>CM076583.1:755036974-755246835 GCA_034641835.2 Pinus albicaulis | reverse complement strand
TTTTCATAGAAGCCATGGGCAACGAATCTTTCCTTGAACTTTTCAGCACTTCCATCAGATCCATGCTTGATCTTGTAGAGCCATTTTGTGGTGACAACTGATTTGTCCTTCGGTCTTGGAACCACATCCCAGACGTCATTCTTCATTATGGACTCATATTCTTCGTGCATAGCATCCTTCTAGGCTTGATGCTTTACAAATTCCTCAAAAGATCCAAGTTCATATTGTACAATAGTACTCATGGCAACCAGATACCCTTGGTATCTACACGGCTTCTTGCTTTCTCGAAATGTCCCCCTCGGGGCAGCATGTTCCTCAGCATCTTCAAGAGTGTCCTTGAGCCATGATGGTATCTTTCTCAGTGAAGGAGATGGATCGATTGGGTCCATTGGTCTTTCAACATCAGGCATTGTCTCATCCTACGGTTCTTCTTGATTTCCAGGCCTTGCTTCATGATTTTCCTCAGATCTCAGAAGATCTACTACTTTCTTCAGGGAAGCATCTTCATCAAAAGTGACATCATGGCATATCTCTACTTCCCTTTGACCAGGTACATAGACTCTATAGGCCTTAGAAGTTTCGCTGTAGCCCACAAACATTCCTTTCTTCCCAGAAGAATTCAGCTTACTTCTCTTTTCTTTTGGCACAAGAAAATAAACAGGACATCCAAAAAATCTAAAATGTGAGACATCAGGTCTCTTACTAGTGAAAACCTCCTCGGGAGTTTTGGAGTCCAGGGTGGAATGAGGGCATCGGTTTTGAATGTATACAGAAGTATTCGCAGCTTCTCCCCACAGAAACTTCAATAGACTGTGGTCACATAGCATGGCACGGGAAACTTCCACAATGGTCTTGTTCTTTCGTTCAGCAACGCCATTCTACTCAGGAGTATAGGCAGTAGTAGTCTCCCTCTTAATGCCAGCTTCTCTGCAAAAGTCCTTGAACTCATTTGACTCATATTCAGTGCCATTGTCGGTCCTCAAGATCTTGATCTTCTTCCCTGTCATATTTTCCACCAAGGCTTTGAAGGTACAGAACCACATGAAAGCCTCATCCTTCTTCTTCAAGAAGTATATCCAGGTTTTGCGGGAGAAGTCATCAGTGAATTTCATATAGTAAGAAAATCCTCCCAGGGATGTCATGGGTAGCATACTAGATAGATCATAATGGACCAGTTGCAAAATATCAGATGTCTTTGTGACACTTGAGGGGAAAGGTCCCCTTGTATGCTTTCCTTCGGCACAACCCTTACATACACCTTCATGATTATTTCCAAAATCGGGCATCCCTGTCACCACCTTCCTTGCTTTGGGAAGGGCCTTGTAATGAAGGTGTCTAAACCTTCGGTGCCATAGTTCAGTTTGTTGGATAGTATCACATGTCATAGCTCCCAGTGGACTTCCTTCAACCTAGTAGAGTGTTTCAACTCTAAAACCAATCACGATAGCTTTTTTGAGATTCTTCTTCCACATGTGCACCTTTCCATCAGTGAATGCCACATTGAAACCTTTGTCTTCCATGGCTGATATAGACACAATGCTCTTCTTCAATTTTGGTACATAAAGTACATCCTGCAAATGTAGGACTTTTCCTTGAGACAAGTGGAGGGTCATAGTCCCTGTCCCTTTCATGGGATATGTGGCATTATCTCCAAGGATAATTTCCATATTAGTGTTATAGCATCATTTCTCACCTTGACATGATTCATGATTGCTTCATGGCTTTATGGGCACCCATTCCTACAGACTTGGACAAATTCACTTAAAAACAGTGGAAAATCCTCCATACGCGACTATGCCCGTGTTTTTCCGCGTGTATACGCGAGTACAACTAGAATTTTCCGCGTATGCCATTAAAATGATTAAAAAATATATAAAAAATCCCTAATTTCGCACTGGGTTGATGGTTACTCGGGTAGTTCAACCACCCCAGCCCGTGGCCAACTGTTTCCAACTGCTAAAACTACTTGGAGGGACTATAAAAAGCCCTCATGTGTATGGCCTAAGGGAGAGAGAGAAAGTATTGATATTATACTCTGTTGGTTCCCTATCCAAGTCTGATTCCCCGTGCCTCCTGCACTTTCCCAGTTCATTTCAGGAAACCCTTGTTTCCTTGAGATATACATCCCTTTATATGTTATCTCGTATGCACCAGTTCGGAAGGAGTCTTAGCGAGGCAAGGGCTGGACAGATCCGGATGACGGTCTGCGAAGGCCTTGGAAGGATCAGGTGATCTCTCCACGATTACTTTTGTACGTACTATTTATAATACAGAAGTATCATGCTGTTCCCGAAATAAACGTGTTAGTGTATGCTTTAATGTATGAAGAATATTTGTTATACAGGCATCTATTATGATTTATTTAATGTTTTATATGAATCACACTAACATATAGAGTAGAAATATGTTGTACAACTTGTCCTTTGTGCTGGTTTCTTCTTGTATTTCAGGTTAAGGAGGAAGGACGGTTGCAGGGAGTTTGGACTCCACGTGGATCTACTTCAAACGTAGGACCAACGGGTAAACCTCTCATTCTGCTCTATTTAGTTTTTATGAATGTGCATGATCGTGTGGGTCTCTGTTAAGTAGTACGCCCCTGCTCTGTGGAGGTTGAATCCCAACCAACCTCTAGGGTGTTAATTCCCAGAAACAGAACTGGCGACTCCGCTGGGGATCACATTTTTGTGATTCTCCTGTTGGGTTGTTTCAGCTGTTTGGTAGGTTGCCAACAGTTTTTTCTGTCTTTTACAGTCCAGTTTGCTTTCTTGCAGTCAGTCTAAAGTCTTGGTATCTTTCCCAGGCTTGTACTTTTTGTTTTTCATTATCTTTCTTTGTATACGCTTTTTTGTTTGCACACAGTCGCGTATACCCGCGATTTTGTGTAGAAGGAACCGCGTATACGCGCGTTTCCCTCAACACAGACGCGTATACACGCTGGTTGCATAACCTTAGGGTCGCGTATACCTAGGCTGATTTTGAAATTTTGAGTTTATTGGATTTTTGGTCTTTTCTGGCTGTGGAGGCCTGTGTCTGCAGAGTCTCTGTACTTACTGGAGTGTGACAGAAGTGGTTTCAAGTCTTGTTTCTCTTTCGTTTGTCCGAAAACTGATCTTTTTGGCAAAGTGTCCTTGTTGGTGCTGGCACTCCTGGATTGAGTTCCAAGACCGCTTTCTGAGTGTTCTTGGCTGTTCTGCTTTATCAGAACAGAGAGCTTCTGCTCACTGACTCGCTCCTATCTTTGTGTTGTGCTTTGCATTGCGTTCTTTGCTTGGTTTTCGATTGGTTTTCTTGAGTTTCATAGGCTAGGGTTTTGTTGCAATTTTCGGAGAACTTTTCTTGCTTCTTTGGAATTTTGTGTTGCAACGAGTTTACACTATTTCTCTAGGCTGTTTGATTGAGTTTTTGGTCTTCCGTTGCTCTTATTGATCTTGCTATCATTAGCTTTATAAGGTTTGAGAGCATAGTTGAAGTTTATGCTTGAAATTCGGTCTCGTTTTGGCTTGGATTGTGATAGTTGTTCTTGGTTTTTTTGAAGCTCTTGCTTTATAAAACTAAAAAGCCCAAAAAACATTTGTTTTGCTTTTTGTTTTTTGCATATCAAAAACTCAAAAAACATTGTTTCTTGTTTTTGTTTTTGTTCCTGCCTTTTCATTTTCGTTTGGTTATATCTTTTGGAAATTTTGTGGAATTTCTTGCTTCTAGTTTTCAGCTTGATTTTGAGGAGAGGTTGTCTTTTGATTTCTTCTTCTTCTTGTTGAGTATTTTGGTGTCTTATATTAAGAGTTCTTGTTTGCAAGAATTTGCTTTCTGAACAGCAAAAGATGAGTTAAAACTGAAGGAGCCTTTTTGGGAAATTTCACCTTGTTTCAAGAGACTTTTGCATCTTAGAATTTACATGCTTGTAGTCATTTGCATTAGGTGCATTGAATCATTTAGTTAGCTTCTTAGTTTTTGTGAGTGTGAGTTTGTAATTCGAAAAGAAAAATACATTTTTAGTCTCGTAGAACTTATATAGAAATTGCTCTTCATCGAAAGACAAAGAACTGCATGTGCATGTAGTCAGGTTTTTATTAATTTCTTTCGCGTCAGAACATCATTGGTTTCAACTCCATATCCTTGTGACTTAATACAACAGCCCTTAAAATAAGCGATTTAATCTAAAATAAACTAGCAAGTTTTATTAAGTGTCAATCACCAACTAGCTAGGTTGTAGGGCCTTGGAATAGGTGAGAGGAGAGTTAACTCTCCAAGGCCGCTCAAACAAACATAGAAGTTGATTAATTGAGCGAAATCCAACTCCGTGAGGTGGACTGGGAAAGCTCTCATCCGAGAGTCAAGCGAGGGGAAGTGAAGGTTGAGAAGAGGGATACCCCCTCTCCGATTAGGTGAATCTAACCTCAAGACCGTTCCGCCCGGCTGATACGGATTGGTGTCCATAGTTGCTGTTCCTAGGTTCCACACAGGTGACTGCGGGGGGGAATACCCGTGGTACCTGAGGCAGACGTCGCATCACTTCCAGCAGTACTTCTGGGGGGTGCCCTTGCGAAGCCTGGGTGCTTGAGCCGGCAAAGGCTGTTGTTAGGAGGTCGGCGTAACTGTTTCTGATACCTTCGCTAGTTGTTCTGGGCCCTAATCATCCCAGACTGCTTTCGGAAGGCCCTATACTTCGCTTTCCTGTATTTTGGTGTCCGGTCGTCATCACCCGGAGCGGAAATACTTGGAGGCTGTTTGCTTGCTGTTTCTCAGGGTTTTTGATTTTAGTGTGTGCTCTTTGCTCCTAGCTTGCCTAGCTTTTCACTTTTCTTGAGTCTAATATAATAAATTTGTAAAAGTGGCTGATCAAGCGGCTCGACGTTCGAGGAGAGTCCGGGGGTTATCTCCCGAGAGTGCAGAGCCTTCTTCGAGAAGGCGTAGGAGCGATCTAGCAGGTGGTTTTCACCCTGTAGAGTCTGACGCTGTGGAGAGAGATCCTCCACTAAGGTCTGAAGGTTTCGTTGTCGATTCCGGTGTCGATTCAGAGAGGAGCGTTCCGCTCACCTCGAGAGTATTGTTTCCTCAGGAAGAAGATTTTCAGATAGAAGATATACCTGAGCCTGCAGCTACAGGTCCATCTCCTCTTCCTGCTGATCATCCGTTTACCTTCCATTAGGTACGTCGGACCGGAGTACGAGAGGCATGGGATCTTCCATATCTTTCTTATCTTTGATGGCCACGGCGGGAACGCGGCTACCGTGAGTGTGCGGGCCATTCGGACCCTAGCACGCGGCGAGGCGGGGGCACTCTGTCCCTATCTTCGAGTGCATGCATTCTTGCTATGTTTGGCTACAGGTTCACCCCGAAGCATGTGCTTCTCAATGCGGTCCCTTCGTTTGGGGGATGTTATTCTTGTCGTCCCTCACTCTTACCGTATTTGCGGCGGATCTACGCCCATGTCTAACATGGCTAGTGGATCAGCTTCGTTTCAGGGTTTCCCCTTTGGGACTGGGCATATTCCCAGTCCCAATCCTTCTTTAGGGTCGTTTCCTTTTACGTCCCAGACCCAGAGTTTCAACCCTTGGTCTGGGGGGAAAAGTTCGACTACTTTTATGGGATGGAATCCTATGTTTGCAACGTCGGGGGCAGGGAATCAGTTCTTTGCGAGTCATCAAGGGAATGCTTCTTTCCCTGCATCGAGTGGTTATCAGTCTTTTTCTCCTCTGTCTAATGCGTGGAACCCCTATCAGGGGCTTTCCTCTTCAGTCAATACTTCAGCGGGGGGAACTAGTCTGGGTTTTGGTAACTCGGCGTGGGGAGGAGGTTCTTCTCCGTTTCTACGGGTCCTTTCTAGCAGCCTGGTGCCTCATCAAATCCAGGCTATTCTTTTCAGAATGTTGGAAATCCATCCCATCAAGGATGGAATTCTCAGGCTCCGCCTCGATTACCATTTCTGGCAACGTTAAACTTGCCAGACTTGTCGAAGTTAACTAATGATCCGATTCGGTATAGTCCGGGGTGGCCGCCGGTTCCAACCAAACTTCCTTCAGACATTCCTAAGTTTGAAGGTAAGAATGGTGAAGATCCGGCAGATCACATCACCACTTTCCACTTATGGTGCTCATCGAACTCTCTGATCGACGACTCGATTAGATTGAGATTATTTCAGCGCACCTTAACTGGAAATGCCGCAAAGTGGTATATAGAGCTCACTGGGGGCAGTTTCGCCACATTTGGAGAACTGGCTGTCACTTTTCTTAACCATTTTCAGTTGCCCGTCAGATATGAGGCTGGGACCGAACTCCTGGCTAATTTTAAGCAGGATGAGGCAACTCACATTTCTGATCATATTCGGGAATGGAGGAGAAGGAAGAGGCTTATCAAAGCCCATATTCCAGGTGAGTTCCTTCTCGAGTGGTTTTTGAAATCGCTTCAGTCAGACATTTCAAAGGATGTATCCATGTCAGGGGTATATTCTGAGGAGCAGGCCATCTTTAGGGCCCAGCAGTTAGAGTTGATCTATTCTCAGTCTGGCATGCTTTACAAGTATTTGCCCAATGCTCCTCGCTCCAAATTGGATCTATCGAAACCCAAACCTGGTCCGCATGGTGACGGACTTGTCGGATCGATCAGTAGTAGTGCAGCCAGCCTGCTTTCTCAATTGCAGCAGTTGTCTTTACAATCTGCTTCTTCTGGTCAGGCTGTGCCTGCTGATTCTTCACCTTCCCAGTCTTTGTCCATTAATGCTGTCCAATCTTCTGAACCCAAAGGAAATCAACAGTCCGATGGGAAGAAGAAGGGAAGTAATAACAAGAAGAAGGGCAAGAATGGGAAGGGCAATGCAAATAAGACCAACGAGCGTGTTGGCGAAGGGCAAAAGGAGAAAAAGAAAGTTAAGTTTCCGTGCAAGCTTTGTGCTGGAGACCATCTCACGCATCTTTGCCCGAAAATTCAGGATGCTCAGCGCCTGTTATCTCAGCAAGGTTCTTCTAGTTCCCAGGTTGTGCTAACAAACCCTTTTCCCCAAGGGCAGCAATTAATTGCTGGCGCGAATCAAAATCCTGGGGCTTCCTCTGGAGGTGCCCAGGAAGGGGAAGTTCCATCGAATATCTTTATGATGAGTGCTCACGTGGATGTCGCTACGAGATCCCGTGATTATGGCGGAGAGGAATCTTCAAAAGCTAAGGAAGTTCCTGATGCTACTGAGCCGCTTCACATCACGAAGCCAACTGTTGAGTCTATGCCTCGGATACCGAAGGCATCCTCTAAGCGGTCAACTATTAATCCGAACGCGAGAGCTGCCTAGAACTACTCGATTGTAGAAGATCTGGCGCAGAGTCCTTGTGCTATGTCTGCCTTAGAGGTACTCCAGTCTTGTCCGGCTCAGCGCAGTGCTTTGCTCACTGCCATTGGGGCTATTGATTCGAAAAATTCTCTTCTGATTACCTTTGATATGAAGAATTTTAAGAAGAGACTTCCTCATCACATGGCCTTCCATATTAAATCATCGTATCGGAAGACTAACATCTTTCGCACGGTTGTTGATGAGGGTGCTTCTACTTGCGTGATGTCTTTTGCATGTTGGAAGACACTTGGATCTCCAAAATATGCGTCGTCTAGCACTATTCTTACTGCATTCGATGGTCATTCTCACAGACCCCATGGTATTGTCCCGGCTTTGCCCATCTGTGTTGGGGGCAAAACCGTTAACATAGAAGTTGAGGTAGTAGATGCAGCCTTGGACTACAACCTTCTGCTGGGGAGGAACTGGATATATGAGATGGATGCCATTACATCCTCATTATTTCAAATTGTATGTTTCCCCCACGAAGGGAGGATAGTCACAGTGGATCAACTGGACTGTCCTCCTGTAGACCTGGATACGCCTTCTGACTCATCTGTACCTAAGTTGGATAATACCAAGGCGCCTGTCGAGAATCTGGGAGTTGGAATGTATTCTTCCCTGATGGGTTCTTTTGATCTTCCTCCTCCTAAGGTGTCTATTAATGCTATTTCATCCTCCAAGGCTCCCCTTCGAAGAGAGTTCTTTCGAACTCATTATTTTTCGGACCCTTGGACCTTACCTTCTCCAATTGCCACATTGGAAGAAGGGCAAGTGGGTGGAATGGCATTCCCGATTTCTGCAGCTGAGATTGCATATCAGTCTGTTGTTGACACTGCAGAGTCTGATCCAGCTCCTCTTTCGCCGGAAGAGTTGGATGGTGATGTGGCTCCGGCTTGGACGCTTACTTCTTCTTCTGCCCGGGATTGTCTAGATACCACTCTTCCATCTGAAGAGGCCATCCTGGAAGCGATGACAGGTATAGATAGACCGTGGGATGATTTGCATCATCGGTCTTACTTCCTACCTGACTTGAGCGAAGTCGAAACAAGTTTTCCAAGTCCTCGGTCTCCTGGACCTGTTCACCCAGTCTTGAGCCCCTTAGCACCAGCACAGGTTTATGCTGAAGGGAACATGGCTGTGATCTCTCCTACTATCCCGGTGAACATCTCCAGGAATCCCAACATTATCGAGAACGTTTTCATTGGAGCTGAATGTTCCCATGAAGAGATTCAAATCTATACCGAGCTCTTCAAAGAGTATAGGGATGTTTTTGCTTGGTCTTATGAGGAAATGCCTGGCATAAACCCATCTATCGTCCAGCATGAGATCAAGACGTATGAAAACGCTAAGCCGGTCAGGCAAAAACTTCGTCCGGTTAATCCTAGGAAGGCAGCAGCTATCAAAGCTGAAGTTGAAAAGCTGCTTAAGGCGGGATTCATTTTCCCAGTTCCTCTGACTGAATGGGTTTCAAACCCCGTTCCTGTTGATAAAAAACAAGGAACAATTCGAGTGTGCATCGATTTCAGAGACCTGAATAAGGCGTGTCCTAAAGATAATTACCCCACACCCTTCATTGATCAGATTATTGACGAGTGTGCCGGTAACGAGATTTTCTCCTTCATGGACGGTTTCTCTGGTTATAATCAAATTACTATCCGTCCAGAAGATCAACATAAGACCGCATTTATTTGTCCTTGGGGTACGTTTGCATATAAGAAAATGCCTTTTGGTCTTAAAAATGCTGGAGCTACTTTTCAGCGGGCCATGTCTTACGCCTTCCACGACATCAAGAAAATCATCGAGGCATACTTAGATGATCTAGCTGCTCATTCTCGAAAGAGGATGGATCATCCAGGTCACCTCCGACAAATATTCGAGAGATGTCATTTTTATAAAATTCGTTTGAATCCGAACAAGTGCGTTTTCGCGGTAACATCCGGTCGGCTGTTGGGATTTATCGTGTCTAGGGAAGGGATAAGGGTAGATCCCTTCAAGGTTGAGGCAATACTTCGGTTTCCTCCCCCGTCTTCAATTCGTCAGCTTCAAAGTCTCCAAGGGAAGTCTAACTTTCTTCGGAGGTTTATCGTTAACTATGCTGAGATTACAAAGGGATATATGAGACTATTGAAGAAAGGAGTTCCTTTTCTTTGGGACGACTACGCTCAACGCTCATTCGATGCCTTGAAAAAGGCATTGACCTCTGCTCCTTTACTGAGTCCACCCGATTATAGCAGAGATTTTCTTTTGTATCTAGCTACAGCAGAATCTACCATTGGTATGATTCTGGTTCAGGAGGATGATGCTCTGGCTGAGCATGTTATTTACTACCTTAGTCGAGGACTGGTAGGACCTGAGCTGCGATACACCCCGATAGAAAAATTAGCCTTGGCAGCAGTTCATGCTGTACAGCGACTCCGACATTATATTATTCTTCGCAAAACTTATGTCTTGGCAGCTGCCAATCCATTTCAGTTTGTCCTCAGCAGGCGAGTGATTGGGGGCAAATATAATAGATGGATTGTGATATTACAAGAATTTGATCTAGAGTTCATGTCTGCCAAATCCAAGAAGTCATTAGTCTTTGCGGAATTGATCTCCGAGTTGCCTTGTGGAAAGGAGATGATCTATGATGAGTCCTTTCCGGACGAACACTTGTTTTTGATCTCTCCACAAGATCCTTGGTATGGGGATATCATCGTGTATCTCCAGACTGCGAAGTTTCCCTCTTCCTTTTCGAAAGATGAGCGCCGTAAGCTGCGTCACTTAGCTAAAAGTTATTTGATTATTGGTGATGCTTTGTACCGTCGAGGGGTTGATTCAATCCTAAGACGCTGCTTAACTTTCGAAGAAGCTGAGGCTGTGCTCAATGATTCTCACGGTGGAGCTTGTGGGGGTCATTTATCGGGGCTTGCTACAGCCCAAAAGATTTTGCGTGCTGGCTACTTCTAGCCCTCGATTTTCAAAGATTGTATTGAATCGGTCAAGAAGTGTCATCCTTGTCAAGTGTATACTCGAAAAATGCGCGCTCATCCAGCTCCGCTTTTTCCAGTCGTTACTGTTGGACCCTTCACAAAGTGGGGTATGGATTATACTACTTGTAACCCGCCTTCGGCAAAAGGTCACAAGTACATTATCGTAGCAGTAGACTATTTTACGAAGTGGGTCGAAGCTATGCCTACTTTTGGGAACGATGGTGAGACTGCAGCTCTTTTCTTCTTCAACCAAGTTATCGCTCGTTTCGGTATACCTAGAGAGATTGTCACTGACCATGGCAGTCACTTTCAGAATAGTATGATGGCTGAGTTGGCTCTTAAATTGGGTTTTCGGCAGGAGCATTCATCTCCATATTATCCTCAGGCCAATGGGCAAGTGGAAGCCGTTAACAAATCCTTGAAGACAATTCTTCAACGGACGATTGATAAACATAGATCCAAATGGCATATTATGCTATATCCTGCACTTTGGGCATACAGGACATCAGTTAAAACTGCTACTGGCTTTACTCCGTTTCAGTTAGTCCACGGGGTGGAATCCATATTTCCCATTGAATGCGAGATTCCTTCCCTTAAATTAGCTGTTGAGCTTCTTCCTGACACTTCTAGTCTGGCAGAGCGGCTTCTTCATCTGGAACATCTCGATGAGCAGCGTCGGGATGCTGCCACGATGAATGAAGCACATAAAAACCGAGTAAAGGTTCAGTACGATAAGGCAGTTAAGCCTAGGGTTTTTTCCGAAGGTGACCTTGTTTTGGTCTATGCCCAGGAAAAAGATGCCTTGGGGGCAGGAAAGTTTAAATCGATGTGGTATGGCCCCTATATCGTTAAAAAAGTCCTTAGGAAAGGAGCTTATACTTTGGTTGACTTCGAAGGGAACGAGTTGCCGGAGCCCCGTAATGGGCTCTATTTGAAGAAGTATTATGCCTAGGCTTTGGCCTGGCATCTTGCTTTGTATATAGTAGTTTTTGCTTTGTACATATCTGATTGATTTTCGATTTTTGATGAGGTGGTGATGTTTTTGATCTGCTTTGGCAGGTTGTGTTGGATGTCATGAGTCATTTTGGTTTCGCCGATGGTGCTAGTAGACACACCCGGAACTTAGCTTTCGCGGCTTGGGTGCTTCATTATCCTTCCGGTCAGCTGTTGGTATCAAGAGGGGTCTGCATTGGTCCTGCTTCCAATAACGTAGCAGAATACACTGCAGTCGTTCATCTACTCTCGGAGGCAATATCCTTGGGTGTTGATTCGTTGGTAGTTTTCTTGGACTCCCAGCTGGTGGTGTCGCAGTTGAACAACACTTATCGGGTACGAGATCCATTTTTATTACGATTGTTCTTGAGAGTACGTTTGTTACAAAGGTCATTTCAATTTTTAACATTCATTCATATTCCTCGAGCTGACAATTGGTTTGCTGACTCATTGGCTAATCAAGCTTTATATTGGCATATTAATCATTCAATACAATAAAATCTAATCATCAAAATCATCATACATTTGATACATTTATCACATCACATCAAATATCACTGTATATATATCATCGGTATGTCAAAAACTTTACAAAATTTGGATCCATCAATGCCGTACAAAACTTGGGCTTATGCCCCATCATGTTCAGTCTCAAAAAGAATATACAGTCATCTAATATGGAAAATCTGTCTACTCCTGAGGACCCTGCCCAGAAGTTGTGTTCCTGTAGAACATCACTGCAGTGGCCACACGGTGGAACAGTCTAACCCAGTCCCGGGGTACTCCTACAACCAGTCTCTGGACGGCTTCTGGCAAGTCCTCCACAGCAGCTAGAGGGATTTGGCGGGTCAGTCCCTCCAAGTTTCTCTGCACGGCCTGGAGTGTCCTGTCAGAATCCGCTGTCTCCGCCTCACCTCTGCGGCGCTTGTGACATGCTAGGCCCTCAGGACAAACTGGTCCAACATCTGAAACATGATCATTTTTCATTTGTCAGTCATTATGAATCCTATCCAAAAACATGTTTGTTTTTCATTTTTCATACATATTTGAAAAATCCAAAAAAAATCATATAAGTTAAAAAAATTTGAAAAAACTTACCGACTACTCCCCATGCTGCACCGGGTGGAAGTACTAGATCTGGATCTCCTCGGAAATCCATCCCGGCATAGGGATAGTCGTCTACTGCGATGATCTGTTCTCTCCACCATAAGAAGAACTCATCGTCCCAGGTAGTTCGGGGTACCTCGCTGCCCCCCAGTCTCTTCATCATGTTTGCCCAACGGGCGATTCTTGGGTCCCGAGGGCTGCTGATAGTCGAGATGACTTTGGGTCTCAAAGCTGGAACTCTCTCGAAGAAGAATGTTGTCAAAATGGTTCCATAGCCAAAGTGTTTTGTTTTTGTTTGGCGAATGGAGGTCAGTTGTTGTTTCATGTTCTGTAGCAGGGCAGTGCACCAATCATACACATGAATTAAGCACTCTACGGCTATGCTCATGTGCGTCCTGGACGCCTGATGCAGTGAGGCAGATCCTGCCACTCTGCCGATGGTGAATAGGAGGATCTTTATGTGCAAATCCCTGATATCTCTGATTGCAATCTGTGTGCCAACTTTCTTGGAATTATCTACGCAGTATATTTGGACATAGTCTTCCACGGTCAACCCTCCCAGGGGCTTTCCGTGCAAGTCCACTGGGTCTCCCCTCCTGGAGAGTCCAGTGATGAAGTATATATCTTCCACTTCTATGCGTAGTGGCATCTGATCAATGATGAAGCAATCCTGATCTGGTTCCCAATAATTTACGAGCATTTCAAGCAATCTCACATTACTTTTCATATTGGGCATTTTGAAAAATTTGAATAATCCACAGTTTCGGAGGACATTTTGTGCTGCGCGATCCTGCATGACCTCTTGGTATATTGCGCTATGCTCACGTTCCCTCCATGAGATGGTCATCCTGAGAAATTTCATCAAAATTTGCATTAGAAACTCCTTTTTGGGTTACGGACTTGTGCATACGCGACTTTTCCTGTGCACAGTCGCGTGTATACGCGGCTTGCCTTCATTGAACCCGCGTATGCGCAGATACGCATTTTTTAAGAAGGGTTTCTAGGCAAAAAATCCCTTAATTTTAATTTTCAAACGGACAAAATGAATAAACAGGATGATTAAGGAGCCTACCTGAAGTTTCGCTGAATTCTGACGGTCGGTTGTTCCTGATTTGACGAAACAAGTTTTTAGCTCCAGAGCTCTTTTTCCAAATCAGCTATGCAATAATGAACCCATTGAGAGGTAATTTGTGTATTTATGGCTAAAAAATTGAAAAATTTTGCAAAAATTTCCTTATGCTTATTTTTTCGATCTGTCCTATGCTGTATAACTTGATTGCTTGGAAGTGCCCAGTTTGGTATATTTCAGGTACATTTTGACGATTTTGAGACTTTTCCCGGTTTTTGATCCATGATTTCAGACTCTTCACGGCAGGTATATGATCTTCACTGGCATATAGGTTAGGAGATCACTTTCCGTTGCATCTTGCATTCTAGCCTCCATACTGATCACTTGCCTTAGGGTCGATCCCATCAGGTCATGAGCATTACACCCATTTCACTCGCCGTTTTTTAAATCATGACTTGATGGTAGAGCCTTCCTTTACATGGGCTTCCTAGTTAGTTCCTCGCTATCATTTGTTGCCCATGCTGCTTTTTATGTAGGCTCGGGAGTCCTCTTTAGTCCCGCCATGTCTTTTGTGTTGAAGCTTCATTCTTCTCCTTCATCACTTATCATTTTTATGGCTTATACCCTAGAGGCTCCCTGGTGTCGTTAAGTTGTATTACTGCATTGCATATTGGCTACTTGTTTATCCTGGCCTTTAGCCGGCTTCATTTGGACTCGATGTTTAAGCCAACTTTTTACCTTGACTTTCTGTACAAGTTAACCATTGCATGCACTTAGCTATCACGACTTGACACCTTTGTACCCATGGATGGAACGTTCCTCTGAGTATCACTGACCAGTTTTCGCCACCTTGCATTGAGCATAGGATTGTTCCAATTCCAGGAACTAGTGCATCTGCTTTCTTGATACTCGTTCTATCCATTGTACCATAGCATTCTTTTATTCTTTTTCAGGCTTATTATATGAAAAAGACAAAAAAATCAAATATAACAAAAAGAGCGAGAACGGGATGTATCTTCGTTATTTTGATGGCAGTACAGAGTCAGTTTGTCGCCCTTGAACAAAGCACATATACTTATATATATTTCCTTCATTTGGGATGGTTCTAGTTTGACCTAGGTTCAGCCTTTACCATGTTTCACTTGTCGGTTCTCCCCCGGTTGGTTATCTCTTCCAATCATATGGAGAGTTTGTTTTGCCTCCTGCAAGACAGACTTATACAGTGTCACTTTTTACTGCCATGGTCATCACAGAGTCGTGCTTTTGTTCAAAGGGAAGTCTAGCCTGAGTCGGCCATTCTGCGGTGTCTCTTGACTTATTATTCAGTCGGCCTTCCCGGTCTTGTCAGTATCATGTTCTATCACATCAGATGTTTTGATCTTCTGCTCGTGCTGGTTTGAGAAGGTCTCCATTGACTTCTTGCCGGTGGGTTTGTCTCTTATCGACTACGACACATTGCTCTGAGAGCAAGCCTAGAGCCGCACCTTGGGCCTATTTCCATCATTGATAGGTGACCTCGTGCTCAGCATTTGATCATCATCATGGGTCTTTGACTGAGTGGTTTCCCCTGTGTTCGACGTCGGCACACATTATCACACTTGGGATTCGTGCAGTACCTGGATTTCCATTTGACCCTATCGGTGGATTTCTCGCCTCTGTGTCAGCTTTCATTATTGGTTGGTTCGGAGGGTTTCTTCCGTGCGCTAGCTTCATCTTGTGCACGTCGGAAACGTACTTCGGTTTTGGTTCCATCACTCTACTTCGTCCGATTCCTTCCAAATCTTGGCCTGCGGGTTACACTCGCGCTGGACTGATGTGGGATGCCTTAATGCCTTCCTTCCAGCAGATATTTTATCATCGACTCCGACTCATTGCTCTGGGAATAAGGTCTAGAGTCTTTTTGTCAGTACCTTAGGGTTTGTAGTCATCAGTGGCAGACTCTTCGCTATCGACAGTGGGGATTCATCATTGCCTCTTGATTGGTAGATTCTTTCAAGTGTTCGACTTCAACTCATTCATTCACACTTTTCAGATTGTACTGGGGCACCTTGACACTCATTATCATTATCGGTGGGTTGTCTCGCGTTGGTTAACGGGAAACATCATTGCCCGGTAATCCAACGATTTCTCACATGGTCGACTTCAGCTCATTTATTCCCGGTGTGTAGAATTGTGCCGTTGTGATCGGTGAAGACCTCGGGTTGCATCAGCATTTCTCGGTTCACTGTTGACAGTTCTCTCAGTTTCTGCCAGTGTTGCCGTCCACCCTTATATGTTGCAGTTCAGCACAGCAGCATCTTATATGTTGATCCCCGAGTTGCGTGATTGTACAGTTTGATCCGCCTCTTATGATCCGGTACTTGGAGATTCAGTTACTTGATCAGACATCCAGTTGCACTATCTTTGATCAGCTTTCTATATGTGATACTTGGACATTGATACAGACTTGTCTTTCCGGGCCCTGCTCAGATGATTCACTATGTACTTTCAGTTCAGTTATACTTGTATACATGTTGGATCTATTCGGTACTTTCTATATATATGATGTATTTTTGACTGAGCATGGGTATGCCCGCCTCAGCATGTGTTGACTCTCTGGTTTCTTTCATTGGTTTTTGGCAGGCTGAAATCTGGTGAAGTCCTCTCTTGTCCTTGTGAAGTTCTTTCTATGTGCATAATACATTTCGGCCATCATGTACCCCTTCTGACCTCATATATTAGGGGGCATCTATTATAGCATAATTTCTCACCTTGACATGATTCATGATTGCTTCATGGCTTTATGGGCACCCATTCCTACAGACTTGGACAAATTCACTTAAAAACAGTGTAAAATCCTCCATACGCGACTATGCCCGTGTTTTTCCGCGTGTATACGCGAGTACAGCTAGACTTTTCCGCGTATGCCATTAAAATGATTAAAATATATATAAAAAATCCCTAATTTCGCGCTGGGTTGATGGTTACTCAGGTAGTTCAACCACCCCAGCCCGTGGCCAACTGTTTCCAACTGCTGAAACTACTTGGAGGGACTATAAAAAGACCTCATGTGTATGGCCTAAGAGAGAGAGAATTATTATTATTATACTATGTTGGTATTCCCTATCCAAGTCTGATTCCCCGTGCCTCCTGCACTTTCCCAGTTCATTTCAGGAAACCCTTGTTTCCTTGAGATATACATCCCTTTATATGTTATCTCGTATGCACCTGTTTGGAAGGAGTCTTAGCGAGGCAAGGGCTGGACGGATCCGGACGACGGTCTGCGAAGGCCTTGGAAGGATCAGGTGATCTCTCCTCTTGATTACTTTTGAACGTACTATTTATAATACAGAAGTATCATGCTGTTCCCGAAATAAACGTGTTAGTGTATGCTTTAATGTATGAGGAATATTTGTTATACAAGCATTCATTATGATTTATTTAATGTTTTATATGAATCTCACTAACATATAGAGTAGAAATATGCTGTACAACTTGTCCTTTGTACTGGTTTCTTCTTGTATTTCAGGTTAAGGAGGAAGGACGGTTGCAGGGAGTTTGAACTCCACGTGGATCTACTTCAAACGTAGGACCAACGGGTAAACCTCTCATTCTGCTCTATGTAGTCTTTATGAATGTGCATGATCGTGTGGGTCTCTGTTAAGTAGTACGCCCCTGCTCTGTGGAGGTTGAATCCCAACCAACCTTTAGGGTGTTAATTCCCCGAAACAATTAGTATTCTTCTCAACCATGTCAGAAAGTTCTTCCTTGAACCCAGTGATGTGTCTTGAGGCACCACTATCTATCAGCCAAACATCCATAGTGTCGGGTGGGGATGCAACAGTGAGGGCAGATACAAGAATGTATTCATTTCTTTTATCAACAACATTTCACTCCTCATACCTCGAGTTTCTAGACCTTTTGAAAGGTTGATTGTTTCTACTAGAGGGAGCCTTCCTCTTTCCTTAGGACCTGTTGTTTCTTTGATTTCCATTCCTCCAGTTGTTGTTTTCATCACCATCGAGAGAATCCTTCTTGAAAGGGCATTCTCTAGCATGATGACCTGGCCTATGACAAGTGAAAAACTTGCCCTTTCTTCCTTGGGCCCCTTCTCTTCCTTTGTTATTTAGACCACCAGAGTTATTCTTTCTAGAATGAGCAACATAGGCAGCATTTCTGTCATTTTCGTATTCCTTCATTCTTGTCTCTTCTGGCATGCATCTTGACAGTAGCTTGTCAAAGTTAGGAATTGTATTATTTTTTATAATGGTAGTGTTGAATACTTTCCATTCATATGGGAGCCCTCCAAGTGCGGTGAGTACCATCTCACGATCAGATATTGTCTCCCCAATAGCCAGCAAATTGTTCCTGATCTCGGTCAGTTTCAGAAAGTATGTTTGGACAGATTCATCCCTGCCTTTCTTCAAATTCTTCAATTTATTCTTGAAGAATAGCACCTGGTTTGCATTGTTTACTTTTAACATTTGTATCAGCTTATCATACATCTCTTTAGATGTGCCTCGCTCAGATATGTAGGAAACCATACTTTTATGTATGCATTCCCTGATCATTAGCTTTTCTTTGATCTCCCCCTTCTTATAATTGGTTTTAGCAGCAGCAGTAGCAGTGGATGGAGGTTCTTGTATCTTACCCAGTACATAGTCCATCAGATCATGGTCTTCTAATTTGAGATCTAATATCATCTTCCAAGCATGGAAGTCATCCCTTCCAGTCAGCTTGTCATCCTCCTTGAAGCCATAACTTGTGGAACTCATTTTTCTCTTTTGGTGATTGCTATAATTTAGGGCTTGTCTTCACCTCAGCTCTAATACCATGTAAATTTTTGTAGATGTTCTATGCTTGATGCAACTTTACTTTTATAACAGAAATCACATAAACAGTTAAGTAAAAATGTTGATAGAACATACCAATGGATCTATAGAAGACAAACCAGAAACATGAGAATGTGTTGGTGCGTTACGGCGATTAGCAGGATGCTTCAACCAGCAAAGTATTCTTGGTTGGCCAACCCAAAATGTGTCACAACAGTCCTAAAATCAGTCACCCAGACACCTCAAAGTCAACCCCAGAAAATTCAACGCAGTCTTGAAAAATTCAATGCAAGGCAGCAATAATAAAGTCAACGCAGCTCCAACTTTGGTCAACCTTTTGACCTCAATTTTTGTGCCAATGAGTACGGCCTTCAAAAATCGAACTCTCCGCCAAGTTTCAGCCAATTCAGACCATGTGTTGACCAAAGTCAACGCTGTTCAAACTTGCCCAGAAACCCTAAATGCAGAAAATTTGTTGCCGTAAATTTCGTCCTTTTTCTCACGTGGGAGATGAAACTACTTCTCAGATACTCGTATATAATCAAAGGAGAAGATGTGTGATGTTGAGTGAGTGAAATGCTCTCCAACGTTGACTGTATTTATATCCATCATTGAGGTGTGTGACACATCTGCTAGGGGTGTAAAACCTTAAGGTCGACCTGCATTTAAATTTATTATAAATAATAAATTCAAAATAAATGTTCTGCTCATCAGATTAAAATCAATTTTATATCGATTTTACACCTCTCTGAAAGAGGAATCCAATAAAAATATTGGAATCTTCATTCTGAGCATCACAAGATGGAGTTTGGACCTAGTTGTCCAAATTTAACAGGAATAAACCTCCTTAAGAAGTTAATTTTCCAATAAGGACCTGCAACTCTTTTTTATGTTTTTGGTGTAACTGCGTATTCCTCAACTTTATGGGTCTATCTAATTTCTCCGATTATAATATGGCCAAGAAGCTTACCTTCTTAAAGCCCAAATACAGTCTTCTTGGGATTTAAAGACAGACCGAACCTTCTACATTTTTCAAAAACTCTTCTTAGATGTTTTAGGTGCTCCTCATCAGTCTTGGAATAGACTGTTATGTCATCCAGATAGATGACAATGAAGTGCCCTATTTCCTCTGAAAATGCTATGTCCATTGCTCGTTGGAAGGTTGCACCAATGTTCATCAGTCCAAAAGGCATTTTTACGTACATAAAAGTGCCACATGGAGTGGTGAAAGTTGTTTTAAGTTGGTCTTCTGGGAGTACTAAAACTTGGTTATAGCCTGAAAAAATATCTAATAGGGAGATCCTTTTTGAGCCAACTACCCTCTATAGGATGAGTTCCATCTTTGGAAAGGGGTAATTGTCTTTAAGTGAAGCTCTGTTAAGGTTCCTGAAATCGATGCACAGTCTGATCTCACCTGTCTTCTTTCTCACAGCTACAAGGTTGGAAACCCAATCGGAGAACCTCACAGGCACTAGAATTCTTGCCTCATACATCTTCCTGATTTCCTTTTCAACTAGAGGCAGCTATTTCAAGTTAATTCTGTGAAGTTTCTGTCTGAAGGGTTTTTGGTTTTCTTTCAGAGGGATCTTATGCTGGATGATCTTCGTATCATAGGCTTTTAAGTCCTCATAGCTCCAGGAAAACACATCGATGAACTCTTTAAATAAGTCAATATATTTCTTTTTCATGTCTGTGGGCAAGGACTTAGCCAGTTTAATCATTTTAGGCTTATCCTCAGTGCCTATGTTGCATTCCTTGACATTGGAGTCTGAGTGTTCTATAGTGGGTTTCTTCGCTATGTCGTTAAAATCAAAAAGGTCCTCTAAAGGTGCCAGTCCTCTAGGTATATTCTTATCTTTTGACTGCAACACCTCGATTTCCTATTTTTCTGGGTTCTTATATTCTTTAGTTTGATTTCCAAGTTCTTTAGTTAACATATTTATTTCTACATTATGTGGTGATCTTTCTTCCTCGGGGAGCTCTTCACTCAGGCAGCTTTCATCGGATTTAGAGTCTGAATCGGAGAATTCAAACTTGTTCCTGCCAATCAGGAAATCCTCTATCTGCTTGTCGCCCTCAAAGACCTACCAATATTTCTCATTATCAGGCACTGTAGGTCTATATTTTGTCTGAATGATGATTTGTTTGTCACTAGGTGATTTATGATATGAACTAGAAACGCAGGCTAATCCATTTGCAATAATGTTCTGACTCCTAGGAACAAACACCAACTGATACTCTACAAAGGTTTTCAGTAAATCCATATCATCGTTTCTGTATGCTCTCAATCTAGGGTGTTTAGCTGTATACTCTCCGTTCACTTGTTTTATGATTAACTCAGAGTCTCCATGTACAACTATCCTACGGGCTCCTAATTTTTTCAACAGATTTAAGCCTAGGATAAGGGCCTCATACTCTGCGATATTGTTTGTACATTTGAAGTCTAGTCTGAAGGCATGACTCTCAGCATAGTCACTCTCAGTGTTATGTAACCATACTCTAGCTCCTGCATTCCTTCTAGTGCAAGACCCGTCGAAATTCATTCTCCATAAGGGATTGCTTTCAGGTTTATCATCATTTTCCTCCCTAATGTTGGTTTCACTGTTATGCTGTAATATGGGGTCTGCACCATGGTGTGGAGTGTTTTTTTCTTCATGATGTGTATGGAGTTCAGAGAGATGACTAGTTGGCTGTTTGTAGTCTTGGTTTTGTTCACTCTGAGTTTCTGATTCAGTGCACTGTCCAAAAGTTTCTTCTTCGTTTTCTTCTATGTCTAGAGTGGCCATTATGTTAAAATCTATAGGCTCTACTCTATTGTTTGCATCTCTGTCTTCTAGCTCTGGCTCATCTATGGATTCATCGTTGCAAAGGATAAAGGAGTCCAGATCCGTGTGTATAGAGTACATATGTGAATTTTTAGGTTTTTCAGGGCTGCTAACCATGAACTTCATTTGTGCCTCTCTATACAGTCTCCTAAGCTGGCTAAAGATAGGGATTGTGGCATATGACCCATCCATCTGCATTGTACCTTACAGCTTGGCTCCCCATGACCTCGATAATAACATGCCATACTTAGGTGGCACATCTGCCACTACAACATCCATAACTATACATTTGGCTGGAATCTGGGTCAGGTTCACACACAGATCTTTGATTAGGCCAAGGCATTTAACTCTGTTGGAGTCAAATGAATATCAATCCTTATAGGGTCGGGTTATCTCTAGGCCTAACCACTCCATAACTACCTTAGGAATTAGGTTGTGTGATGCCCCAGATTCATCCATTGCATTATGAAGGATCTTGTCATGGATATTGAGGCTGATATAAAAAGGGGGAACTACCCCTTCCTGAAACTTTCCTTCTATCTTTGGACCAAACAGAAGGGCTAGTTGATCATCACTTAGATTGAAAATGTCACTGTTTTCACCTAGATTTAAAGCTTTCAAATTTTGGCCTTTATATACATCCTAAGTGGCCAGTTCAGAGAGTGGAACAGAAATTTTAATTTTAGCAATCTCACTCTCCAAATTGAACGGAGATTGACTCTTTGTAAGACTCAACTCTGTTTTGTTAGCCACTACTTTAGTGGCTGAATCAGTGTGCTGATTCTCACTATGTACAATGTTTGTAGCTGTTTTATCAAGAGCATTAGCTGCAGTGCTAGTGCTTCTAGTTTGTTGACTTTGTTTATCAGTATTTTGGTTGTCTTTTTCTTTGTTCTAACCAGAACTCTTAGCTGCTGATTTGTTTCTTTTAGCAGTCACCTTAGGAGTTTTCTCAGGCCTTTTCTGAATGGTAATCTCAGAAGCTTTTGGTTTGGAAGTGCCTAAGCTCTTCTTGCTTCTAAGTTCATGCTGTTCTCTGACCTGCATGATGGAATTTTCAAATCCTAGTCTATAATCCCCAAATTCTAACCTTTCCTCATCCCAATGTGAGTGTGAGGTCTGATTGTCTTCTGTGGAACAGTTGTGGATTGAGTTGTCTATTTCCACCATGTTTATTGTGGTTCCCTCGGACTCTTCTATTATCCCCTCATCCTCATTAGGGAAATTCTCTTGAAATGGGGATATGACTTGTTGATCAGAGTCTCTCTGTCTGTTAGGAGGGTTGTTTCTCCTAAAGTTCTAGTTCTGGTTATGATTCTGGTTTCTGTTCTGATTACTGACTTGGAGAGTCAAATTTTTCACCATTTTTCCTAGTCTCTCCATGGTTTTGGCTAGGCTGTCATATTTGGGGTCAGTTGTGGAAGCTGATGTGTCATCCCTATAGGTTACCTTTTTCTCAGATCTCATTCTGGCTCTCTTTTCAATCAGGTTAGCTTCTACACTCACTACTCCTTTTTGCATATCTTCCAAGGTGTTGTAATCTCTCTCCCTAAGCTGGTAGGCCATGTCAGCATCAAAGCCTTCAGGATATTTCACTAAAGCCATTCCCTGGGGAGGTTTCATATGTGGAGGACGAGTGTTATAAATGCTGTTAAACCTTGTAGAATAGTCATGGACACTCTCTCCTACATTCCTTTTAAGGTTATTGTATTCTACTAAGATTTGGAGGGGGTTGGTCTTGACTTCCCATTTTTTTATGAAGGATTGATATAAAGAGGGAAGATCATGGATACTATTAGGAGGTAGGCCTTTAAACCACTTCTTCACATCTCCTCCTAAACTCTGTGCAAAGATTCTCATCTTGACTGTCTCATCATCTATTTCCATATAGTCAAAGGAATCTTCCATCATATCTACATGATGTTGAGCTATGGTAGACTCTCTTGTAGTGAAATGTGGGATTTTTGACTGATAATCATTGGGTAAAGGCACTAGAAGCTGTAGTAACACTAGAGGTGCATACTAGGCTACCATGATGATTTTCTAAGGAGGTAAAGGATTGGCTTGAACAACAGGTAATAGGATGACAGGAATACTAGGACCAGCAACACTCTGTTGAGCTGATTTAGGGCGATAGAACCCCAAGTTTTGAATGAAATGAATATCTGGAGGTGTGGATGGAGGGGTCTCTCTACCCCCAATATGTTGACCACTATGAGATGGTGAACGAGGAAGCTTGAGGTCTGTCTGATCTAAAGCTCTGAATGACTTAGTTCTAGGTAAACTACTTGGTAAGTCTAAGTCAAAATGAGTGTCTGAAAGAGCTGTAAAGTTTTCTGGTGCAGAGTCAGCTCTATGGATGGGTCCGATAATAGTTGACTGGGAGATTTCCTAAGAATGTTCTCTGGATTTTCAACTATTTCAGGTGGGTTTCAGTAAGGATAAGCTCTAGTATGAATGGTTCTTGAAGCCAGTATGTTTGTCTGCAACCAAAAGAGCTAATCCTATATGTTTCTTCTAATATGGCTAATGTTGTAATGAAGGCTGGTCTCCCAGTGGAGTCTTGTGAAACCAAGATAATCAGCAGGCCTATTGATCACCAGTGGAGTCTTTAAATCATTAGAAACTATGGAGTCGCCGGGTGGAAGGTTTAGAATGTTTCAAGAAGGTATACTGTCCACCACAGTGATTACCACCAAACTCAGGCTACTATGGTCTTCTTTGAGTTCTTAGAAGTGTTTAAAGGTATGTTTACTCAAAGCTTCCCCAGTGGAGTCACCATTATGTTGGTGATGACAATGGGACACAAGACAAGATATAGCAGTTAAGGTCACTCAAAGTTTATTCCCTAGCGGAGTCGCCATTATGTTGGGGTTCCTATTTTTTGGCAGGTTTGGCTCTACCAAAAGATAAGACAACATCAAAACCACTTTGGGACCTCAGGATCTAGCCCTCTTGGGTCCAGAGAGGGATCTCTCTATAAAGGAAAATATGGATGTATCTTTGAAGCTCAGTTTTAAGATATTAGGCTAGTTATAGGCACATGGTTTGTTGTTTTTGTTTGTTTGTTTGGTTGTTGGGAAACATGAAGGAAGGGTTTAATATAAGACAAAGGGTGATCAAAGAGGATTCTATGCATAAAGGGAGATAATTCAAAGAACACTCGAGACCATTGGGCAATGGAGTCATAAAAGGGTTTACTTGCTATTCAGTATCCAAGGCTTTCAATTGGGCTAGTCATCTAAAACAGAGGATCTTTAAAGATGATAGTGTGGTATGAAATAGTGAGGAAAGAAGGTGAATGAAAAGGAAACCTTCGAGGTGACCACTTAAGAAGCATATCTAGGGACAGGGCATGCCTTAAACACCTATGATCCAACCCCTAAAAGGCTAACTCTTCAGACAACAAGAAACACTTAAGATTTAAACACAAAGGTGAAAGCCTGAGATCAGAGAAAGGCTTTGAACTTTCAATGCTTCGACATTCAACTTGAGGGAACTTAGAAAGGTTCAATTGATTGAAAATGACCCTAGCGAGACAGAATCAACATTCTAAACTCCCAATATCCCAATTATTTCAATTAAAACCCAAAAAGAACATCTAAGAATAGATTCATAAATTCATACATCAGTTAGCAGTGAATAACAGCTACTACACTGGTTAAATTATCTTGAATTTGTTCTCAGATAACACAATCAGTAGAAAAAATCAAAGATAAGAAGAGCAGGAGCATTAGGGTACCATGCAAGGGTATATCGTAAGCCAAATTTCTGATTCTTACCAAAGAAATGAAATTTAATTAATCACAGAAGGAAAACAGAGACAAAGGTAGAACACATCACCGCTGCTTTAAATCAGGATCCAAAGAAATGTGATTGTCATATTAAAGAGCAACACCAGTCAGTCTGAAATCATCTCCTCAGCCTATTTTACAACTTTACACACAAAATTATATCTCAAGAGAAACAACTTACAATTCACAGATATCCGATCAACAACCAACCACCTTTACGATGTGTTTTTCTTGAGTTCTTATAGCTAAAAGAGAGGCAGGGGAGGTAGATGAAACTTTAAATGAAACATTAAAATAGAGGTAGAAGGAAGGGGCTCGAGGCCCATTCTGTCTTAATATCTATGCATTAATCTTCGGTACTCTTTGGATAAAATAGTGGTCTTCGATAGGCTGATAGTAACTCCAGGTATGTTCTTTGATGTACTTTCTGGCTGTAGTACTCTGTAGTATTCTGGTGAATATAAAAAGGAAGATAAATGACTTTTAGGTTTGCCATACTGCATAACAAATGCTCTGGTAGTAGTAGGACCTTTTGTCATGGTGTAGATCTTCTCCGGAGCTCGATGTAGAATAAAAAACAGTTTGGGAACTTGTCCTTCCCGGGAAAGAAGCTTCTGCTGATGTGAGACACTGATAAGATTGTTTTATGTATTTTAGGCCTCATTAGGCCTGTCGTGTTAATCATAAGGTCTTCAATTTGGTACACTCACCCTTTAAACATTTAATTAAAGCTTAAAATCTCCAATAACATGCTTTAAATCTTTTTAATTCTTCACTGATACTCTTTGCCGCTTCCGTGACTGCCTCTGTCTGTGAATTTGCAGGGCTTATGGTGCTAGATTCTTAAACGGAGTTGATACCCCTGATTTGGATAAAATATGCATTTAAAAACCCTCTCTGGAGTCTTCCTGTAATCTTTGGCTCTGATAAAACTTCATCGGCACTACTGTGTCACTAACAGTGACTCTGTAGAAAAGAATGACTTTCACCGTCTATAACCCTGCACAAAGACACAAACAATGTTAAGAAATCCATGCGGGAAGGAGGATGGATGCTGTGGAAGACTGTGAGAATGGCAGCGCAGCAGAGATGAATGCGGTGGATGCAGTGGAAAATGACTGAAAGATGCTATGAAATGATGAAAAACTGATCTGATGGTGGCCTGATGAAGAAATGGTTTTGGGCCGTTAGATTAGATGGACTAATGATGATTGATGGTAGGGATTTGCTGGTGGAGTGGCTTAAGAAGGTTAGGCGGAATGAAATAAACCTTTAATGTAAAACATTAAAGCTACATTTTGGTGAAATAGAAAGGGAATTTATGAAAATGCAATGAAATGGGCTTTGAATGGTGGGACCAACGTGGGCGGAGGGCGATGGAATATGGACCATTAGATTTCAGGAGGAGATCAACAGTCGAGATGTCACGATGAAGTTCTATGGTAACGCGATGAAGAATTATGAATGAAATTCACGATGTAATGAGGTTCGTTGATCTATATAGATCAACGGTCGGGATTGCATGGAAGGGCCTTCGGGAGAAAAAGTGGGGAAGTGATTTTTAGAAGGAAAACCACTGTTTTCGTGTTGCAAAAGAACGATTTTGGAAATTTTTCCAAAATCACACGATATGGTCTGCCGCTCGACACGTGGCAAAATAAAACCACCCATATCGCGTGATTTCAAACTGTTAAACTTCGAATGAAGAAAAAACGTGATATGCATGTTGGTTGTTGGATCTGGGGCTGTGAGATCTAACGGTGCAGGACGGAGCACGATGCGGGGAGATGCGCAGTTGGTAAAGTGGGGACAAGTCAAAGGTGGTTTGAATGTGAGCCGTCAGATCTACGAAATGAATGATTGAGATCTAAGGAGGGAAAGTGAAGGCATAGGGGCATGGTTAATGGGCGGGAGTAATCCTGGTTGTCAGATCTCAAGAGATCAACGGTGGAGATTTAAGGATGAGGCGGAGGCCAAAGGGCTAAATGAATGAGCGGGAGAAAACCTGAACGCCAGATCAAGCAGGATGAACGGCTATGATCTAATCACAATCGGAGAAGGCAGGGGCCAAAACTCCGATCGGACGATGTTGCGATTGCATATGGACCATCGGATTGGCGGAAGATCGACGATCGTGATTGGATCGGGGACAGCCAATCTTGAACACAGGGGCAGAGTGAGATCAAATCCTAGCCATTGGTTCTTGTGGATTCAACGGCGAGGATCCAATCGGGGATAGCCAATCGGGGAGACAGAAAGTGGCACATTTTAAAACTTGTGATTGGCGATTGGGGCGGCGGTGCAATGGCCATCAGATTTGAATGGGAATCAACGGTGGAGATCGTCATCGGGAGTTAACAAAGGGAGGAGGCGGGTGTGGTATGATATTTGCGCCGACCGTTAGATCTTCATGGATCAACGGTGGATATTGTATCCGAGGCCGATAGAAAAAAATATTCTCGCATCAGAGATTTTCATTTAACAAAGGGGTTACAATGAGGAATTTTGCAGGGATACAAAGGGGCAAATGGAGGTTTTCTGAGCATATTTTTTTCACAGAAAGTGAGGATTTCTTGATGGAAACAACATTGAAGATCTTATCAAAGGTAAATCACACACAGAGGCTTCAAGAATGAGATATTTTCAGAGGAAATGTATCTCTTGAAGGCTCAAAAAAATATTTAGCCACCTGTTTTCTTGCCAAAAAATTTATAGGTGGCTAACATAAGGAACTTCACATTTAATATCATCATGAAGCATGCTGTAACATCCTTAGGATGACCCCTATTTGTGATGTACATATTATGTTTAGGCAGGTGACCCGTGAGTCCATTGGATCTCCTGGAAACCACAAGGCACATGCTAGTGGCACACCTTGGAATGGTAGTGGCACATGTTGATGGACTATGGATGTAGAAGAGGGGTTGCACTACTTGGGTTGTGGGGTTGATGGGGGATGTTGTAGTTCCTAGAGACAGCCTCGAGTTGTCAGAGACCAGTGCCTAGGACATCTTAAATAGTAAAGAGTGTAAGGTATGTCTTAAAACCATTATCAATTTAGGGCTCTTTACCATATCAACTTCTCTGATGAGTCACAAATTTAAATGGGACCAGACAGTTTTCAGATCCAGCAAAATATAAAAACACTGCAGAGGCAAGGGGAGAATGTTTACACAGATGCATCAGACAACTAAGAAACAGCTTTCATGAAGGAGGGCCAGTTTCCAAATGTTATAGGGATTGTTAAATCAAGGTGTTTGCCGTGCAGAAGGTAAAAGAGGCATACTAATTACCAATGGAATGGTACTCGGAAAACATATTTTGACATAGCATGGGCTTAAGAACTAAGAATCCATACATACCAATCAGTTCTGAACGAATAAGATTCCATGATATTCAATACAGAAGAAATCTGAATGAAGTGTAAAACGAAACACCATATCATGCATGCCCCATATTTAAAGCAGCTAGACCAATCTCATATAAGTACCAAATAACGATAAATTTATATCAGAACTGGTGAGTCACTCACATTCCAAAACATGATATAAAGAAAATGGAGACAGTGAAATAGACAATGAAACAATACTACGAAGAAAGAGTCACAGACCATACAACATCCAGACCGGAATCCTCACATAAAATAGAACTTCTCTTCGCTCAGACCCTACGGGCTCTGTGCATTTGCATTAATAACTCCACCACAAGCATACAAAATATTCTTAGACAGCAAGTTTCTTCAGAAAATCTGGAACCCTTGTGTTTTCTGCTATTCTTGTTTATATAGGAACTTCTCTACATGGGCGAGAAGATATTTTGGGAAAATATCTTCATTGCATGCTGGGAGTTTGTTAGAAGTCCTTGTCCAAGTAACCAAAATCATGATGAGGGATAAAAACCTCTCATCCTTTGCTGTTACGCGCTCGACCATTTTAAAACCAAAATTAAGTAACAGTCTGAGTAAAAGTAAATTGTTGTGGTGAAATATAAATTCCACCTGAACTTAAAAGGACTAACTAAGATAAAAAAGTAAAAAGTAAAAAGGCCGCGAGGGCCGAATCATGAAATAACAATTCATCATTTGTGAGAAGGGGTCGAGGCTGTTGCTGATACTGGTGGCATCACGTTTGCAGATGAACTGGTAATTTGGCTAACGAACTGGGCGCACCTCTGCTGACTGTCCGCGGCAGGGTCAGGCATCATTACAAATCCTTCTACCCTGATGAAAGCCTCAGTGAGATTGCTCGGATTTGCCTCAGTAGGGACTTTATGTTTTAACAAGTGAAGGAGAGCAAACTCTGGGCGCAGTGATGTGATCATGGTTTCGACCTTGAGCCAGGTGGTTTTATCTGACAGGCCATCTGTCCGATCCCTTTCTTGCTTCAGGCATGCTTCATATTCCGGTAATGGTCACAGCATAGAAGGGGTGGTGGAGTCCCAGCACGTCGGAAGCCCTAATGTCGTAATTTCGGCCCAAACTGCATCAAACCGGTCCACGCTGTATATCAACTGCTGCAAGGCCTTCGAAGCCACGATGCGAGCCGATTCCTTATCAATGAGTTTCTGAAATTCCAAGGCCTCTTTGTGTCGGCTGACTATGCCGTGTTGCTCTGCTTCGTTAGCTCTCATCCCTTTCAAGAATGACACATACTCTCTGGCACGCTGAGCTCTGTTGACTAAATCGAGATCCCCTTCCTGAAATTGCCTTCTGAGATAGAGTGCTGAAGACTTCATCTCCTCGATGACTTGCAGGAATTCCCATTGCTCTGTTATAGCTAAAATGATCTCAGACCAAATAATCTTTCTACCCTCTCTAAGAGTGAGGTTACCTTTTAGGCGTGCGTTGAGATCATTTATACTCTTCTGCTGGTCAGCCCTCGTTTTCTTTTCCTGTTCAATTTCTTTCTGCAATGCTTCTATCCTTCTGGTATTCTCTGACAGGGATTTTTCCAAATCCGTGATCCTTTTCCTTGCAGTGGAAGCCTGTTTCTCCAGTATGTCATTTGCAACTTTCGCTGCGTCCAGCTTTTCTGAAAGTGAACTCATCTCAGGTGGTGTTGTAGCTGGCGCACAGCTGTTCATGTCCCAATTGTTCTGTAGCTCTTTCAACCTACTCTGAAGAGTAGCAATTGTTCCTACCAACTTCTCCTTCTCTTCTCTTTCTTGTGACAAGGTGTTGGCCAATTCCCTTTTCTCTTTCTCTACTTGTGCCAACTCGGCTGTCTGCACATGCTGGGAGGCTGGCATGTGGGCTTTACTTTTCAGTGAGGTAACTTCCTTCCACAATTGGTCTATTAAAAAGCCCTGCGGGTTTGTTTCCCCAGTGTCTTTCCCTTTGATTTGATCCTGGAGACCGCGTATTTGATTTTCCTGGGCCCGGGTACTTGCCTGCTCATTCTTCAGGGTAGTCCTCATCTGTTCATGCTTTTTCTCGAGTTTCCTCAGTGAAATGGTATCCCACATTACCTCATCCTTTAGCATATCAGCTACAACCTGAAACAGGTTACAAATATCAGTTGATGGCACCTTATTCATGTCAATTGCATGTTGGAGTACCCGGTAGCTAGTAGCGCCTGTATCAGGGTCCAAAAGGGGTTCGGCCATAGACAATACCAGATGCTCAGTATCCACATTCATGGTGGTGGAAATCCTGGTGTGATACTTTTCTACATACCCCTCCATCTCTGTAGAAATTTGTTGAATAATGAATATTTCTCCACCGATATTATCCTGATCACATACTAATTCGAATTCATATGCAACACATAATCTCTTCTACAATCAATCATCAATTTGCGGAAATATAAACAGTCGCATGCGCACATAAACACAATATGTAATGGGGAAAGCTTATAGCTGAAAACCCCTCAGCTATTTTGTATATTATATGGAGAGAACATGTAACAGTACATAGCACAATACTCCTCACAAGTACTCAGTACTATCTCATAAAGTTACACACAAACTAGCTCAGTTTGAACAAGTCACAGGTTCAAAACTCATCCACTAATTGCCTGCCTCTATTGCGCAATCAAGGCTAGTCTAATGAGAGATCCAAGGTTCGAATCTCCTTGGCTTGACAGCGCAATCCTCATGGGAAATTTCCTCCAATTGTGGTGCAAATCTCATGCACAAATAATGTCACAACTGATAGCTATCTCAACCCTTTCATCTACCTCTTTCACTGGTCTTCACTGAGCTGTCCATGCACTGTAGTGAACTGATGTGTTCTTGAGTTGAATCATGAGTTAATAATTAGTGAATTAAATAATATTTAATTCACTCCACTCATTACTAGTGTATTAGCCAGTTAAACTAAACACAACTAGTTCAACTAAGTTAAACCGAACACAACTCCACCAACTGTCTCATCAACTCCACCAAACTTCGCCACTTGAGTTCTAACTGAAGTCAACCATGCATGAGCTCACCAAACCCCTAGGAATAGCGTAATTCCTTCTGTCAGGTGCATGGGCCACATCCGTAGCTCCAATTGAAGTGTTGTAAGAGAATAAACTGAAGTTTATAGTCCAAATATTATTAAGGGCTAATAATATTTGACTGACCTATTTTTAGACAGGCAGTCTAAAAATAGACTTCGACCTATATGTCTAAAAATAGAGGTCCATCTATTTTTACCAACTCGACCAATCATCCAAGAATAGCATATTGCAACTCCCAGACCATGCTACATATGTCTAAAAATAGACATAGTCTAAAAATAGACTTTGCGCCAAAAATAGCCTGCGGGCCCACTTAGTGAAGGCGACTTCATTTCACTAAGCTCCATCATCTTGTTGCATTTTCAACAAGCTTAGCCTTGTGTTTATCTCTGATTATCCTGTTTTTCTTGATCCTTTCAGTTGTCACTGGTGAAGTATAGTCCCCCATGGCCTGTGAAACCTCAATGAAGTCGGAGGAGGTGGCGCTGTCCCTCAACACTTTGATTCTGGCCTTGCTGTTGTCAAGTGGTGCATATGGTATGAACGGTTCAAGCAGTTGTTCCTCTCCTATAATTTTGGCTTCACTTGAGACTGTTTTCTATTTTTTACGAGGGGGAGAACATGTTCCTGAAGGACCGACTTCTTCTTCTTGGCCTTTGTTGATGTCTTCCTCTTCCCCTGTGGTAGATGAATCTGTCTCCATCTGCAAAACCAAAGGCCAAATTTCCATGTTAGCCTTCCACTCTATAAACGGTCTTGGTTCATGCACATAAGGTGCGGACCGATTCCTCTTTCTTCTGTTTGAAATAATCTCCCGGGGATCATATTCCCAAGTCTTCCCCTGTCTTAGGTCCATACCCTGCAATAGCTTTTCGACAATGGGAAGGGCGTGTCTTGAATTCACGACGAACGGGCCGATTTGGGTAGGAAGCCTTAGTATGTAACCTTTCTTAGCAGGGACAAAGTGGAGCTGGTCAGCCTTGAGGGTTTGCCAAATATACTCCAGAGCATAAAATCTTTGGGCGGGAAACACCGGTAGCAGGTAAGGGGCGACCTCGTCTCTATAGACCCGAATTTCAGTATAATTATCAGAGAGATACCAGTCCCCGGTGCTCTGGATTTTACCAGCTTGCAGCCAGTTCTTCATTTTAGGAAAAACCCTAGGTGAGGGCGAACCATGAATGATGGTGTAAGCAATGGACATGAAATCATTCAAGAAACTAGAGTAACCCACCCCTTTTTGCAATTGGCGCACTGTAGAGTTCCAGTCAAAAATAGGTCGAGGCTTAGAATTGACCTCATATACCCTATCCAAGCCCAAACGCTCGAACCTATCAGCATGCTGAAACAAGAAAAGATAGAACACCAATGAACAGAAATGAAAATGACTGGTTTCGGGAAGATCATGGAACTAGGTGTGGATGCTGGTAGATAAGTAACCCGGGATATCTAGGACAACCCCCTTCTGAGACATTAACCACAGAAAGAAAACACATACTTTGGAAGTTTCCCCCAACCCGCCTACACCTAACAGACCTGCAATGAGAGCGAGGATGGGTTGCACTTCCTTCGTAAACAGGTTTAATGGGAGGAGTTTCGTACCGGGAAGGGTAGTAGCCTGGCTGCTGGAAATAGAAGCAATGAATCTTTTTTGATGCTCCCATGGCGATTTGGTAAACTGGGAAGTTAAAGCTTCTTCGCTGAAAGCAGTGTAGGTGGCGTTGGTGGGAAAACGGAGGGCTTGCTTGATGACGTCGGGTGAAAGGGAGAAAATTCGGTTTCCCTGAGTGGAGGTAAACATGCCTCGGTTTTCATCGTAGGCGTCTCTAAGCCAATAGATGAACTCAACCACCGGGAAAACTGGGGGGGTAATCTGATGGTAAAATCCCAACAAAACCACCCGGTATCGATCCCTATTATGAACATGAAGTGAAAAAATCTCAGGCCTTATATTGCTAATGGGGAAAGGGTATTGGTGATCGCAGATTCCAGCTTGCTAGTCGATGAAAGGCTTGAACCCGGGAGGGTTTCTGGTTTCTCGGACCTGGGGATTTTCTGGTTCGTTTTTCTTGGGTGTCCCCCTTCCCATGACTGACATATGAAATCTGAAAAGAGAAACAAAAGGAAAATAGAGGGAATGAAAGGGACGGAGTACCTGTACAGTAGGTAAATTTTCTTGGGAAAGTGACGCGGGGGTAGTCTGGTGATGATTGGGTAGACCTGGCACTTGTTCCCGCTTTGTATATACCGTAACTGGAAGACCTGAGACTTTTACTGCAGTAAAATACGGGAAACTGCTACCTGAGACTGGTAATTCTGAGGTGAAAACGGGTAGAGGTGAAATAAGTAGGGCAAGTGTCGTAAGGACACTGACAGTGGGGCACGCGTCATGTAGGGATTGGGCGTTGGTTAGGGAGAGGCGAACACCGCGTGCCGGGTTTAATACTGTTACGGGCCTCAGTACCAGCTTACCTACGAACTTTACCTTACCTCTCTACCGTGTAACACCATTTGATACTTTGAAACATATCATTCACAAAGCGAATTGAATACATACCCTACCAGTCATAAGGGCCCACATTGCGTTTGCCACGTCACCATACTTCATGCTCAGGCATTGCCACCTCATTCTGGCCTTGGGTCCCCACCACGTCACGTTATCACAATTCCGCTGGGGTATCGGTCTCTTCCCTCTCTCGCTGCTCGACCCCCGCGGAAATTCCCTTGTGTGCATATTCAAAAAGCTGCAACTCTTTTAATATATTTGTTTTGCGCTCTTCGTACCACATAATTGCACCTTTTATATTTCCGCTACCCCTTTTTACTTTATACCTCAGCCTTCATATTATTTCCGCTTCTAGCTTTTAGGCACGTGCCTTCTCTTACTTAGTTTCACTTCGACCAACTCTTCAAGTATTTCACCATTTGATATAATGTTCGATGCACAACTTATCACCTTTCAGTAAACTAATGACTTACGTTAAATATTGAACAACAGGGGAAATGAGCCTATTAGTTGCATGTTCTTGGGTTTGATACATTGAACTAGTTATGTACAGTAATAGCATGTACCTAGCCTTAGATAAGCCATTGTCGTATGGAATTGAAGCCACGGCCCGGGGGTGACCCATTATTGAGAAAATGTGAGCATCATGGTCTATGACTAGGTGGAAGTTGGAACATCTGAAGATTTGCAGCTATTTTGTGTCTCTTATCATATAATTCTTTATCTTTAATGTTTATATGATTTTTGTTATAATTAATTATATATTATTATGTCTTGCATGTGAATAGTAATCTAAATGGTGTTATTATGAAATTATATTCCTGTATATGAGTGAAATGCATCATAGAATTCATTAGACACAGATAACATATGTTACAGGAGGTGAATTGAAGAAAAAAATCACAAAATAATGGGTTACATAGGTAGTTAAAATCCCCAATAGGTGACTGTGGGCATTACACTTGCAATGCTTTAACTTAGGCCTCCCTTAATTATATGAGTGTGCAAGATGGTGGCTCCTTATGGGGGAAGATATAATGGAAGGAGTTTTTATTCAGATCAAGTTCATTTATGTAGTGCATTGTCTGCTTATTTTTCACCTCAGCCATCCTTTGTTTATCTTAACAGTTTGGTTCAATAGTTGACGAGTACCTTGTGATTGAAGATGATGAGCAACAAGACATCATGGTGAAGAAAATTCTAGAGACAAAAGTAAAGATGCCATGGGGTGGAGGATGGATATTTGAACCCCTAACTGTGATCCCTCAAAACCACCAAGGCAAAAAACCCCCCTCATTAGCAAAAATTTGTGTCTGAAAGCAATGGAAGTTCTAAATGATGTGGAAGTGTGGTTGCATAAAAGGAGGATACATAACATAGTAATTATGTAAAGGGTGGCTGCTAGCAGAGAAATTGTAGGAAGAAACACAACAAGGGGGAGCATGGATTAGCTAATGTTTGATTCAGAATCAAGGATGAGCCCCACACAAATGCACCATATCCAAACCATGATCTTGTTCCTGAACATAATATTGAGTAGCTTATGGGTGAATCTCTGCTGCAAGCTGAAGTAACAAAGAAATATCGATATTTTCAAGCTTCTATTTACTTTCTATAACCACTTTACCCATCTCTAGCACATCTGCACAACCGAACATATCCTTTACAGTTCTGAAACCCAAATCAGACAAATTTCATGATGCTTTCTCTTAAATATTCAAATAGGGTAAATATGTTATGGAAACGTATAGTTTATAGCATGCACTCTTTCTAGCCTAGAAGAAGTCATTATCATGCTCAAAAGTGAAGAAACTAAGTTTGAACACACAATTTTGCGTTAGATGGGCTAGGTGTAGATTAAGGGTGCTTTAGTCTGAGATCAGGTGTGGCACTAGCCTTATAGTATATATTTTTGGATTTAGTATGTTGTTGGTTTGCCTTCGGAGGGAGTTGAAACCCTGAAATGCTTCAAACTCTGTCAACCTTGTGTATTTATTTGCTTTAAGGACACTTTAAACAATGTCACAAGATGTAATACTCATCACCAATTCTAAGAGATGAGAAATTAAGTGTTATATGACTCAGTTTTAGAGCATATAGATCATCAACTAATGGTGCAATAAAATTTAGGACTTGATCACATAAAATACATAGAGAAACAGTGAGAACCAAAGCAAATTTTTTATGTCAATGACAAATCTGATTATGTTGTTGAATTATAAAGTGGGTTGTTGAGCTCATTGTTGCATTTTCTTTCATTAGAAGGTGTTTAATACTTCATTGTGCAAAAAAAACATTAAAATAATCAAGGTGTAACATGCCACATTTCAGACCTTGCTACAGAGTGAGTAAAATGACATACAAGAAATAAAGCACATTTGTTGAGGTGTTAAATGAATAACCAGGAAGTTTTTCATACCATGGATCATGCAATATCAACCAAAAACAAAATTAGATTTGAAGGGTTGAATTTAACCCTAGACATCAATCTCAAATGGCATGAATTGTTCCACTTATTATTAAGTAGGTTTTACACCCTATTTTGATATTAATTACTATTCTTTGAGTGTTTAGATCATAAATATATCTCAATATTGGCACAAGTCATTGTAAATTGACCTCAAATGTGCAATACATATTCAATTTTCCCAAGCATGACAACTCAATTAAGTTCTTGTATTAGATACAAGATAAGTAAATGGGTGAAATAAAAATATAGAAAATTAAATAACCTTGGATCTAGTGACCTAGATTTATAGATATAGCACGCAAAACCCTCCAAAGAATTCATAGCAATATTCATTTTTCTAATGAATCATCAATAGTGTAGTTCAACCATGAACCCATTACATCTTCATGAATGGAACTAGAATTAGTTAATGACATGTCATGTACAACTAAATCCAGAGTGTTATCCTATCCATAAGATAAGTCTTCCTAGGTAACACAACATCATCATTTTATAGTGTTTTGACAGTTGATTTGGAAAAGGACACTTGACCACTTTGTTCACAACCTAACCATTTTCCATAGGAGTTCTTCGACCTCATTCTCTACATCCTGGATCTATTATGTAGTTGTACATAATCCCAATTCACCCTTGTCACATCTTAACATGCTATCCATTATAATTTAATGTTGAGGAAGAATCCATTTTTTAGGCATGAAAAAACTCTATAGATGGATGCATAGGAAGTGCATATTCCATTTTTTGGAATGGTAGAATATTATACATGAATAAATAGAAAGTGAATGCAACCTATGAACCATCATATTTTTGAATAATGGAGATGGGAAACGAAGTTTTGACAATGACTCTATGATTTTACTTTGAACCTGTTATTGAATGCAACCACATTCACACGTAGGCGGTGGAACTGGAATATTTCCAGTAGTTTATTGAGTACAAAATGCATTTATGTCCAACACACTTGTAATATTAAGACATGGAAAATCAACCAATAACTAACAATGAAAGAGGTTGATCCCAAAAATTCTGGAATGGAGTTTGAATACCTTATTTTTAAGTTGGAAATTACACAGCATTGAGTTATATGCTTCTTCACTTTCATGATTTCCTCATCCCACACCAATTATCATCCCTAACGTTTTCTTATGAATTTAATCCCAAACTAGTGTTTTCTACTGCACATGTGGAAATAAAGAAAACAATTTTTTCAATGTCCACAAATGACCAAAATAGGTCAATGGGACAACTATCTGAAATCCTTCAAAAGGTGATAAGGCCAGTGGAAAAGGGAAGTGTCACCACTATCGTTGAGGCCACAACTTTCCTCATTTTAGTGAAACTCTACCTGTGCCCTTTCTCCTTGGCATGTGCATCTACACAATATTCATATCCAGCTCCCTTGTTGCCATTCACATCAATACAACCTCCCTACCCATCACCCCATGTCTCCCAGTGTCATTCTTGTTCCCCATCACTCTCCCCAACACATACACTTGCAAAAAAACTTCAAATATATGGACAATTTACTTGTTTCATTCATTGATTTTAATTTATTTATCACACATATTTAATTTTTATTCTCACGGATCAATCAAAATTTAATGAACATGTTGGTAGATTTATTGCATATTTTGAAGGATTTAAGACTAGATCCATGCTTCTGATTCACTAATTTTGAACGTTAAGTGGCAGATTTTGGATTTTGGATCAACCAAATATCCTAGGGACATGCCCTAGAACTAGAATTCACTAGCTTTGAAGTGAGAATTATTGTCAATGACAGTTGCAACTTTCCTAAACTATCAAATCAAACCCCTTGAGATTTATTCAAGGGGAAAAAGTGATTGACAATATTAGGTCCCTATATTAATAGTGTAGTCCCTTATTGTTGTTATTATAACCCCTTATTGTTATTTTTGTACCCCTATAACCCCCATATTTTTATTACTGTTCCCTTGCATTGTTATTTTTAGGTTGGCTAGGATTATATTGTGACCCCAAGGACCCGTATATATGGAAGGGGGTTTTTTTCATTTGTATCATCCAAGAATTGTTCATTTATGTCATGTAAAGGAGGTTTCCCCCTCTAAGTGGCTTATTTATAAGGCGTCGATCTCTCTTTTCTTCTATTTTTGGAGTTGGTTTCATAACATTTGGTATTAGAGCTTTGGATTCTAGGGTTTCGTTTCTCCAAACTCGTCATCATGGAATTTTCACTATAACTCTTTTTCTATGAAGGTTAAGAAGTTGAAATTTGTATCATGTGAATCCAAAATCCTGAGGAACATCGTGTAAAAATTCCAGATCTTGGTTCGCAATATTTTCGGAGATATGATCTGTGGAAGTTAGGATTTTTGCAGGCTCCCGAATTTCATCTAAAATAGGTGACCTTGGGAAATTCGTCATAACTCTCTCTCTGAGCATCAGATTCGAATTCTGTAAAGGTGGTCGAAATCACATGGACTTTAGTTTCCTGTGTATCAATTTCAGAGTCGAAGGAGGAAACAGTGACACGTGGCACGCCATACAAGTTCGCTCTACTGAATCAATCCATAATTAGGTGATTGTGGGAGATTGGGCATAACTTTGACTTGAAGCATACAAATTAGGTCAGACTAATGACATTAGAAATAAGCTTTAGAGGGATACTACAAGACCGAATTTTAGATATTGAAGATCCAAAATCACAGAGATAACTCAATTTCAATATCGAGCTCCTCAAAAGAAATAAAAAGGTGTGTATTTTTTTCAAATTGCATAAGTGATTCCAAGGGAATATTGAAGCATAGATATCGGTATTGGGTTCTAAAATTCCCCATAAAGATAATTCAACACCTATTAAGCCCTCAGAATACTCTACTATGACTCATGAAGATGAAGAAATGCAACATGACATATCAAAATTACAAGAGCAAGTGCACCAAATTTCACTCTCGCAAAGAGCAACAAAAAATGAAATGGAAGTTTTGAAGAAAGGTGTGGAATCAAAGATAGATGGTTTGAATAAAAGCATGGAATATAATATGGAGGGTTTGAAGAAAGGCATGTAAGCTAATATGGATGGTTTGAAGAATGGCATGGAATACATGTAAGAAAAAATGGAAGGTTTGGAGGAAGACATGGAAGGTTTGAAGGAAGGTTTTTCAAAGTTGATATAAGAAATTATTCCTAATGGAAAAAAGATAGTAGAGGAAAATCATGATGAGAACAAAATAAATGTTAATCATGATTTCATAAACTCAAATGTTGGATGGAAGACCCACCATATTCTAAATATCGGTATGAGGAAGTTTGATGACAAGGATCCTGTAGCATGAATACTATAGATGGAGAAATATTTTGATCTCAATAACGTGCAAAAAAAACAAAAGATACGCATTGCAACTTTATATTTAGAACAAAATACATTTGTATGGTATCGATGGCTTTGATCCCATAAAACAATTGTCACTTGGTCAATTTTTACGGAGGAAATGATAGCACATTATGAGGATACAAAGAGCAAAACCTTTTTTATCCAATTGATAAATCTCAATTTAAAGGGTTCAGTGGTGGAGCACATTGAGGACTTCAAAAAATTGAATATAATGGTAACTGATATTCCGGAGGAACACGTGATTTATGTCTTCATAGGGACTTTAAAGGATAACATACAACATCAAGTTGCCTTTGGGAACCTGATTCATTGGAGAAGGCATTCAGGTTTTCAAGAAAAATTGAATGTAAAATTATGGAGACAAGGAAGCCTACCACTCACATATATAAATATGGAAGTGTTTCTACTCTTATACTTCCAAAACCTACAAGGTTGACGCCACAACAATTGGAAGAAAAAAGAGAAAAAGGACTTTGCTACAGTTGTGATAGAAAATACACTAAAGGTCATAAGTGTTCCAAGAAGAAAGTATTTTACAGATATTGTGAAGAGGAGGAAGAAAATGAACAAGAAACTTCAAAAGAAGAGGATATACACTAGGAACCAACCCTAGAGGAAGAATAAATGAGTCCAACCATATCGTGTAATTCATTGGCAGTAGTTACCACTCCTCAAACTCTCATGATAGAAGGAAATATCAAGAAGAAAAAGGTAATAATTTTGATTGATTCGGGTAGTACCCATAATTTTATTCATTGTAAGGTAGCTAAGGAATTAAATTGCTTCCTATTCCCAGCACCAGAATGTCAAGTGATGGCTGAAAATGAAGGAACTATAAATTGCTCTGGAAAATTGTATAACATCAACCTAACCATGGGGGAATATGTATTGAATAGGCCAATGCATTTTATTCCAATGGGAGGTGTTGATGTTGTACTAGGAGTACAATGGTTACAATCTTTGGGGATGGTAGCTTTTAATTTTCAAGAACTTTTCTTGAAATTTTTTTCAGAAGGAAAGGAATTCAAATTATGGGGTATCGTAGGGAAGCTAAGGAAGATAATAAGCTCTAATGTCATGACAAATCTTCTTAATAAAGAACAATGAGGCGTAATTGCACAATTATGCTCACTATAAGTTCTAACATCAAAACCATATATTGCTCAATATCTCCAAAAAGTATTGGACAATCATTCCAAGGTGTTTGAAACTCCCAAAGGACTCCCACCTATTCATGATCATGATCATGCTATTATTTTGATTCCAGGAAGTGTTCCTCCAAACATCAGGCCTTACAGATATCCTTATTTCCAAAAGATCGAAATTGAACATATGATTGCAGAAATGTTAGGGGCTAGTATAATTCAACCTATTCAAATTTCTTTCTCTGCTCCAGTAGTATTGGTGCACAGGAAGGATGGATCATGGTGCATGTATCCGGATTATAGGGACCTCAATAAGCTCACTATTAAAGATAAATTTTCCATTCCTGTGATTGATGAATTATTGGATGAATTACATGGAGCAATTTATTTTACCAAGTTGGATCTTCATTCAGAATATCATCAAATTAGAATGAAGACTGAAGATATTCCAACAACAACATTTCAAACTCATGAGGGTCATTATGAATTTTTGGTCATGCCTTTTTTCCTTACCAATGCACCTTCTACATTTCAAGGGTTAATGAATTCCATTTTCAAACCCTTCCTTAGAAAATTTTTGTTAGTATTTTTTTATGATATAGTAATCTACAATAGGTCTTGGAATGATCATGTTCAACATGTTGACAGGGTGCTCAAACTATTGGAGGAGAAACAATTATATGCAAAAACCTCCAAATGTTTCTTTGGAGTACAAGAGGTGGAATATCTTGGTCATATTGTATCTCACGAGGGTTTTAAGGTAGACTCTAACAAAATTAAATCCATTAAGTAATGGAAAGTCCCCACAACCATAAAGCAGTTGTGAGGATTTCTTGGGTTAACACAGTAGTATCGCAAGTTTATTAAGAATTATGCGAGAATAACAACACCTATAACAACATTATTGAAGAAAGATGCATTTTCATGGACTCCTGAAGCAACTAAGGCCTTTGAACATCTTAAAGAGGCAATGTGCCTAACATCGGTCTTAGCTATGCTAGACTTCGCAAAAACCTTTATTGTGGAATGTGAAGCCTCAAGAAATGGAATTGGTGTTGTTTTAATGCAAGAAGGAGGACCCATTGCTTTTGAAATTCATCTAGTCAAAGTAAAGTATTTATAGAAAGCTATTTATGAGAAGGAAATGTTGGCAATACTACATGCACTAAAGAAATGGTGACCTTACCTAATGGGAAAACACTTCAAGGTAAAAATAGATCATGATATTCTTAAACACTTTTTGGAACAAATACTATCTTTAGAAGAGCAGCAAAAATGGGTCACAAAGATGTTGGGTTATGACTTTGAAATCATCTACAAAAAATGGAAGCTAAATGTTGTTGCAAATGCACTCTCAAGAAGGGATGAATAGGTGGAAGCATTGCTTTGTGCCATTTCTATTATACAACTAGATTGGATAATCGAAGCAAGGGATGAATGAAATAAGGATGAAGATGTGTGGAAACTCATTCAAAATTTTTAGCAAGATCCTCTTACATCTAATACATTTAGTTTGAAAATTTATTCCTTATGGTACAAAGATCGCTTATATCTTTGTAAAAATTCCCAACTAAAATAAAATATTCTGTTGGAATTGCACACTTCTCCTTTAGGAGGACACTCAAGATTTTTAAAAACTTACCACAGGGTGAAGAAATATTTTTTTTGGGATGGAATTAAAACTGATATTCAAAATTTTGTGGTGGAATGTTTGGTTTTCCAGCAAAATAAAGTTGAGACAATTAAGACCCTAGGTCTTCTACAGCCTTTATCCATTCCAAGTCAACTTTGGGACGAGATTTCAATGGATTTTATCATACGTTTACCTAAGTCCGAAGGAAAGAGTGTCATCATGGTGGTAATTGATAGACTTATCAAGTATGCACACTTTTTTGCATTGTCTCATCCATTTAAAAAAAGTACAGTTTCTACTGCATTTATGGAAACAATTCAAAAGCTACATGGAAACCCAAATATTATTGTAAGTGAAAGAGAACCAATTTTTACTCAAATTTTTTTGAGGGAAGTATTTTCTTGTCTGGGTACTCAACTAACTCATAGCTCATCTTATCATCCTCAATCTGATGGTCAAATCAAGATAGTGAACAAATTTTTGGAAAGATATCTTCGTTGTTTTGTATCTGATAAACAAACACAATAGGTATAGTGGTTACCTCTAGTTGAATGGTGGTATAACACTTCCTTCCATACTGTAGAAAAAATGACCCCATTTATGGCACTTTATGAATATCATCCAACTTCCATCACATCATCTTTAAGAGAAAATTCTAAGGTTCAAGAAGTGGAAGATCACATCGAGCATCAACAACAAGTTCTCCAACTCTTAAAGGATAAGCTAAATTTGGCACAAAATCAAATGAAACTATAGGTAGATCAACATCGCAGTGAGAGAAGTTTTGATGTAGGATACTGGGTATTTTTACGGCTACAACCATACAAACAATGTCCCTCAAGCAAGCTAAGAAGGATAATAAATTATCGCCAAAGTACTATGGTCCTTACAAGGTGTTGCAAAAGATTGGTACTATGGCATACAAATTGGAGCATCCTTCTTCTTCGCGAGTGCATCCAGTTTTTCATGTTTCATGCTTAAAGAAGGTTATAGGTGACAAAATTCCAGTTAAAAAAATATTGCCAGAACTTGATGAGGAAGGAAAAATCATATTGGATCTAGAAGCAGTCATGGAAAAAAGAACTCAACAGCTATGAAATCGATCAATTTCAGAGAATTTCATCAAGTGGAAGAACTTACCCATTGAACAATATACATGGAAGGATGAGAATTTTATACATAAGCATCCAAAGCTACTCAAGCGTTAAAGAAAACACCTTTTTGAGGGATAGGGATGTTAGGGTCCTGTAATCTATAGGATCTCAAGGTGATTTAATATTTCACGTTTTCAAATTTCATACTGTACATGAATTTCAATATTCAAATGATTTCCAAAAAAAATAGAAAAGAAAAAGAAATAAAACCCTAAAAAGAATAATATTGAAAGTGCTGCAAATAAAAATGCCACTACTGATTAGATTAGTTTGTTCAATTCATACAGTCTAAGCATGATTGAACAATTTTAAATTTCTATTGGATAGGTTAGAAAATAAGGATTTTCCAAACAATTCAATCTTGGAAAATCAGTAGCTCGGTAGAAATAAAATTGATTCAACAGTTCAAACTAAATCAATAGGAGAAATAAGGGAAAGAGTAGGTTAGATTTTCATAAAAAAAAATATATGGGTTGGCAAGCATAAATGCACTCTGCAAAACAATGAAAGAAAAAATAAATGTGGAGAGACATGAAATTTACTCTAAAGCATCATTCCAAATATTTCATGTATTTTTATGTATGGAGAAAAAATAAAAGAAAGGGGTTTTATCCTAAGTGAAGGATTAACATATGTTAAAATTCTATTTGACATATTATATGTCATATCCTAAAGTCCCCATACTTTATACTCTGCACAAAATTTCATTTAATACACCCAACCCCAACATGCACTCACCCATCACGTCATCATTAAAATTATGCCACCTTCCACTTCATCTCCACCCCCACTATCACATCCGATGACCCATATTTATTTTTGGCCCCCCTCATCCTCTGAAAGTTAACGTCGAGGGGGGGGGAACTGTTTGAAATGGGAGGTTTCCAAAACCATCCCATCTACTATGTGTCAAGCACCCATCATTTCGCACCCCCCATCACTATCCCTCTTACCGTCCTAGACCCCCTCCAAAAAGTAGTTTCCACCGTGATTAAACCACGTTGTTAACTATTACCCTCTTCCATTCCCATTGCTCCCGCCTAAAGTCACATTGAACATTTAATTGTTTAAAATATTACCCAACAGGCCCATACCATGTCAACGGAAACCCCACCATCCTATAAATTCACCTTTCCCCACATGTTTCAAAGGTTACAGTGTTTTCTCAATATTTTTCTTGTAATAGGTGATCGAATTTGAAGTTTTGCATATCTATAGAAAGCGTGTAAAATTCCAATTGTCTGCAGATCAACAAAAATCCCTCTTCTTTAATCCCCATTTCTTCTAATTCCCCTTCTAATCAAGCTCAAATCCCTTCTATTTCTTCCCCCTCTATTTAATCCCCCTCTAGTATTTGCACCTACAAATATAGAAAATATAGTCATGCCTCCAAATAAGAAGGATCAGGAGCCATTCAATCCAATGGTTCACCCTTCTGTGGACCTTGATCATATCGCCCTTGCTAACAGGGATTTTAAAATTCATGAGACTCTCTCAGAATTAGACCTCTTATAAATATACTGCTATTTGGAAGATAAATTCATCAATGAGGTTGATGACATAGGATTGTGGGACACAAACCTACCATACTACATCTTTCCAAAAAATTACAGTTGCCCTGAATTTATAAGAAAGTGTCATGCATGCTATGATCCAAATTAGAGGGTTTTTGTTTCCCCGACAGGGGAGGCTTTGTTCACCATTAGTTCCAATTCTATCATGTAGATAATGCAAACTCTTGTCCTTAAAGAAAACACACCCTTTTCCCATTAAAACCTCAAGGAATTGTATCAGAAATTAGATTTTTCCAGTAGAGATAAAACCCTTGAATTATTCATGGCTAAAGACACTCCCCTTCCCAAGAAGCATCCTCCATGCTCATCTTCTACATTCCCTGATAGGACTAAGAACATATTCACTGTCCTTTCTTACCTTCTAGGATATTATTCATACCGGTGGCTAGATGAAGCAATTGTAGGCTTCCTGTCAATACTTTCATCGGACTCTAAACCTTCCATTATGTTCAATTTCAATCAATTCCTAGAAGATTCCATTCATGATCATTTTGTCAAGTTTCACGTAGAGGAAGTGTTTAAATACACTTCAGTCATTGTTTATATGTTTGTCTATTTTCAGGCAGACAAGTTTCAGTTGCAATGAGAAAATTGAATGAAGATTCACACCCTCAGTCTGTCATCTTCTGGACAGCAATACGGATGAAAGATCAGAAAGAATTCACTTACAAACAATTCATTGAATTGTTTTTGCATCCATCTATGAGCATCCTCAACAACACAGTGGAACCAAGGATCAGTGAAGAAATTAAAAAGATCATGCAGCTATCAAACCAAGCTAGAACTGGAGACTGGTACTTATACCAGAATTATACAGAGCTAAGAATATATGGATGTGATTTATCCCCTTACAAGCTTCCAAAGTTCCTCCCCATGAGGATCTTTGCCCTAGAATACATTATAAATATGATTAATGCAGATGAAGTACATTTTGTATCAACAAAGAAGAAATCTCAATTCAGGATCAAATCCCAAATTGGTCCTTTCATTTGCAATAGTAGAGTAGCAGGAGAGGAGGCTGACAAGAGGCTGAAAGAGATGAAGTTTACACACAGTTTCCCTTGTTCCTATGACCCATTGGGAATTATCTTTAAGAAGAGGGTAGAAAACAAATCAACTTCATACATTCGCACCCACAGGACTGAGATTAAGCAATTTATGAACCAAACACAGTGGACAGAAAACACCTTGTAGGAGGCTGAAGAGTAGGTAATTTCATCTTCAAATATGCAGACCCTTCTTCCACAAGAGAAGCAGAATACAGAGGATAAACAAGATAAATGAAAATAACAAGAGAAAGAGACAATAGGAAAAGTACCAAGAGATGATCAGTCACCTTCGTTGATTGATACATCTAGCAAGGAGTTTAAAATGAAATACAAGAGGAGAGAAAGAATTGACATGGACATTGAACAAGGCAAGGAATCAGAGAATCAGATAGTGATAAATATCAGAGACACTCATGTTTCCTCTCTAGCAAGTGGCCAACCTATATCTTCTCCTAAAGCTTCAACTACAATTCCAATTCAGTAGCAAAGCCTTCAAACACCTACATCTACCATTGTTACAGGTGAAAAGAAGGAAACAATATATGACACCTTCAGGGAGATCAAGAGGAAAAATGAAATATTGAATAACAACACCTATAATCAATTTTGGAAGAAAACTTCTAGTTCACAAAGTAGGCTTCTATAAACTTTTGATTAAGAGAAGGGAAAGTTGCGCATGGATTTCTTAGAAGCCCAGATTTCACAGCCAAAAAAACCTGTTGATTTCAAGCAAACATATTTTGAGTTTAATGTCAAGGAAATCCACAAAATAGATCAGATGGAAATGCACAAACATACTGGAGAGATGATCTCATCCACATTGACTAAAACTGATATGAGTCTTTCTAAATTGCAAGTATCATTGGCCAATATTCAGTCCCATCTTAAGATGAAGAAGATTTCTTATCTTGCAAAGGATACTAGAATTAAATCCTTGGAGGATTTAGTTGTTAAGATCATGTATGATCCATCAAATATAGAGGCAATAGAAGAGATCTTGAGGAATAAAAAAACAAACATAGAAGCCTTAAGAAAGCATCTCAAAATGTCAGCTATTGAAGACCCTCTAACCAAGGACATAGAGGAGAATGAAACACAAAAATCAAATATGATGAAGTTAATAATGGAAGAGTCAGCACAACTAAAGTAGATGGAGACAGAAATGGAGAAATTGGTAAATAAAAAGGAAAAATAAGCATATATGGCCATCATTCCCTTGGAGGTTGTTCCTCTTGCAGTCATCCCTTCAGCTACATCAGCAACTACATGTACATCAAGTGGTACAGAACAACTGGCTCAGGCCATGGAGAATATTTCCTTCCAAACGTAAGAGATAAAAAGGCTGGAAGCACAAATTAATATCTTAAAAGATCAAAAGGAAATATCTGACAAGGCACATGAGATAGAATTTCAAAGAGGCCAAAAACAGATTGAAATATTGCAAAAGGTTGAGAAGGAAGCTTCCATTGGTCACACCATTCGTCGGCCAAAGGAGATCATCTGGTCAAGTATAATTGAATCTATGAACGAAATATGGCCTTCCATTCAAATCATATTTGAATAGAAAGAATTAATTGAAAATTTCAATGATACAATAGTTATTGTCATGAGGGAGCTTGGGGACATGCCTAAAACAACAAATAACATCATTATATTTCTGAATTCAAAGAGTAGGTATGAATTGGATGAAATTGGAGTTGAATGCATAACAACAACAATTCTAGAGGTCAAGAAGGTGCTCGCTAAGAAAAGCTTGGTCACACAATTGGAGGAAAAGCACCACAATTTAGAGATTGTTGTGAGTGGATTCTTTAACAGAATCGAGCCACTGACCAACAAAGGGTTACCTTCATTGTTCGTGATCAATAGTAAGCTTATTAACGAGGAATAATATGGAAGGAAGCTAAAAGACATTGCCAAGGACACAGCCAAGTTTGTAGGTCTTAGAGGAGCAACGACAGGAAGAGCTTTCCTTGAGGCCATGAGCAACGACATATTTATCCAACATGAAATTAAACACATTTTTGTGTTGAAGCCCACTTTCGCTAGATATAGGGAGACGGGTGAAATATATTTAAAGGTGACTAAGATAAATATTCCAGATGAGAAACAGTGGGAAAAACTATGTGAATACCAAGAAGGGTAAATGCCAGCATATCATACAGGTCAGCACAACACCAGATAAACCAAATTAGCCAACACAACACCAGATCTAATCATGCAACAATGACCTTCTGAAAAATAGGGCCAGATGTCAAATTAATTTCATTGTGTCCACTTTTTGGTCACACTAGTCAAATTTTATTTTTTTTGTAATTAGTAACAGATTGCCTAGAAGATATGACAACCATTGTAGAATTCAGTTAAATACTTCATGCATTCAAACTATCAAGGGTTGGACCCTGGATTGTTGAATTTTTCTATGGAGAATTTTATTTTCTTGAAGCCGGAGCATCAATAATAAAATACCATTTACAGGATACTTGAGCTATGTTTATCTGGTGATGTTATTCCTTTTCTGTGTTAAATATCTCCATTTTTTTTCTCTCAGTGCATCATTTAAATATGGTTGTAAAACAAAAATTTGAAGATTAATATTTTTTGTTAGAGCACCCTATTACTGGCTATGTTTTCAATTTAAATGTTTTTCTTCTGAAGTCTGGTTAAGAAATTCTTAACTGTTTTTTTAACTATTACTGAATTCACTGTTTCTTTCATCTCAAAACTCATTTTGTTTTAAGATCTAGTAAGTGTAGTTATCTTTCCTTGTGGATGCTCTTCAAAATTTTATGCAACAACCCAGCCTTTTATGACTCCATAGCCCAATGGAATTAGTTTAAACAGATCTACCAATCCAATCAAACAACCAATCAAAAAATCAATCTCTACAATCATTATAACTAGCCTAATATAAAATTCATAAAATAAAGATAAATCTAAAAGAGAGATCCCTCTCTGAGTCTAGGAGGGCTAGATTATAGAGTCCAAAGTGGTTTTGATGTTGTCCTATATAACTATTCATGCCAATATTAAAATTATAGAATGATAACATAGTGGCAACCATACTGGGAACATACTGAAAAACTTGTCATTTCATTTGAATTCAGAAACCCCAGTTAAAAAATATTCTATGATAGAAATATTTTTTAAGATTGGATTTCTTTCAGTTTTTGTAAATAATTAGTTTGTTTGTGCTTCATATCTAAATTATGGCTCCTAAAATAATCTCTACTAGATCCCATCCTGATCCAGATCCTCCTACTATAGTGGACAACCATGAATTGTTTTTAAGAAAAACTCCTAGAACCGAGAGTCAAACAAGTAACAGATTTCTTCAGAGGGAAAATTCCATTCCTGAAAACATTGTCACCTTACAAGACATCCAGTTTTATTTACACTTTGAATAAGGTTTATTCAGGACTAAATCTGAGAATTGGACAGACCAGACGGTATTTGATCTATTTATTCTACAACAAAGTCCAGTTAGAGAAGCTTATTCACAAACTCAATATGATCTGCAGCTTCTCTAATATTTTGACACTCTTCAAGGTTTGGTAACAAATTTCACTTCAACTGTTGATGATGCTTACCTTCAACAATCTATAGAATTAACTGCATTGACTATAGCAGCTTCTTCTATTACCTCTCAGTCTTCCCATCCTAAGTCAACTAGTCCTACTGCTTCTATAATACCCACCACTTCTTTTACCCTTCCTCATAATAGTACCCAAACCCCTACACACACATCTCCTCCCATCATCCATCCTATTTCATCCATTGTCTGCCTTCATCCACTCAATCTTCCTCCTTCATTCATTGTCAATCTACCTCCACCGCCTCCACCAATCATGGCAGCTAGATATGCTCCATTTGTGTTGCCAGCACCATTGGCAGCTATGCCACAGGATTACCAGTCAAAAATTACACTATTTGATGGAACTGGTCCTATAACTTCCCAACAGCATGTCGAAAAAATGAATGACTCTTTTCACCTTCAAGAGGTAGATGAGGAAAGTATTAAGTTAAGAATGCTTGCTCAGAGTCTTAGTGGAGAAGTTAGAAAATGGTTCAAAGCTTTACCTGCAAACAACATAAATGACATTTGTGCATTTCATCAAACATTTCTCAATAGGTGGGAAGTAAAAAAGAACCCTCTTCAGATTTTATCTGAATATGAAAACATTAGGAGGGCCCCAGGTGAAAGTGTTCAAGATTATTGCACTAGATTCAACAGTTTATATAATTCAATACCTGCTCATATAAAACCACCACAAGGTTTAACCTTAGTTAAATTCCCAGATGGTTTTGAGCTAGAAATGTCTTATCAACTAAGAGAAAGAAACTCGGCCACATTAAAATAAATGCAAAGGGATGCAGTGAGCGTAGAAGCCAACCTGTTAGCAAAAAGAGCTAGAATGAAAACTAAGAGAAGAGTTACTATAAGAGAAGAACCTTCAACTTCCACATATAATGCTAAAATTTACTCCCTGAACTATGGAGAGAATGATGGAGATGACTAATCTAAATGAGAGGAATATTCATAGAAAAAATCAACCAGCTCCTCAAAACAGAAATCAAAATCCTAGAAGAAACCCTCCTCAAATAATACAGAGAGAGAAAAGAGGTCCTGATCAGCAAATTAGGCCTTCATTCCAAGAGAATTATGCTGATGAAGATGAGGGAGTAGTTGAATATGTAGAACAAAATAAAATAAACTTAATGGGAATTAATGAAGATGACTTTGTTTTTCTCACTCAAGAAGAACAAGGATTATTTTTATTAACTCAAACAGAATTAGAATCTGAAGAATCTGATGATTATAAACAGGGATTTGAGAATGCTATCATGGAATTTCATAGACAGTATAACCTTAGAAGCAAGAAGAACTCTGATAACTCCAATAAAAATAATTTTGAAAACTCTACCAAAAAGGTCTTTAAACCTGATCTCAACAACACATTAGAAAATTCAAAGAAAAGTGTAAACAGTTCAGAAAAGATGAACACATAAAACGTTACTAGGAGAACAGTTGATACCCCTGCCAAAACTGCCCAAACTAATATCCCTAGTACAAGTCAACAAACTGAACTTACCAAAAAAGTAGTGGCTGATAGGACTGATTTTTCAAATCTGGTCAAAATTCAAACACCATTTAGTATTGAGAACGAACTTGCTAAACTGAAAATTTATATTCCTCTCGTTGAATTGATAAACAAGAATGTGTATAGGAGTCAGGTCCTAAAGGTACTACACATAGGGAAAATTACTGATACTATTAATTTAAATTATGATCAGCCTGAACTTTTGATTGGGCCAAAAGTGATGGTAAAACTCAAGAAGGAGGTGTCCCCCCATTTTTTGTTAGTCTTAATGTTCATGAAAAAATTCTCTATAATGCCATGTTGGATTTAGGTGCATCACATAATCTTATGCCAAAGGCTGCTATGGAGAAACTTGGCCTTGAAATTACTATAACCTGCAAATATTTGTACTCATTTGTTTCTAGAAAAGTTAGATTTCTAGGTCTTATCAAGATCTCTATGTCACTTTAGCTCAGATACCAACAAAAGGTCTAGTGATGGATATAGTAGTAGCTGACATCCCTCCTAAGTATGGCATGCTTTTGTCACGCTCATGGGGAGCGAATTTACAAGGGACCCTTCAAATGGATATGACTTATGCCACAATACCAGTATTTGGTCAACAAAGAAGACTATATAGGGAAACTTTAATGAAGTACATGGTGAGTAGTCAAGAAAAACCACACAACTATCCTTTGTACTCTATCCATACAGACCTTGACTCCTTCATTCTTTATAATGATGGAGACACTGACACATAGGTTACCCATTCAGAAAATGATCTTAATGAAAAATATGACAACCAAATAAAAATTTTACAACAAGACCCTAAAAATGAACCTCTTTGAAATATGAGTTTTGATGCTCATGTGGTAAAGAAGGCTCAAGAGTAGGTGTTTGGGTATATAATGCAAGGAACAATCATGTAGATGGTCACTCCTACAAACTCAATTTTTTGTGTATAAACAATATAGCAGAATATGAAGCCCTTCTCTTAGGATTACAATTGCTAAAAATATTAGGAGCTAAGAGGATTTTTGTCCATGGTGATTACGAACTAATCATAAAACAAATTAAAGGATAATATTCTGCAAAACATCCTAGATTAAGAGCATACAGAAATTTTGTGCTTGATTTCCTAAGAACATTTGAAGAATATGATCTGGCTGTTATTCCGAGAAATCAGAACATCTTGGCAAGTGGTTTATCCTTTTCAACAAGCACATGTCAGTTTCCTCACCCAAACAGAAAATACACAATAGAGGTTAAACATCATCCATATGTGCCTGATAACATGAGATACTGGCAAGTAATCGGTAATGACAAAAAAATTGAGAGTTTCTTGCAATCAAAGGATGAAATTGAAGATAGAAACATAGATTTATATTATGAAGAAGGCAGTCACAATGATGTACAAATTAGTGTAGATAAACAGTTTGTTGTTTCTAATGTAAATATTCCAGCAAATAAAACTGTACATAAAGCATAAATACATAAAGACCTAGAAAAAGAGGAATTTGAAGTACTTCAACTCAAGAATAATATCCTACCTAGAGGGCTTGTCCCTTTAGAAGAACTGTTTGACTTTAATGACATGGCAAAAAAAACCAAAAATAGAACCAACAGGGACAAACATTGACGAGTGTAACATAGGCAGTGAACAAAGCCCCAAAATGATAAAACTGTCAAAGAAACATCCTACTTTCCAAAAGAAAAAGTATATAGATTTGTTTAATGAATTCATTGATGTATTTTCTTGGAGCTATAAGGACCTAAAAGCTTATGATACTAGAATTATACAGCACAAAATTCCAATCAAGGAGGATCGAAAACCTTTTAAACAAAAACTGCGTAGGATAAATAATGTATTAATGCCCTTGGTTGAGAAAGAAATCAAGAAAATGTATGAGGCCAAAATCATATTTCCACTTAGATATTCTAAATTGGTATCCAACATTGTGCCTACAAGAAAGAAAATAGGTGAAATCAGACTTTGCATTTACGTTAGGAATCTGAACAAAGTATCCCTTAAGGACAACTACCCCTTACCAAAAATGGACCACATATTCCAGAGGGTAGTAGGCTCTAGTATGATCTCTTTGTTAGATGGATTTTTAGGATATATTCAAGTTTTAGTGCATCCTGAAGATCAAGACAAAAAACATTTACTACTCCTTGGGGGAATTTCATGTATATGAAAATGCCCTTTGGATTAATAAATGATGGTGCCACTTTTCATAGAGCCATGGACATTTCTTTTGCAGACGAAATTGGCCATTTCATTGTCATATATCTTGATGACATTACTGTATATTCAAAAACCGATGAAGAACATTTGGCACATCTAAGAAGAGTTTTTGAGAAATGTAGAAGGTTTGGAATTTCCCTAATTCCCAGGAAAACATTGTTTGGTCTTAAAGAAGGAAAGCTTCTTGGCCACATTATTTCTAAAGATGGAAATAGAATTGACCCTACCAGGATTGAAGGTATACTCAAAATTAGTCATCCCAGTAACATCAAAAAACTTCAATATTTCATTGGTAAAATCATTTTTTGAGATTCATACCCACTATTGCAGAACTTCTGAAAAATCTAACCAACATGCTTAAAAAATATTCAGAAATTAAGTGGAACATTGAAGCTAAACAATCTTTTGATCTAGTCAAACAAGAATTAACAAAAGCTCCAATTCTAATCAGCCCGAATTTTACCAAAGACTTCATAATTTTTTCTTTTGCATCTGAACATATTATTGCTACTATATTATTACAGAAAAATAGTGAAGGTCATGAACAACCAATAGAATTTTTTATAAAATCCTTGAGAGATGCATCTTTAAAGTACAACATCGTGTAAAAACAAGCCTTTTCTCTCGTTAAAGCACTAAAATATTTCAGAGTTTACATTTTACATTCACATATTATTTCTTATGTGACTAATGCAGTAGTCAAAGAAATTTTAATGCGGAATGATCCTGATGGAAAGAGTGGAAAATGGATTGTTGTTATTCTGGAATATGATTTGAAAATCAAACCTACCAAATTGATCAAAGGACAAGGATTAGCCAAATTTATGGTTGAATCAAATTTTCATGCACTAGATATCAACAAGGTCTATTCATTGGATGATCAAGAGGAACTGGCGACTCCACTAATTGATGAAGCATTCCTAAATTCTCCCTGGTATGTAGATATCTTATATGTTTTGTTCAATTTAATTATCCTCCTAGTTTGTCCAAAACTAAAGCTAGATTTCTGAAGTTGAAAGTCGCCAAATTCTGCAAACTAGAAAATGTCTTATACTTGAAATATTTTGGAGGTGTTTTACTCAAATGTTTTCTCAAATATGATGCATATAAATTTATGCAGGAATTCCACGAAGGTGACAATGGTGGCCATCTTTGTTGGAAAACTACTGCCAATAAGATCCTTAGAGTTGGTTTCTACTAGCCTACCCTTTTCCCTGATATCCACAAGATGGTAACTTCTTGCCAAAAATGCCAAATTTTTGAAGGAAAGAGAAAATTCATGCCCTTACCGTTAAAGCCAATTTCTGTTGAGAGCCCTTTCCAACAATGGGGTTTAGATTTCATTGGAGAAATTCATCCCCTATCCTCTGCCCAACACAAATGGATCCTTACTGCCACATACTATTTTACCAAATGGATAGAGGCCACCCCTTCCAGAGCTGCAACTGATTCTATTATTATAAAATTCCTAGAAACCAATATCCTTTCCAGATTTGGTTGTCCTAGGAAAATCATCACAAATAACGTTGCAGCCTTCAAATCCAATAAAATAGTTGATTTTTCTCATAAGTATCACATCTCTTTGGGACATTCAAGAACCTATTACCCTCAGGGTAATGGATTGGCTAAATCTTCAAACAAATTTTTGGTTAGCATCATCAAGAAGCTATTAGAAGGCAACAAGAGATTCTAGCATGACAAGTTGGTAAATGCAGTGTAGGCTGATAGACTGACTATTAAGAAATCAATTGGAATGTCACCATACCAATTGGTTTATGGCATGGATATAGTATTTTATTATTCTTTAGGAGTCCCAGTTATGAAAATTATTAATGAAATACAGGTTGAAACAAAGGATTTACAAAGAAGGATAAACTAGACAATTCATTTACAATAGTCCTAAGAAGAGGTGTATAACAAGACACAAGTTGTTCAGGAAAATATTAAGAATATCTTTGATAGAAGAACAAAGGCTGATGATTGTAACATTGGAGACAAATTTCTAAAATGGGATTCTAGAAGAGAAGATAAAGGCAAACATCGAAAATTTGACAATCTTTGGAAAGGGCCATACATTTTTTATTCTTTTAGAGGAGATAATGCATTATTTCTAAAAGAGCTTGATGGAACATAGTTATCTGGAGGTCCTGTCAATGGCAGGATGTTGAAGCATTACTTCTCCTAAGTACAAATATTTTCCTCACTCCATTCTAAATATCATAGTATTTTATGTTTTGGATTGGGTAACTTATTTGACAAAGTTTGAAGCTCGCAGAGAAGGCCCTAAGCCTGGATTGATGAGCTACCATTAATATTCTGAAAACAGAAAAAATAAATGAGATGAAGGCATTGCAGAAATGAAGTACTCAAGGATACTGATCTTATGTTCTTAACACTTTACTTGGAGAAGTGCCATCCCCAGCTGGAGCCACTGTTAGGGTCCTGTAATCTATAGGATATCAAGGTGATTTAATATTTTACATTTGAAAATTTCATATTGTACATGAATTTCAATATTCAAATGATTTACAAAAAAAAAAAAATAGAAAAGAAAAGGAAAGAAAACCTTAAAAAGAATAATACTGAAAGTGCTACAAATCAAAATTCCACTGCTTATTAGATTAGTTTTCTCAATTCATACAGTCTAAGCATGATTGAACAATTTTAAATTTATGTTGGATAGGTTAGAAAATAAGGATTTTCAAAACAGTTCAATATTGGCAAATCAGTAACTAGGTAGAAATAAAATTGATTCACCAGTTCAAACTGAATCAATAGGGGAAATAAGGGAAAGAGTAGGATAGAATTTCATAAAAAAAGAGATATGGGTCTGCAAGCCTAAATGCACCCTACAAAAGAATGAAAGAAAAAAAATAAATGTGGAGAGACATGAAATTTACTCTAAAGCCTCATTCCAAAGATTTCACGTATTTTCATGTATGGAGAAAAATAAAAAAGAAATGGGTTTTATCCTAAGTGAAGGATTAACCTATGTTCAAAGTCTATTTGACATATTATATGTCATATCCTAAATTCCCCATACTTTATACTCCACCCCGCATTTCATTTAATCCGCCCGAGCCCACCATCCACTCACCCATCACGTCATCATTAAACTTCTGCCACCTTCCACTTCATCTTTTCCCCTACTATCACATACGATGGCCCATATTTATTTTTGTCCCCCCTCATCCTCTGAAAGTTAATGTCAAGGGGGGGGAGAGAGGGTCTAAAATGGGGGGTTTCCGAAACCATCCCATACGCTACATGTCGGCGCCCATCATTTCGCACCCCCTTGTATTAAAACACCATCTGGAACCCCTCAGCAGTTTCCACCATGATTAAACTATGTTGTTAACCATTAACCCGCTGTCATTCTCATTGTTCGACGATACCACTCCCACTCCCACCTAAATACCCATTGAACATTTAATTATTTAAACCGTTACCCAACAGGTCAGTGCCATGTCAAAAAAAACCACGCCATCCTATAAAGTCACCTTTCCCCACCTATTTCAAAGGTTACAGTGTTTTCTCAATATTTTTCTTGTAACAAGTGATCGAATTTGAAGCTTTGCAGATCTAAAGAAAGTGCAGAAAATTTCAATTGTATGCAAATCAGCATAAATCCTTCTTCTTTAATCACCTTTTGATCTAATTCCCCTTCTGATCGAGTAGAAATACTTTCTATTTCTTCCCCCTCTGTTTAATCTCCTTCTAATATGTGCACCTGCAAATATAGAAAAGAAAGTCAGGCCTCCAAAGAAGAAGGATCATGAGCCATTCAATCTAATGGTTCACCCTCCTGTGGACCTTGATCATATTTCCCTTGCTAACAGGGATTTTAAAATTCACAAGACTCTCTCAAAATTAGACCTCTTCAACATATACTGCTGGTTGGAAGATAAAGTCATCAATGAGGCTGATGACATAGGACTGTGGGACACAAACCTACCATACTACATCTTTCCAAAAACTCATAGTTGCCCTGAATTTATAAGAAAGTTCCATGCATGTTATGATCCAAATCAGAAGGTTTTTGTTTCCCCCACATTGTAGGTTTTATTCACCATTATTGCCAAGTCTATCATGCAGATGATGCAGACTCCTGTCCTTGAAGAAAACACACCCTTTTCCCATTAAACCCTCAGGGAATTGTATCAGAAATTAGATTTTTCCAGTAGAGCCAAAACCCTTGAATTATTCATGGCTAAAGAAACTCCCTTGCCCAAGAAGAATCCTCCATACTCATCTTCTACATTCCCTGATAGAACTAAGAACATAGTCACTGTCCTTTCTTACCTGCTAGGATACTATTCAGACCAGTGGCTAGATTAAGAAATTGTAGGCTTCCTATCAATAATTTCATGAGAGTATAAACCTTCCATCATGTTCAATTTCATTCAATTCCTGGCAGATGCCATTCATGATCATTTTTTCATGTTTCACATAGAGGAAGTGTTAAATACACTTCAGTCATTGTTTATATGTTTGAATATTTTCAGGCAAACAAGTTTTGGTTTTCAATGAGAAAATTGAATGAAGATTCACGCCCTCAGTCTATCATCTTCTGGACAGAAATGCTGATGAAAGATCAGAAAGAATTCACTTACAAATGATTCATTGAATTATTTTTGCATCCATCTATGATCATCCTCAACAACGCAGTGGAACCAAGGACCAGTGAAGAAATTAAAAAGATCATCCAACTGTTAGACCAAGATAGAACTGAAGACTGGTACTTGTACCAGAATTATACAGAGCTAAGAATATATGGATGTGAGTTATCCCCTTACAAGCTGCCAAAGTTCCTCCCCATGATGATATTTTCCCTGGAATACATTATACATATGATTAATGCAGATGAAGTACATTTTGTAGGAAATAAAAAATCTCAATTCAGGATCAAATCCCAAATTGGTCCTTTCATTTGCAACAATAGAGCAGCATGAGAGGAGGCTGACAAGAGGCTGAAAGAGATGAAGTTTACAGACTGTTTCACTTGGTCTTAAGACCCATTGGGCATTACCTATAAGAAGAGGGTAGAAAACAAATCAACTCAATACATTCACACCCACAGGCCTGACATTGAAAAATTTATTAACCAGACAGAGTGGACATCAAACACCTTGCAGGAGGCTGAAGAGTGAGTAATTTCATCTTCAAGTATACAGACCCCTATTCCACAAGAGAAGAAAAATACAAAGGATAAACAAGATAAAGGAAAAGAACCAGAGAAAGAGACAATAGGAAAAATACCAAGAGATCATCAGTCGCCTTCGATGCCTGATACATCTAGCAAGGAGTTTAAGATGAAATATTGGAAGATAGAAAGAATTCACATAGACATTGATGAAGGCGAGGAATCAGAGCAGCAAACAGTGATAAATATCATAGACACTCTTGGTTCCTCTCCAGCAAGTGGCCAACCTATATCTTCTCCTACAACTTCAACTACAATTCCAATTCAACAGCAAAGCCTCCAAACACCTACATCTACTATTGTTACAAGGGAAAAGGAGGAAACAATATATGACACCTTCAGGGAGTCAAGAAGAAAAATGAAATATTGAATAAAAACACCTATAATCAATTTTGGAAGAAAACCACCAGTTCACAAAGTAGGCTTCTATCATCTTTTGATTCAGAGAAGGGAAATATGTGCACGACTTTCTTAGAAGCCCAGATTTCACAGCCAAAAACACCTGTTGATTTCAAGAAAACATCTTTTGAGTTTAATGTCAAGGACATCCACCCAATAGATCATATGGAAATGCACAAACATATTGAAGAGATGATATCATCCACATTGACTAGCACTGCTATGAGTCTGTCTAAATTTCAGGTATCACTGGCCAATATTCAATCCCACCTCAAGATGGAGAATATTTCTTCTCTTGCAAAGGATACCAAAATTTAATATTTGGAGGATTTATTTGTGAAGATAGGTTATGATCCAGAAAATATAGAAGCAATAGAAGACATCCTAAAAAAGAAAAATGAAAACATAGCAACCTTAAGAAAGCAACTCAAAATGGCAGCTACTGAAGACCCTCTAACCAAGGACATAGAAGAGAACGAAACACAAAAATCAGAGATGATGAAGATGATAATGGAACAGTAAGCACAGCTAAAGCAGATGGAGACAGAAATGGAGAAATTGGTAAAGGAAAAGGAAAAAGCAGCATAGATGGCCATCATTCCCTTGGAGGTTGTTCCTCTTGCAGTCATCCCATCAACTACATCAGAAAATACAGGTACATCAAGCGGTAAAAAACAATTGGGTCAGTCCATCGAGAATGTTTCCTTCAAAACAGAAGAGATAAAAAGGTTGGAAGCACAAATTAATATCTTGAAATGTAAAAAGCCAAGATATGGCAATGTGCAAGAGATACAATTGCAAAGAGCCCAAAAACATATTGAAATATTGAAAAAGGTTGAGAAGGAACCTTCCATTGGTCACACCATTGGCCAGACAAAGAAGATCATGTGGTCAAGTATAATTGAATCTATGAATCAAATATGGCCTTCCATTCAAATCATATTTAAACATAAATACTTAATTGAAAAGGTAAATGATACAATATGTATTGTCACCAAGGAGCTTGGGGACATGCCTGAAACAACAAATAACATCATTATATTTCTGAATTCAAAGAGAAAAATGAATAGGATGAACTTGGAGTTGAAGACAGAACACCAACAATTCTAGAGGTCAAGAAGGTGTTCACCAAGAAAATCTTGTTCACACAGTTGGAGGAAAAGTGCCACAATTTAGATATTTTTGTTAGCAAATTCTTTAACTGAATCGAGCCACTAACGAACAGAGGCTAACCTTCACTGTTCGTGATAAATAATAAGCTTATTACCAAGGAATACTATGGAAAGAAGTTGAAAGACATTGCCAAGGACACAACCAAGTTTGCAGGTCTTAGAGGAGCTATGACAGGAAGAGCTTTCCTTAAGGCCATGAGAAACGACATATTTATCCAACATGAAATTAAACACATTTTTGTGTTGAAGCCCACTTTCGCTAGATACATGGAGACAAATGAAAGATATCGAAAGGTGACTAGGATATATGTTCCAGATGAGAAACAATGGGAAAAACTATGTGAATACAAGGAATGGTAAATGCCAGCATATCAGATAGTTCAGCACAGCACCAGATCAACCAAATCAGCCAACACAACACCAGATCTGATCATCCAGCAATGACCTTCTAAAAAATAGGGCCAGATGTCAAATTAATTTCATCGTGTCCACTTCGTGGTCACACTAGTCAAATTTTGTTTATTTTGTAATTAATAACAGATTTCCTAGTAGATACAACAATCATTGTAGAATTTAGTTAAATGCTTCATGCATTCAAAGTATCAGGGGATGGATCCTGGATTGTTGAATTTTTCTATTGGAGAATTTTATTTTCTTGAATCTGGAGCATCAATAATAAAAGACCATTTATAGGATACTTGAGTTATTTTTATCTGGTGATGTTATTCCTTTTATGTGTTAAATATCTCCATTTTTTTCTCTCAGTGCATCATTTAAATCTTATTGTAAAACAGAAATTTGAAGATTAAGATTTGTTGTTAGAGCACCATATTTCTGGTTGTGTTTGCAATTTAAATGTTTTTCATTTGAAGTTTGGTTAAGAAATTTTTAATTTCTTTTTAACCATTACTGAATTTACTATTTCTTTCATCGCAAAATTCATTTTGTTTTAAGATCCAATAAGTGTAGTTAGCTTTCCTTGTAAATGCTCCTGAAAATTTGATGCAGCAACCCAACCTTTTATGACTCCATAGCCCAATGGAATTATTTTAACTATATCAACCAATCCAATCAAACAACCAATCAAAAAATCAATCTCTACAATCATTATAACTAGCCTAATATCAAATTCATAAAACAAAGCTAAATCTAAAAGAGAGATCCCTCTCTGAGTCTAGGAGGGCTAGATTCTAGACTCCAAAGTGGTTTTGATGTTGTCCTATATAATTATTCTTGCCAATCTTAAAATTATAGAACGATAACAAGGGGCATGTGAGATCCCTATATTACTAGAGTAATCCCTTATTGTTGTTAGTATACCCCCCATATTGTTATTGTTTTACCCCTGTAACCCCCATATTGTTATTATTGTGCCCTTACATTATTATTGTTAGGTCGGCTAGGATTATATTGTGACCCCATGAACTCCTGTATATAGAAGGAGGTTTTTTCATTTGTATCATCCAAGAATTTTTCATTTATGTAATGTAAAGGAGGTTTCCCCCTCGAAGTGGCTTATTTCTAAGGCATTGATCCCTCTTTTCCTCTATTTTTGGAGTTGGTTTCATAACATACAACACTACCTGTCTGATTTTGGATTAGGAGCAAAGAAAACTTCACTTTGAGAGACCACAGATTCTTATACAAATCAACAAAGAAGATTTCCCACTAAAGATGATGAAGCCCACAATCCATAAAAAGTAGTGTTCTGAGTATTGACATTTACATTAAAATCCTAGTTTTGATGTTTTATAGCTTCAAATTGCTAATATCTTTCCATTGAGAAATTATACTTTTAATTATTTCTCTCTTTGAATGTAGAGCTAGCTAAAAGTTGCAAAACCATTTAAATAATTTCTTCAATATTATAATGTCCTATGATTTACCAACATCACAATGGATCCATAATGACACTCATTATATGTTTAAGATTTTAAATGATATGAAGTTTCAAAACAAACCTGTGACGCCCATGCTGAAAATTTTTTATGCACTTCACTCACTATATCTCCCTTTATAACTGACTGTATAACCTGTCCATTCATAAAAGTTGTTAAAAGTCACCACTTGTTAGCAACACTAAAATTAATATGGGGAGATCCATGCCTTAAAATTACCCATTTCAAGAGGTAAATTATAGCTCATTTAGTCTCTAAAGAATTTTCAAAGTTCAAACTGCAACTACATACATAAAATACACTTCTAGTTGGAACTTAGTTTAGATCATATATGATTGTGAATATTTTATTGTATAAGAAAGAACTTAGCTAACTCATCCTCCCAATGCATGTTATCCTAGATGATGCAACATTTCTTCTACTTAAATGTTGTTGATGTACCAATGAAAGGGTAAATTCTCACAGCTCTGCTTGCTGGAAATCCCAATAGGGAATCATCTTGAACTATTAGGACCAAAAACATAAGCACCAGAAGCCTGCAAGAAAAATAATTAAAGTAGATTATAAGGATTTTTTTCCTTATTGGTAAAGAGAAACATTTAAAAAATATAAACACGTAATAATTAAACAAATTTGAAAAATGAAAATACCTTCAATGAATCATTACTCTTAACCAACCATATCCTACTCATCATAAACAAAATATGAGAGAAGGAACTAAATCCAATCAAGAGGATATAATGTCATTGTAAATTATTTATTAAATACAACAATCCTAGCCTATATTGCTTTAAGTTTTGATTTTTAAAAGTAAATTTTGACAAGATGTTGGTGCATCGGCGTTCAATAATGACTTTGTATTCATGATAGTTCAATATTACCTTGATTTCTTACATTATAAGTTAAACATGCAACACTCAGTGTTCTCATTTTTCTAGTATTTAGAACATGACCAAAATGTGAGAATGAATGGCATACATTACTAAAATGCCTTGTTTATAAGAGTATAGTTGCAATTAGAAGTGTAGCATATGTAACTCAATCCAAGAAGTCTAAAAAATTCAAACTCTTCAAAAATAATGCATGTTGGTGAAAAAAGTTCAAATTCAATATAATTTGAAATACATAACAGAAAACTCTAAAACAAAGATAGGTTTAAAGAGGATAAAATTAAAGCACAAAAGAATTCATGAGCCTTACAACACAAACCATTCCTAAGCCTTGAATATATTTTTAACATCATTTTTGGATCAGCTGGACTTATTATTTACTAATATTTGCTACTTTTTTTACTCATCTAGGCCTCATTAAAGGAATATGTTTGTAGTATGGTGCTTTCATTTGGTCACATATTGATACCAAATGAAAATTTGTAAATTGTAGGAGTATGTAGGGTTAGGTAAAGTAGACAATTAGGATTTTGTAGAGCTTGATTGGGCATGACAGTAAAGTACATCTGTTTCATAAGAGGCCAAAGGTTCAAATACAAAATGGGGTAGAATATATACACCTCGGTAGACTTTTGCAGTCAAATCACTAGGTGGAGGTGGGTCCCTTGTCCCTTGCCTCAGAGAGAAGAAGTAGAATTGATGAAATATAAATTTTTCGTTCAAATTTATAGCTTACCAATCATGCAAAACCTACCCAAGTTTGATTTCTCAAGTATTCTAAGGAAAATTTGGGATTTTATCTTGAAACTAAGTTCAAAAACCCTTTCACTATAGTCACTATACAATTATCTATGTTTCCAACTGCCTTTTTGCAGTACCTTTTTATATTTCTCATACAAATAATAAGGGCTTAACTAGTCTGACTGATAACTTGCAGCAAGGTAGTTCTTTATTTTACACTATTTTAGTTGTCATTGTTCTTGAAATTTTGTGTATTGTCCAGAGATTCCTACAATGCATGAAAACAATGTCATGGACTAAATCTGGTAAGTATCTCATAGCCAACATCTACATTTCCACTACTGATAAATAATTTGTTTTGTTTTGAGCTCAGTTTTTCTTAATTTTGCAACCTCAACACTACTTCACTTTCATATGATTCCCTTTGGTATGGGTTTTGTTGTGAGGTTGCTACAACTAATCCTGGATGTATATTTTTGTCCCATTTAATGAAGTATTAAGGAATATATCAAGGATATTCACTAAGCTTATAATTAAAAATTACTAGGTAACAATCCAACTAAGAAATATTATAAATATAGAAATTACCCACATCCAAATAAATCATAACAACCCTTAGAGGAAGAAAGTTCTAAATATGAGAAGCACTTTGGATTTTGGACAACAAACCTGAATACACCGGATTGATAAGATAATAATAATTCATACTAAAATGAATAAACATGGACTGGAAAAGTTTTCAAATCAAATTTCCAAATGGACAAGCATACCCACTCTACAGATATGTTGACTTTAGTTTTAGTACAACATTTTGTTTTCGAACTAAAACACATGTTTTGACTAGGGGATCCTTGGCAACATGTTCCACACATATGTTTCAAACATATCTAACAAAGAAACAAACCTTGATATGATTTTCTTGGTGCTCTAATGAATTTCTTGCTCTCTCCACTTGTAACCATATTTATGATTGCAACAACTGAAAAAAATCAAAATTCATGCCTTCATCTCCTCTGATTCTAGCTTGCAAAATATATTTTGATTAAATGACATGATTGATGAAATTTCATGCATATGAAAGAAATTAATATTATTTCTACATCCAAGATTTCAATATCAAATTCAATCCTTTGAAAAGTCTGGAATATTTCCAAATCCGTTGTTACAAGTTGTATGCTCAACAGTCAGGCAGTTAGGCTATATATCGATATTTTGAGCTTCCCTTTCATTCATCTCTAAAAGGGAATTTAGTTCCCCCTATATTCAAGAAACTAATTAAAACCATTTAGCTTGAACCTGTATTACAAATTGCCTAAGTATTTTGTTGAAGAGCGGTATTTTATAATACAAAAGTTAGGGACTGCAAGAGGCGGAAAAATTGAATGTATAATGCTAGAAACCATAAAATTTGACACTTAATTGAAGATTCAATTGCTTGGAATAAAGGTGAAGCTTACATTATATAAATACTTTTGGTTTCTTTTTGTATGAGATTGAACTGTCTACATGATTAACATGATTACACAACAATGAATGCCCAAGCCTCGTCTTCTTTAGTACAAGATGATTGCAAGTGGAATGGAGCCATAAACTGCAAGAATCAATTTCTTTTTGTTTTAATCATCTTATCAAATTCGGCTTTAGTTCTTAGAAGGAATGCAGAGGTATACCTTTAAAGTTTATTTTCATATAAACATCAGATCACAAGAGGACAGATAGATAGAAGAAAACATAGGCATCATTTTTTTCATGCTGAGATGTTAAATTAGAAATTGAAACTCAGATTATTTCAGAGGGAAGAGGGTGAATGGATAGAAAAGGATATATACACCTCAGGAAATACTCTGCAATTAGACTGATGTTGGAGAAATTGTAACCCATGGTTGGGAACTACCATGTTATATTCAAACTCATATAGATTCATAGATAAAGTCAGAGTCAAAGCTTGAACAAAATCCATAGAGCCCAAGAAAGATCTAGAGTCAGGACCTAAAAAAGAGCCAAAGTTCGATAAAAGGAAATAATTATTTAGAAGTAGAAAATAACACCACATGGGCTTCATGTCATGTTAGCAGCACAGTAACCCACAAACTGTTGTAGGAAGAAAATTTTTGGGAATTTTCTCTCATTAGGGTTTGTTGGGTAAGCTAAAAGGTAGATGGATAGTGGTTGTTGAAGAGAATGCAGTCAAGAGGACGCAGCACAGGAAGTAAGAGTCGGACCAAAGAGGAAGTATGTTATTATTCCAAGATGTAGAAAAAAAAGGGATAAGAGCGAAGCATCAAATATTTTTTGTCCATGCCAGGGCACAAGATGAATTATGATACGATCTGAGAAGGACTGGATCAAGTCATCTTAAACTTCTCTTTCTATATGCAAAGCTCCACGTCCAATTTCATGATCTTTTCGTTAATCACGTCGCTCTCTTGTTCATCTACTCCAACCAAAAAATAAATTACACAATGGATTCCATCACAACTACTATGTCTGATCATTTATTGCTGCTAGATTATCAGTAAAAAGTTTCTTAAATGCTTACCTTTTGATAGGCCTCCTCCACATATGGACGAGAGGGGCCACCTTCTTCTTATTGAAACTGAGTAATTGTTTCATGATCATTGCTTGAGTTGAAATCTCCAATGCACTATTAGTATCGATAGATCCCCTCCTGTAACTCTTTTCTACTGTGTTGGTAACATAATATTATTTGTGTTAGGTCTTCCCGCCAATATTCCATGGAATATACCTTCTTAACATTTAAATTGAGTGGGAAAATGATATTCAAATGAGTGAAATCATTTTAACAAAAGGCCACAAACTTTTATCATAATGTAAATAAAGTTATTCGATTATAATAATTTTTTTTTTTTAATTTATTCCAATATTAGAAATATTTTATGTTTTTTAAAAGAAGTGTGGAAACTATGTTGAGTTTGTAAGCCATTTTGTCTTTTCATTTTTTTTCTTCTTTTCATTGTATTTTTTTTATTCTTTTCATTGTATATGACCAATCTAGATCCATCTTAACTTCTGATCTACCAAATTCTCAAAGGGATCAAATCTCTTTTCACTGTAAAGAGGTTTGCACCTCAATAGATTTGATTCCTCCCTCTCAGAACTTGGTAGATCTAGAGTTAAGATAGATCTACATTGATTTAATTATTAATTATAATTATTGATTTTATGTTTTTAAATTTTAGTATTGTTATTTTATTTTTACGGAGTTAAAATGTTAAATTTGACATTACAACATATCTACCATGGCAGAGGAATTCAATACTGGAGAAACCCTAGAGGCCCACAGAAACATTGCACGTGAAGAAAGATTGATGGAGTTTCAAACTAGAGAAGGGCATAGTTTTGATGAATACTGAACGAGCTCTGGACAATGTCAGGCTTTGATATCCTTGTCAAAACACAAATTAAGATTAAATAGTAACCATGACTTTTTTATCCACGTGATATATGGTTTTGAAGTACAGAGATGGCCACCATGATAAACCCTTTGAAGACACAAAACTACTCGTCAAATATTCTTGTCGGATGAGATGTCGGTTTCTTACTATTGGAACCACATGGAGGAGGAGGATTGAATATGAATCAAAGGAGGGGGTTTTCAACAAATTTGAGTTAGTCCCAACGATTTTATACATTCACTTTTGGAAGTCATGTTATAAGGTCACCATACTGCGATTTCTAGGCCTATCAGGTCTTCAGAAATAAAATTTAAGAATTCAAAATGAAACCATATGGAAATTCGGAGGCCCTAGCCTTTTCTTCGGCCACACACTATTCGGGTCCTTTATTTTTTGTCAGACTAGGGCCCAAGGATATTTTCCAGGGGCTGAAGAACTCTTCTTGGGGTTATTTGGCTCTGATTTTAGCTTCTCTACCATCCTAGAGATCAAAGGAACACATCCAATGTGTTATGACTTCCTTAGGGCTTTCATAATTTTTTGAACACATTGGGGATTCTTCGCTCTCAGAAGCCTCTCCAGTTTGTTTTACTGTTTGTCCTTAATATCATGAAGTGTCATTGGCCTCGCTCTCCTTAGGTGAACTAGTGAAGGATATCCTTGCCTTGGCAATAGAGGAAGGTTGAACTAACATCGTGAATGGTGCTATGGTTTTTGAGGAGAAACTCTCTTGTGAATAAAAAGAAATTGTGATTCAGAAGGAATTTTAGAAAGAAAGGAAGAGAAAAATAAATTGTAGTGTCAATAATAAGAACAAATTACTCTTTTCTCTATTGTTGGGAGTCGACATTGGCAATCAGAAGATTGAGAAAATTTCCCAAAAATATCTAGTGGGGCGAGTAAGGGGTCAAAAATTCAATTCCTCAACCCTAAAAGCATGGGCGGACAAGGAAACCTCGCCTATTGTTAAATTTCCTCCAAATTTTTCACGACTAGCCCAAGATTGGATTTATTTGTGCTTCAAAGATGCAGTTGATGCCCAAAAGGTACATCAGATGTGTTGTGGTGGATTCGACACATGGGTGTATGAAATCGCACGCATCTATAGAATGTGGTATTTTCTCTAAACCATAAGTAACAGGCAGTATCTGGGGGGAGCTTAGAAGTATAAGACTTAAAATGAATTAATACACTTAAGTATGCATTGTTGAAAAATTAAAACTAAAAACATAAAAAGAAGCTAAATAGAGAGTTCCAAACAATAACAAGGTAAAAAACGGCTTGATGGCCTTCTTCTCATTGAATTCTTGGAATGAATAAAAATCTTACCCACTTGCCGAAGGGCCTAGGAGGAGGCTCTAGGACCCGACGCAAAGATTTTTGTCCTTCAATTTCTGCCTTCTGACGCAGTTCAACTCTCTCTCTATGTTGCAATGGACCAAAATTGTTGGGTGGCCAAAAATTGAGTCCTCTTCTTCAGCTCCTGCTCCTCGGTTCACACAAACAGCTGGTGTTGCTTGAGAAAATTTGGCCAGCATAACCTTGTGCTCACAAATTTTTCATCTCTTTGAGGGTTTATATAGTTGAGCTTTCAAACCTCCTTCCCTCCCTTGGTACATGGTGGATAGTGACCCAAGGGAGGGGCAATATTCCATTGTGGGATGAAATATGCTTTTGTGTGCTCACACAAGGCCTAAGGAGGTGCTAATGCTGCCCTTAAGTGGCTTTCACATAAGGAGAAACTGTCATTTTCCTGCTTGTGGTCTCGGAAAGGGACTTTTTTCCATTTCCAGGAATGTGCACTTATCGGGCTCCAGTGCGCGTAGAAGGTGCACTTATCAAAGGAAAAAGCGCACATTCGTGCATTTATGACTAGTTCAATCTTGAATTGCTCGAAACCTTAGAGATTCTTAATATTTTTTATTCCATAAAGTATCTTTGTCCTGTAAATCCTTGGGCTCGACATTACTTGATTTATTTTTTTGCTGTACGATTTTCCAGTGTTAACAAGATGGTTTCAAAAATTTAATCATCTCCTGTCATTTTTTATTTTTGGATGCCCCTCTTCAATGCAAAGTAGGAGAGGCTACATATGTCCCAAATATAGGCTCATCTTCCAGGTTTCCCTCCTAACTATTGGGATTCCATGATTTTCAAGGATAGAGGTAACTTAATGGGATCCTATCTAGACCATGAATTTATCTCGACCATGAATTTCCATATTTGGAGATGGGGATTAACACATACTCTCGCACTTTCGTTAATATGGACCAGGGAAGTGATTCTAGAAGACATGGATTTCAGGATTTGGGTGGAGTGTATTCAGATACTTGATTATGAAGGAATTCCTTTCAGGTGTAGGTAATGCCATAGGTTTCACACCTAGATAAAAACTATGAGCTTCTATTTTCTACGAAGGACCATATATCCAAAGGAAAGGACCCGGTGTAAGGACATATTAGATCAAAAAAGGGTTCTGGATTGGAGGTTTTCAGTGCCAAGGAAAAGAAAGTTATAATAGAAATTTAAAATTTCCTTTCAATATCCCTAATGAGATTTGGGTCAAGCACTCACTATTTTAAAATCATTTGTCCTAAATTAAATTTCACCTTGCCATCTCCCCCATGAAGCCTTGCATCACACTAAGCATATTGTGTACACTTGAACAACCAATATGCTAGCTAGATCAATGTAAAATAAATACCATGACCTGGAAACTCGTGATTCCCTCCTTTATCCTCTATCACAACATTAGGGCCCTTAAAAAAGAAAGACGAGTAAATACCTCCCCACCCATATATCGTCCATTATCTATTGTTTGACTTTGTTGTTGTCTTTGGAATTTCAAGATGTTCTGAGAATTACAATTTGGATAAATAATTGTTTGATCTCGATGTTGTTCTTAAGTTTTCATAATATTCCCTAAATATACCATTGAAATGAGTTCAACAGCTTTAGGTTAACCAAGAATTGTAGCTTCTTCCACCAAATTTTAACTAGCTTAATTTTGTGGAATTCATGATTTAAGGGTGGCAGCTAAACCTCTTTATCATTTGTATAAAATATATCATTAGTTCCCTTAATCTGTCCCACGTATTATCTCAACTAGAGATATTGGTGTTATAATGATATCTTTGTGCACATGGAGGGTTCCCTAGTCAAGTTGGTCCCAAAATGTCTATAGTGGTGTCTAGATCCTATCAATCCATTGTAACCTCGCACTCTGTGTAGTTTTATATATACACATCCAAATCAACATGTTACATAGATGGATGTATTTTTTGAAGTTTCCCATCAACTCAAATTGAAACTTCTCACCATCAATCTGTGATGAGCCACATAATATTGATATGGTCGATTTGTGGCTGATATTATAGGGCATGAGAGCCTGCACTGGATTAGAGTCCTAGATTCCCAAATAATTATAATCCTCTATTGGTAGAAAACCATAATGTTTGTCTGTAAACTAAATTCCAATGTGCCATCAATCATCTGTTTGAAGGCCTAAATTTATGCAGGGTTGAAAAGCAAATCAATTAAGTGAAATTGTGTTTTTTATTTGCAAATTGTTAGAAATATTAATGAATTATCCAAAACCAACCTGTTTAAAACTAATTGACACTTCACCTGAAACTAATTAAGTTTTAATGGATACGAGAATTAAAATTCAATGGCTCTCGCAAGCACCGTGGGTAATCACAATGCTACTTCCCCGTCGGCGCAACTCTTAGATTTGTCAGACACCATCATCACAACTCTTATATTTAGTAGACAGTTGATTCGTTTGTTGTGAAAGAAAGGAACTGAGTGGAGGCCCATATGGGGATTTTGTTTTTGGATTTTAGAAATAAATAAAAGGAAATTTCCAAATCAATCATTATCCTCTTTTGATCACAACACTAACTATACATGAAGAAACTTATAATTCTGAAAAGGATTGAATCTGACCACCATGAATTGAATTACAAAAATTTGGAATTTTCAGAATCATTTCTTTATATTCAATGCCATTCATGCTTGTATATTCAATTGTTGAAAGAAAATACATGAATCGTAAGAGCCATTTTCAAAAACATGTCCTTATATTCAATGTCATTCATGTATTCATATTCAATTCAATGCAGGGTAGTCAGATTCCACTAAAAACCAATAAAGTGTATTAAATCAGATTCCATAGAAGACCAATAAAATGTATTAAATCAACACTGGACAGAAAAGGTTAACACAAGAAAATTATCCAGATGAGAAACCTAAACCCATTTAGGAAAATAATCAAATTATCTTTATTGTTAAAATCTAGAAAGACCACGTAAGCAGGAAGGTTGCAACAAAAAATGAAAGCAAGGATGGCAACAATTTAAACCACCATAGACTGAGAAGTAAAAATTCACTGAGCAGAGGGGTCCCTTTTCCCACTCTACTCTAAATTCATTGTCGATCAATCCCTTAGTAAAAGAAAATTAAAATCCTTAGAACGAACACCAAAAATCATAGAACAAACATAGGAAATAACAACTAGTAAAAATGCATCAACATAGAAAAATATAAACCTATAAATCCAAGTATCATGTGATTCCAACTTCAAAATTGAAAAATTCAATTGTGATTTTTTTGTTGCCCGCCTCTTAAAAATATTAAAAGTTCTCTCCAATGTTTTTCTATCCATGACAAAAGTTGTAATTATATAGAAATTTTTTCAATCCCTAAAAATATTTAACCACATCACCAATTTCTCTCAAATCTCTCAAAATATACCAAAACCCTCCTACCAACGAAAAAAAATTGGCGCCAAAGAGCCACCTTTATGGACATAACATCCATTTTTTATGGAGAATTTAGAACCAGGGTAAACCTAGAGTGGACTTATTCATCACAGCAAGAATAACCGGTTTGAATTTATCAGAGTGAGAACAACAAGTTTTCGTAGGTAAGAATCTTTGGTTTTTTTCTTGGGGATTTCATACCCAGTTTCAGTTTTCGCTTTCATAGCTTTCATATTTGGTTTTCAATTTTAATGAAATTCACATTCAACTTAATCTATCCACTATTAAAAATAATTAAAATATAAACATGAATATTTTACCAAGCTCTAATCAAGATCAAACTACTTTGATTATTAATCAAATATAAAACCAGAATATATTGTTTTATCTAAAGCTTAATTTCATATAATCATGTAAATTAAGCATTAAATAAAATAAATATATTCATTAGTATAATTCTCATATAAATTGATAAAACTAAACACATTTTATCCATTATTACATAATAAATGATACTTAAATATTTGATTTACATATTTATAATCATTATAAAGAAAGGTTTATATATCATTAAATAAATAAATAAATTTCATACCTAAAAAATTAACAAAAGTTCATAATATCATTAAAAATTAACCAAGGTTCATATAAACAATTAATAAAAGTTCATACACCATTAAAAAATTAATTAAGGTTCATATCTCAATTAACAAAGGTTCATACACCACCCAGATGCAAATTATTTTTAGAACGATTTGGAGGTCCCTTCGTGAGGCACATGGCATAGCCACATGGCTGCGCATGGCCCAAGCGCGGGCTCTTAAATTTTGCAGCTACTCCTCCGGCGCCTACATTAACTCACCTGCTTCGGCCATTAACACCTGTCCTTGTTGCTGCGACTTGTGGTATTTCATGTCTCCCTGTAACGACATTCCCGCTGCCTCCTCTTGTTGCCTATCTGTTCATATTGCTGGGCTCTACGTGAAGCTCTCCAACTCTCATTCCTCGCCTCCTCTGCAGCGTTTGGCCTCCTACCATTTCTCTTCATGCAAGCCCATCTCCTACCTCTCTTCACCTGAGCTCTCCTACGACGCCATGCCTTGTCGCCATAGGATGCGTTGTCGCAGGGGCCGAAGTCGAGGCCAATCCTCCCATCCTCCCATCTCCCTCCGCGATGAAATTCATTCCCCCCTATGTGAGGGCCGACCTCCTAAATTCATGCTTAATTTGGACACCACTAAAGCACTAGACCAGCATAGTGTCTTAGCCATCGGTTCTCTGCGTCTTCCAGAGATCCCATCCAACTCTGCTGGTTCTGGTTCTGGTTCACAGAAATGCCTACGAAAATCCACCATTTCTCTGTCCTACCTCCAACACTCCTGAAAATCGGTGGCCATGCCAACTAAATATGCAATGCACTCTTTAGGCAGCGACTGTGGGGATAGCTTGGCAGAAGAAGAAAATAATGCGAATGTAGGTGCACGCTCTACATCTACGCCAGAGCCGAAAACGTAGTTGTCGAAGAAGGCAAAGGACTCCTCAAAAGATTACGGCTGCTTCATTGTTGAAGAGCCACCTCCTGAAGATCTAAAGCATGACTCGCCACGGAAGGATTAGAAATAATAGGTCTCCTACTTCTACTAGTTTTTACTCCATTGTTTTTATGTTTTACACGCACAGTTTTACAAATTTTTGGACAATCATGGTTCATGCCGGTTTCTCCATTCAGAGCAGCAACTTCTAGACTATTTTTCCCATATGAGGCAGTCCCTATTTTGTGTTTTTGAACTCTATCTCGGCTGGAATTGGCTACCATAAGCAATTCCGACGGAAACATTTTGATTTGTAATTCCTATGTATCATATAATAGAATTAATCTTACTTAGAAAAAGAAAAAAAAGAAAGGTTCATACACCATTGCAAAATTAATTAAGGTTCATAATGAAATTAATAAAGGTTCATGCCTAATTACTAAATAGGTCTATAAATATATATGTATTAGGTTTATCTATTTAGTACTTATCAAATGTAAATATGACGATTTAATACTAGATTTAAATGAACTCACACTTTTAACATAAGCAATGTTATATTTATCTATTTATTAAATGTAAATATGAAGATTTAACCTTATATTTAAAACAACTCACACTTTTAACATAAATCAATGAAGTTTAAAAAGTAAAGTTTATGGCCAAAGAAATATAAATATAATATTAATTTCACTATCTAAATACTACCTTTACTAAAATTATAATGAAGTAATCAGTGTAAAGTAGATATATTATACATGCAATTATTTTAATTGTAGATGAATCCATTTGTAGTGTTAAACTTTTGAGACAAAAAGGTATTCAAAATTTTAACATTGTAGATGGAATTAGAGACCCCTCTGTCTCTAAATTTTAGCACTGCAGATGGATTTAGAGACCCCTGTAGTGAAATGTTACACTTTGGTATCAACATTGCAATTTTCCATTTATGGAGTGACACAATTAAAAATTACTAACATAAATGACTAATTCATATACTTCTTGTACTTGTTATTTGGTCAAACTTTTATTCTTGGACTATAAACATAGTTACCGATGAAATAGGTAACCTGACCTCAAAACGGGAACTCTAGCCCAAAAACTCTCAAAAAACATGAAAAAACACCCCCAAAAAAAAAAGTGTGTCTTCCAGAACGCACTTGTTTTTTTTTTAAGGTCAAATTTCAACATTTTCTAAAATTATGCTAAAAAAAAATTGTTTGTTGAAAAAAGAATTGAAAAAACACCCCCCCAAAAAAAAGTGTGTCTTCCAGAACGCACTTCGTTTTTTTTGAAGGTCAAATTTCAACATTTTATAAAATTATGGTAAAAACAAAATTGTTTCTTGGAAAAAAGATTGAAAAAACACCCTCAAAACGAAATTAGTTGATGCTAGAATAACAAAAAAAAAAATTGTGTCATACTTTTGGAATTTTTAAAAATAGAAGTAACATTTTTAAATTTTTAAAATTCAAACATTAAAAAAAAACCTAAAATTTAAGAAAAAAATAAATTTAAAAAATAAAAACATTTAAAAGCTTAAAATTTAAAAATATATGAAGATAAAAAAAATTAAAATAAAAACAAAGTAAAATTTTTAATTCAATCATTAAAAAATACCTAAAATTCAAGGAAATTTTTTTTTAAAAATAAACCAAAAAAAAATTAAGATTAAAATTTCAAAAAATATAGAAATTAAAAAATAAAAATAAAAACAAAATAAAAATATTAAATTAAAAAAAAAAAAAACAAGTTAAAAAAAAAGGAAAATATAAAAAATAAAATATAGAAATTAAATTTAAAAAGAAAAAGAAAATGCTTATTAAATTTAAAAAAAGAAAAAAAAATTAAAACAAATAATTAAATTTAAAGAAATATATTAAATTTTAATAAATTTAAAAATTCAAAATTAAAAAAAAAACACTATTCAAATTATAAAGAAAAAAAAAAGAAAAATTAATTAAAAATAAAAAATAAAAATAAAATACAATGAAAATATTAAATTTAAAACAAAATATATTAAAAAACAAATAAACTATAAAAAATAAATTAAATTTAAATTATAAAAATTAAAATATATATATGAACTTAAATTAAAATAGGTATATACATAAAATTTTATTAAATGAAAAACTTTTAAAACTTTAAAAAAAATATTAAATAAAAAAAAATTTAAAAAAATTAAGTTTCATTAAAAAAAAAATCTAATTTTAAATACACAATTTGAATTGAAATATAAAAATATAAAAATTTTATGTAATTAACAAAAAAATAAAAATAAAAAGGTAAAACATTTAAAAAAAATATTAAATCCAAATAAATTAAAAATATATATATATAATTTATTGAATTTTATAAAATTTTATTAAAAAACTAAACGTAAAATATATAAAATTATGAAATTAAAAAAAAAAAAAAATCAATTAAATACAAAAAAAGGGCAAAATTTAATAAAAATTATTAACAAAAAAAAATAATAATAAATTTAAAACAAAAAAATAATAAAATTAAAAAAAGTTAAAACAAAATCAAATTTATTTTAAATAATTTAAAAAAAAATAATATTTTAAAAATTAAAAAAAAATTTAAAAATAAAAATAAAAAAATCAATTAAAAAAAAAAACAAATTAAAAAAAATTAATTAAAAAATAAAAAATGCGGTGGCGTGTTATCCGCTTCATTATGTGGTGTGTCGCCGGCAGCGTTTACCGGAGTGGGCAGCCTAGTCGTTTCCGGCTCGTCGCGAGGCGATTTTCGACCGCCCTTCCGCCCGTCGGGGACTGGGAGGCTTGTGGTCGCTCGGGCGTTGCTGCTGCCGCCTGGCCGGCGGCCAGGCGCCATTAGCCCCGCCCATTGGCTGCGGGGCCGGCAGGCGCGCCACGCCTCGCGCCCGCCGGGCGGCGGGGCCGGCGGGCGGCTGCCAGTGGCCTAAGCGGAGGGGCGATTCCGACCGCCTCCGCCCGTTTGGGTCGGAGGCCGGCCGTCGCTTCGGCGTTGCTGGCCCTCGACGGCGAGGGGCGATTCCCGACCGCCCTCCGCCCGTTTCTGGGGCCGGAGGCTTCGCCGCCGCCCCCGTGGCGTCGCCTTCCGCGCCCCCGTCAAACTAGCCGGGCGGGCCGCCCCGTAACAACCACCACCGCATTTTTTTTTTTTAATTTTTTTTTTTTAATTAATTTTTTTTAATTTGTTTTTTTTTTTAATTGATTTTTTTATTTTTATTTTTATTTTTTTTTAAATTTCAAAAAATAATTTTTTTTTTCAAATTTTTTTTTTTTTTTAAATTTAATATTTTTATTTAAAATAAAATTCCTTTTTTAAAAAAAAAAATTGTAATATATATATATACAACTATTTTTTATTTGATTTTATTTATTTTTTTATTTTTTTATTTTTTTATTTTTATTTTTAATATTGTTATTTTAATTTGATTTTTTTTTTTAAATTTGAATTTAAAAATATCTAAAATTATTTTTTTAATTCAATTTTTTTATTTTAAATTCAATTTGTTTAATTTCTTTTATATTTAATATTATAGAATAATTATTTTTTTTAATTTAAAATTTAAAAATTATTTATTAAAATTTTTGAATTTTAATTTAATTTAATTGTTTTTCTTACTTTTTTCGTTTATTTAGTTTTTCATTTTAAAAATCTATAAATGGTTTCATTAAAAAAAAAAAAAAACACTAAATTTATGTATATTTGTCTTTTAATTATTTGCACTAGTTTTTTTTCATTTTTCTTGTTTTTTAATGATAGGTTTTTTTTTTTTTTTTTAATTTTTTTATTTTCTTTATCTTTTTCAATTTTAATTGGTTTTTTTTGTAAATTTTAAAATTTGTATTTTTTTCCTTATTATTATTATTTTTTTAATTTAAATTTTTAAATTTAATTTCTTTTTTTTTAAATTTTTTTTTTCTAAATTTTAATTTTGTAATTTTAATTTTTAAATTTTTTTTTTTTAAATATATATATATATATTTTAATATATTGTTTTTTTTAATAAGTTAGAAAAAAATGTTTTTGATTTTTTTTTTTTTAATTTTTTGGTCAATTTTTGTTTTTTTTCTTAAAATTATGTGTTTTTTTCTTCAAATTTTGTCATTTCCTTTGATATAATTTTCAAATATTTTTGTTTTTTTTAATTTATTTTTGTTTAAATTTTTTATTTTTATTAGCTATTTTTGTTTTTTTTACATTTTTATTGGTTTTTTATTGTTTTTATATATTTTTTTTTATCTAAGTTTTGTGTTTTATTACCAACATGAAAATCACCACTCTTAAAAAAAAAGGTTGATGCAGCATCAATACGTTTCAAAATTAGCATGAAAATCACTGCTCTAAAAAAAAAAAAGTTGATGCAGTATCAATACGTTTCAAAATTAGCATGAAAATCACTGCTCTAAAAAAAAAAGGTTGATGCAGCATCAATACGTTTCAAAATTAGCATGAAAATCACCGCTCTAAGAAAAAAAAAAAAAAAAAAAATTGATGCTGCATCAATACATTTCAAAATTAGCATGAAAATCACTAACATTTTAAAACAAATATTCATACTTCATAAATAAAAATTTTAGAGTGTCAAAAATGTGCACCAGAAAAAAAAATGGTGATTCTGCATCACCACTTTTCAAAATCGGGTGCTTTTTATGCTACAAAAAAAAAGTAGGTAACATTGCGGTTACCTATTTCATCGGTAACATTGTTTATAATACTCATTTACATTAATCATTATTAATTTTGTCACTTATTATCTAGTCATATATTTTAATCCTCACTAAATTAGCCATTTAAGTTAGTCACTTTTTGTTTAGTCACTTATTATCTAGTCAGATATTTTATCCCTAGACTAAATTAGTCATTTAAGTTAGTCGTTTTGAGTTTAGTCACTTATTATCTAGTCGTATATTTTATTCCTAGACTAAATTAGTCATTTAAGTTAGTCATTTTTAGTTCAGTCACTTAAAATTGCTCAAATTTCGTAGTAATTCACTTGAAATAATTGTGGTGACTAACATTTTTAGTCACCTGGTCATTAATTTCATCATTTTTTACTATCGATATCTCTTTCAACAAGGCTATCAAAAGCCCTCCATGCATCCATTATGCTTCCACATTTGCAATACATGTCAAAAAGATAACTTGTAATAGAGGCATCATATTAAAACCCTAATTTAAATATATAAGTATATATTTAGTTTCCATGTTCTCGAGTTTCTAGGCTGGAACATGCTCAAAGCACACTAGAAAGAGTGATCAGATTGATTTTTTTTAGTGTTGCCAATAGAATTTTAGAAAATAAAAATTGTCAACTCAACATATCCAGCTTTTGCACATCCCATAATATTTTCATTCCAGGACACAACTTCCCCCTCAATAATATCTTCAAATACTTTGTGTGCATTATCAACATTTCCAAATTCAACATACATTGTCAAAAGTACATTTCCAACAGAAACCTCTGCCCGAAATCCTACTTTAATGTTGAACCTGTTATCCATGATAACATTTAGGTTAGTCTAGGTTGGTCTTAAGTTAATTAGGTTGAGTCAATTAGGTTTGAATAAGGTCTTTAGAATTCAAATTTTCAAAAAAATTCACATATGTGAGGGGTCTTGAAGGTCATTTTTAATGTGATATGGGTCATGTCAAGGAAAAACCTAAAAAAAATCTCATGCATGAGAATAGAATAAAGTATGTTTTAAAGTATTAATCATATATTTAATTTTAATTCATTATGTAAATAAAGTGACATGATATTGGCACGTGAAATAAAAACCTTGCAGAATTCAAGGGCCAAGATATTTTGCGCTCAAATCAACGGCATACATCCAAACCCGTACACCCCAGTGTTTCCAAAAAATATCCACCGGCGGGGGGGTGGCGGTCCAGGTAAAGTCGTTTCTCAAAACCACCCTGCTACGTGTCAATCCCTAGTTGATACCTCACCACCCCCCACCCCTTCCCTTTCAATTCCACCTACCATCCCTCCCCTTCTGACTTGTGAAACAAACTCTTCTCGACCATTGTTAATTTATCTCATCCCATTAACCTTTTCCATGTCATCCTTCATGTCATATACACTACCCAATTGTGAAGATCAATAGCTTGAAGAAATTCCAAAATGAGTTCTACTAAAAGAATAAATCCCAGGTATGCTCTTATGGATCGATATCACATCCATGTTTTTCCAAATCCTATGCCTTGTGTTTATTGGTCAACCCATCTTCCCATGTTCAAAGATGAAAAGAAAGATGATGTTGGTATGCATTTGGTTAAATTCCATATAGATGTATGTAGACTGATCGTTGATTTTCCTAAGGATTGCCTCATGAAGATGTTTATGGCTACCCTAGAAGTCAAAGCTATAGTATGGTATGGAGGGTTGAAATCAGGAAGCTTGTGTTCTCTTAAAGATTTCCATAGAATATTTTTTGAACATTATGGGAAGTCTCATCCTTCATCACCATTATTTCAAGACTGCTTTAATCTTTGGAAAGGTTTAATTCAATATATTAAAAGTATTGAAGATGATGTAGAATGCATGGATGATGAGGATATATTAGAGTCACTTTATGAATTTTCTTCACAAGCTAGTTGTCATGATGATCAAGAAATTTTCCAACAAGAAGATATCTCTTCTTTACTTGAAGATGAATTGGATCAGAAATTTGACAGTCAGGTCATATTATATGAAATTTATGAGGATTGGCAGCCTTGTCAATCTATATGCAGTCAAAGGTATGAGCCAAATAATTCAAATTGTTTTTCAACCCATTCCTTTTATGATATTTTATGTCAAGAAGAAACTTCTCAAGATCGGGTTGTTGAAAATACATGAATGGAAATTTGGAAGAGTGAGGTAACATGCGATGAAAGTGAAATTTTAGGTAAACTCGAGCTACATGAAGGGTTGAATATACAATTTTTACCTATTATTTTTGGGTATCATCAAAATGACATGGATGATATGCATAAAGTTGTTTGTATAGGAGTTGTTAGTGTTTAGAATCAAGATGACAGTCCTAAAGCCAAACTACCAAAGATTATATCTGATTTGTTTGATAAGAAAAAGAGTAGTTTTGATACACACAATATGATGTCATGTTTGAAGATGTTCAAGGACGCATAGATGGTTTTTCTTATTTACACAAAATGGAAGACAAATTAATTGTTGCCTTTTTGTTTGATGATTTTCTTGGAATTGAAGACATAGGACAAAAGAAGCCATCAATTATGAATGAATACAACTCTCATGGTTTTACTCATCAAGAAAAGGTGATTTTTCGTGGTTTTCAAGATCCAATGGTAAATTTGTTGCAGTCATCAGTCAAGAAAAATATTGTGTTTCTTATGGAGCAGGGATTCAATTTTCATTCCAAGTTGCCAATAGATGTTTCACTTCTGATGTTTTTCAAGCACAATCAAGAAGCTCAGGTGTTGGATCAGCTCTTTGACTGGCTACACTGGAAATTTCATATTTATTGAATTGAAAGTTTGGTTTCCAGTTGTTAGAGTAGGGTTATTGGTACATAAATAAGCTTGCTGGCTAAGCATCTCTTTCAGCATTTAGTTTGAAGGTTGTAGTTGCAAGTTTTGGTTTGTACAATGTTTTTGCTTGAATATCATGTCGAGGATCAGATGCAGGCTGAAGAATATGACAAGAGGTTGGGATCAGCCCAATGGATAAGGCGCCTGGTCTGCTGGTTCTTTGTTGCACCATACGGGCATAACATCCCCATTAGAGCTACAGTTATCCATGATAACAGCTAGGTTAATCTAGGTTGGTATTAAGCTAATTAGGTTGAGTCAATTAGGTTTGAATAAAGCCTTGGGAATTAAAAAATTTCAAAAAAATTCACATATTTGAGGGGTCTTGAAGGTCATTTTTCATGTGATAGGGGTCATGTCAAGGAAAAATAAAAATAAAAAATCTCATCCATGAGAATAGAATAAAGTATGTTTTAAATTATTAATCATATATTTATCCTTAATCCATTATGTAAATAAAGTGACATGATATTGGCACGTGAAATAAAAACCTTGCAAAATTGAAGGGTCGAGATATTTTGTGCTCAAAGTAACGATGTGCATCCAACCCCGCACCCCCCAGTGTTTCTGAATGATATCCAAAGGGGGGCATTGGGTAAATTAGTTTCTGAAAACCACCCCCAGTATGTGTCATTATCCAGTTGAGACTACACCCCCACCCCCCCATCGAGTAGTCTTCAAAACCACCCTTTGAATATTTGACTCATTCCCCACCATCCTGTCAACTTTTCCATGTCATCCTGCATGTCATATAGACTGCCCAATTTTGTAGTAAAGTGCCAATGGTTTGTTTCAAATGTCAATGATCTAGTTGGAGGCCAAGATCCCACACCATTGTGAGACACTCATAACCAATGCATAAAAGTATTACGATTCATGGGGGATTATTTTTCCAGTCAGCTATTCGAAAGCTCAAACCCTCATATGGCATGGGTTTGTTTACTTTCTGACAAATTGCTAGCATGGATGTTTCAGGATTATGGCCGCAATGCATTAGCGGAGCTCAAGAATTTTAAATATTGTCAAGGAGCTCATAACTACTTAGTTTTTATTTAGTTCTATGGTAAATTTGCTAAATTCAGTTCTGGGATATTTCTTACCATATAATTTTTAAAACAGAAGATGTGTTGCTCACTCTGATGGACATATAGGGAAACATATTAATGCCATTATTTATGCGAGATTTTTTTGCTCCAAGTGGTTGATCTATGATACAATATTTTAGTTGAACTGCGATCATTCCAACAAAATATGCTATGAGAGTTCCTAATACTCTGTCTTTTTCAGCGTTATGCATTTTTTGACCTTTTTTTGGGCAGTCAATGCAGAAAAAAAGAAATAAAAAGGTGGTTGATTCATCTAATGGGGATATCATTGGGCCATTTGTTTAAGGGGGAAGCTCGGGAATCTACTTCAAATTGCTGGCATGGCTTAACGCCTCATCATGATGCCACCTCACATAAATGGACAACTCATCTTCAATTCAGTTGTATAAAGACCTTAAATCCAATGTATCAATTGGCCACCTCAACATGGCAGTTTGATTCGATAGGGATGACAAACATGGGTTGTTAGACATTATTTTAAAGTAATTAATAGTGATAAAGCCCTTTTTTATTACCAACTCTACTAAAATAGAAAATATCCCTATTTTTCCTCAAAGTGATGTAATCCTAGTTGAATTAGGTCTCTAGGTTAAGTATCGAAGTCTAGCCCAGGTGGCAAACCTTTGTAATAGAGATCTCACTCTATAAATGTGAGGTTTATTGAATTTGACAGGGTTGGTTGATGAATGTAGATGAGACGACTATTATGTAATTTTTTTTCACCAAGCTAATATACAATTGCAGAAGTGTTTTCCAGACCCGAGATTTATTTTAAGCTTATGTGTTTGTGTTTTTTTTCATTTCTAATATTATCATCAACTTCATATTCTCGTGATTACTTGTAATTCATAGTATTATTCTCCAATTTCCTTAATTTGTTATGTGTATGTTGTAAAAGGTTATCTTTTAAGCTTAATTTCCTCAGATTCCATGAACTACATTTTCTTGTGATTGGGTAAAGTGGTTCCTCAAAACCGCCCCCGCTACGTGTCATTATCCAGTTGAGACCGCACAACCCCCCCCCGCCGGTCGGGTAGGCTTCAAAACCACCCTTTGAATATTTGACTCATTCCCCATCATCATGTCAACTTTTCAATGTCATTCAACATGTCATATAAACTGCCCAGTTCTGTAGTCAAGTCCCAATGGTTTGTTTCAAATTTCAATGATCTAGTTGGAGGCCGAGATCCCACACCATTGTGAGACACTCATAACCATTGCATAGAGGTATTGTGATTCATGGTGGATTATTGTTCCAATCAGCTATTTGAAAGCTCAAACTCTCATATGGCATGGGTTTGTTTACTTTCTGACAAATTGCTAGCATGGATGTTTCAGGATTATGGCCACAATACATTAGCAAAGCTCAAGAATTTGAACGATTGTCAAGGAGCTCATGACTGCTTAGTTTTTATTCAGCTCTATGGTAAAGTTGCTAAAATTGGTTCTGGCATATTTCTTACCATACAATTTTTAAAACACAAGATGTGTTTCTCACTCTGATGAACATATTGAGCAACATATTAACGCTAGTATTTATGCGAGATTGTTTTTGCTCCAAGTGGTTGATCTATGATACAATGTTTTAGTTGAATTATGATCATTCCAACAACATATGCTATGAAAGTTCCCAATACTCTGTCTTTTTCAGTGTTATTCATTTTTTGACCTTTTTTGGGCAGTCAACACAGAAATAAAAAGGTGGTTGAGTCATTTAATGGGGATATCATTGGGCCATCTGTTTAAGGGGGAAGCTCAGAAATCTACTTCAAATTGATGGCATGGCTTAACACCTCATCATGATGCCACCTCACATAAATGGATAGCTCATCTTCAATTCAGTTGTATAAAGACCTTAAATCCAATGTATCAGTCAGCCACCTTAACATGGTAGTTTGATTCGATAGGGATGAAAAAAATGGGTTATTAGACATTTTTTTTAAGTAATTAATCGTGATAGAGCCCTTTTTTATTAAAAAATCTACTAAAACATAAAATATCCCTATTATTCCTTAAAGTGATGTAATCCTTGTTGAATTAGGTCTTTGGGTCAAGTATCGAATTATGCCCAGGTGGCAGACCTTTGTAACAGATATCTCAATCTATAAATGAGAGGTTTATTGAATTCGAGAGGGTTGGTTGATGAATGTAGATGAGACGACTATTATGTAATTTTGTTTCACCAAGCTAATATACAGTTGCAGAAGTGTTTTTCAGACCTGAGATTTCTTTTAAGCTTATGTGTCTGTGTTTTTTTCATTTATGATATTATCATCAGCTTCATATTCTCATGATTACTTGTAATTCATATTATTATGCTCCAATTTCCTTCATGTGTTATGTTTATGTTGTAAAAAGTTATCTTTTAAGCTTAATTTCCTCAAATTCCATGAACTACATTTTCTTGTGATTGAAGTCCCATAGCTGAATCCATGCCCAATGGTAGCCTTGATTCAGTCTTCCACCTGCAAAATAACTTAAAACACAAATAGTATAGATTTAGCCATCTACAAATATATTTCATCTTGAATGTTTCATTATTTTCCTTGAGAGAGCCCTCTCTGATTGGAAGGACTAACTTCTAGTGCAAGTGGTTTGAAATAGTTACACTAGGTTGACAATTGAGCAGCCCAATTAGTCCAAACTTAGTGATAACTTTTTTGTGCATCCGTTGGGTGCTGGAAATCATCATTTACCAGATTTCTTTGAGTCTCTTCATGTTGATTCCTGAGGTTAACGGGAAATCATAGTTTTATTTTAAAGGCTGTGATATTACCCTGGCGACTCCAATATAAAAACATATAGAATATCAAAGCTTCATGGTGACTCCACTGCTTAAAGATCATTAGCTTGAAGAAATTCCAAAATGAGTTCTACTACAAGAATAAATCCCAAGTATGCTCCTATGGGTTGATCTCACATCTATGGTTTTCCAAATCCCATGCCTTGTGTTGATTGGTCAAACCATCGTCCCATGTTCAAAGATGAAAAGAAAGATAATGATGGTCTGCATTTGGTTAAATTCCATATACATGTATGTAGATTGAGGGTTGAGTTTCTTGAGGATTGTCTCATGAAGATGTTTATGGATACCCTAGAAGACAAAGCTAGAGTATGGTATGAAGGGTTGAAATCAGGAAGCTTGTGTTCTCTTAAATATTTCCAAAGAATATTTTTTGAACATTATGAGAAGTCTCATCCTTCATCACCATTGTTTCAAGGCTATTGTAACTTTTCGAAACATTTCATTCAATATATTAAAAGTATTTATGATGATGTAGAATTTATGGATAATGAAAAGATATTAGAGCCACTTTATGAATTTTCTTCACAAGCTAGTTTTCATGATTATCAAGAAATTTTCAAACAAGCAGATATCTTTTCTTTAGTTGAAGATGAATTGGATCATAAATTTGGCAGTCAAGTCATATTTGAATTTTATGAGGATTTTCAGCCTTGTCAATCTATATGCAGTCAAAGGTATGAGCAAAATCATTCAAAAAAAATTTATCCCATCCCTTTTCTGTGATTTTATGTCAAGAAGAAACTCCTCAAGATCAGGCTGTTGAAAATACATGCATGGAAATTCTAAATAATGAGGTAACATGTGACGAAATTTCACTTTTAGGTAAACCCGAGCTACACGAAGAGCTGAATATACAGGTTTTACCTATTCTTTTTGGGGATCATCAAAATGACATGGATGATATGCATAAAGTTGTTTGTATAGGAGCTGTTAGTGTTTAGAAATAAGATGATTGTCCTCAAGAAAAACTACCAAAGATTATATTTGGTTTGTTTGATAAGCAAAAGAGTAGTTTTGATACACATAATATGGATGTTATGTTTGAAGATGTTCAAGGATGCATGGATGGTTTTGTTGATTTACACGAAAGGGAAGACAAATTCCTTGTTGCCTTTTTATCTGATGATGTTCTTGGAATTGAAGACATAGGACAAAAGAAGCCATCAATTATGAATGAATTCATTTCTCATGGTTTTACTCATCAAGAAAATATGATTTTTCATGGTTTCCAAGATCCAATGGTAACTATGTTGCAGTCATCAATCAATAAATATTTTGTGTTTCTTATGGGGCAGTGATTCAATTTTCATTCCAAGTTGCCAATAAATGATTCACTTCTGATGTTGTTCAAGCACAATCAAGAAGCCAAGGTGACTAGATATACTGGAAATTTCATATTGAATGAATTGAAATTTTAGTTTTCAGCTATTAGAGTAGGGTTATTGGTACATAAATAAGTGTGTTGGGCAAGCATCTCTTTCAGCATTTAGTTTGAAGGTTGTAGTTGCAATTTTTGGTTTTTACAATGTTTTTTCTTCAAGAGCATGTCAAGGGTCGGATTTCGGCTGAAGAATATGACAAGAGGTTGGGATCAGCCTAATGGATAAGGCACCTAGTCTTCTGGTTCTTTGTTGCACCATAGGGGCGCAACATCCCCATTAGAGCCACTGTTATCCATGATAACAACTTAGGTAGTCTAGGTTGGTCTTAATTTAATTAGGTTGAGTCAATTAGGTTTGAATAAGGTCTTTGGAATTCAAATTTTAAAAAAAATGAACATATGTGAGGGGACTTGAAGGTCATTTTTCTTATGATAGGGGTCATGTCAAGGAAAAATATAAAAAAAATCTCATGCATGAGAATAGAATAAAGTATGTTTTAAATTATTAATCATATATTTATGGTTAATAAATTATGTAAATAAAGTGACATGATATTGGCACGTGAAATAAAAACATTGCAGAATTTAAGGGCCGAGATCTTTTGTGCTCAAATCAACAGTGTGCATCCAAACTCGTACCTCCCAGTGTTTCTGAATGATATCCACCAGGGGGGGTGGGGTCCAGGTAAAGTCGTTTCTCAAAATCACCCCCTCTATGTTTCATTCCCCAGTTGAGACCGCACCCACCCCCCCCCCCCCCCCCCTTCCGGGTAGGCTTCAAAACCTCCCTTTGAATATTTGACTCATTCTTCGCCATCCTATCAACTTTTCCATGTCATCTTGCATGTCATATAGACTACCCAATTGTGTAGTCAAGTGCCAATGGTTTGTTTCAAATGTCAATGATCCAGTTGGAGGCCAAGATCCCACACCATTGTGAGACACTCATAACCATTGCACAGAGATATTACAATTCATGGTGGATTCTTGTTCCAGTCAGCTATTCGAAAGCTCAAACCCTCATATGGCACAAAATGCATACAGGTTCATTTTATTTCTGACAAATTTCTTGCATGGATTTTTCGGGATTATGGTCGCAATAAATTAGCGAAGCTAAAAAATTTGAAATATTGTCAAGGAGCTCATGACTGCTTATTTTTTATTCAGTTATATGGTAAAGTTGCTAAATTTGGTTATGGGATATTTCTTATCTTACAACTTTTAAAATAGAAGTTGTGTTGCTCACTCTGATGGACATATTGGGAAACATATTGATGCCTAGTCCGGATTTATGCAAGAATGCAATAAAATACAGAAATAGACATAAACACAAAGATGCAGTAGAAATAATGCTTCATTTCATTAATATCAAATAACAAAAATATGCTTACAGACATAATGGAAATAACAAGCTAGGGCGCTTGTAGCTTATCTCTAAGAAGTGATGTGGTGGCTACAAACCTATAAAATGTGTTAAAATAAGGCTCGAAGGCTTATTTATTGTTGAGAAACAATAGAAAACCCTAAACATACAAAATCCTAACCCTTGGAGATGAAGCGCCAAAATTTATGGGCCCCATTTGGGTAAATTGGTGTTTCAACTTCCTGGGGATGTGAATTTGGCATACGATCTTCGTTTGAAATGCACCATACCTCATTAGAAAGATCTATTCAAGGACTACAATATTGATGTAAGAAACATTGATCCCTAGACCCATTTTTCTCCCTTTTTTCCCAAAAAAATGTCGTTTAGGGCCTCAAAACGGATCTGGAAGTTCAAGACCCAAAAAACTGCTAAAAAATAGTAAGTTGTGCCGAAACTGAAAATATGAAAGAACCGATGATGGGGGTTCAAATGGAATAGGTAGGTGGCCACCAATATCCACTTGGATCAATGCCAGTATTTATTCGAGATTGTTATTTCTCCAAGTGGTTGATCTCTAAGACAATATTTTATTTGAACTATGATCATTCCAACAACATACACTACAAAAGTTCCTAATACTCTGTCTTTTTCAGCGTTATACATTTTTTGACCTTTTTTGTGCAGTCAACACAAAAAAAAGGTGGTTGATTCATCTAATGGGGATATCATTGGGCCATCTATTTAAGGGGGCAGCTCAGAAATCTACTTCAAATGGATGACATGGCTAAACACCCCATCATGACGCCACCTCACAAAAATGGACAGCTCATCTTCAATTCAGTTGTATAAATACCTTAAATCCAATGTATCAGTTGGCCACCTCAACATGTCAGTTTGATTCGATAGGGATGAAAAACATGCGTTGGTAGACATTTTGTTTAAGTAATTAATTTTCATGGAGTCCTTTTTTATTACCAACTCTACTAAAACAGAAAATATAGCTATTATTCCTTAGTGTTGTAATCCTAGTTGAATTAGGTCTCTAGGTCAAGTATTGAAATCTAGCCCAGGTGGTGGACCTTTGGAATAGAGATCTCACTCTATAAATGAGAGGTTTATTGAATTTGAGAGGGTTGGTTGATGAATGTAGATGAGAGGACTACTATGTAATTTTGTTTTACCGAGCTAATATACAGTTGAAGAAGTGTTTTCAGACCTGAGATTTCTTTTAAACTTATGTGTCTATGTTTTTTTTCATTTTTGATATTATCATCAGCTTCATATTCTCATGATTAAATTCATAGTATTATGCTCCAATTTCCTTCATGTGTTATGTGTATGCAGTAAAAAGTTATCTTTTAAGCTTAATTACCTCAACTTCCATGAACTACATTTTCTTGTGATTGAATTCCCATAGTTGACTCCATGCCCAATGGTAGCATTCATACACTCTTCCACCTCCAAAATTACTTAAAACAAAAATAGTAAAGATTTAGCCATATGAAAATTAATTTCATCTTGAATATTTCATTATTTTCCTTGAGAGATCCCTCTCTGATTAGAAGGGCTAACGTCCAGTCCAAGTGGTTTGAAATAGTTACACTAGGTTAACAATTTAGTAGCCAAATTGGTCCCAACTTAGTGATAACATAACCCATGGACACACTGAAATTTAAGTGTTTGTGTTGAATGTGTTTTAAGTTTGTTGTAGCCTTTTGTTAGATTAGTAGATATTTAGGTAGTCTAGTATAGGAAGTTAAAGTGTTAGTTTATGAAGGCTTGAAGTTTTTTTGTATAGGATAGATATATTGATTTCCTTGTTCATTAGCAACTGAAATTTTTCCTTGCATAATTGGTATATCGAATGATTTTTACTTCCTATGTTTGTAAATGATGAATTGAAATCCTTTTTAACTTACTTTATCCTATGATTTGTGGGTATTTTTCCATGCTAATATTCTAAAATGTTATGCCATGCCATTTTTTGGGGAAGTGAAAACCTATGTTTGTGGATTTTGGTCTAGATATTTATGTTATCGGCTGCCATATTATATTTGTTATTTCATACTTGAATTCATGCATGTAGGAGAGAGATTATAGATCTCACTTTTTCCATATTCCTTGACAAATATTTTTTGCACAAATCATTTTTTTTGTCATGATATGGTTACCGTGTTTTTTTTTCCTTTATCAATACTTCAGATGTTTAAATTTGAATGGACTAACTATCTCTCGGGGAGTGAGGTGTTCATTTCTAAACTACTACCACCAGGATTTTGTACTACAATCTTCTGATCAAAATTTTCAAGGCCATCAATGAAATAGAGGATTATCATGGATTCCAATCTGTTACAACTTATACCAAAATTGAGGATAAGGTTTTTGGTGGTTGTACACATATTGCCAACACTTCTTTGCTTTTTATATCAAATTTTCACAGGAACTTGAGCTATGTGTTTTTCACCTCTACTTCTTCAATATAGTGGGTCTATAGAGCCTTGTTGTCTACAAGTTTTTATTCTCACATTCTATTGTAATTTTTGCATATTATTTAATGCCATGTACACATCTTTCCAATGCTTTTATTAATTATATATTAAATATGCATATAAATATTCTTATTTTCCAAGATCACAATATAATCAAACTAAGGTCCATGTAAAGCATCCACTTTTCAATTACTTACAGATCATGGGATCCATAATAATAGGAAGCTTGCATTTTGCATGTTTGGGAGGTGGCTTTCTAACAAAAATATCATTAACCTTATTGGCTAATAATGTGGTTATGTTGGCAAGTTCCACAACCCTTTCAGCAAGCATCATTGTTTACATGGCTTATGTAGTTGTAATCTTGGATGCAAGGGGGGGCTACCAAGGAAAAGACAACAAATGAGTTTCCCAACACATTGCAAGTGGGAAGAGGAGGGGTATTTTAGATTTCTAGTCTTGAGGTTTTTCTTTGTTAAATATGTTGTACCCTTTTTTGTTTATTTGACTAGAATTTTTCATTTCACAATGTGAATTTTCTTTTCTTTTATGATTTTAGTAGATACCATGGGGCTTGGTAAGATTGTCATGACAATATCACTACTTGAAAATTCTAGAAAATGTGGATTTAGTGATATGGATATTCTATATCCCTTTAGTGAGAACGGTTGTAGTGAAAAAACAATCATTCATCCTTCTAATATATGTGTAGAGTTTGGATCTTAACAGTACACCAACAGAACTCAAAGCACAAGCATGCTAAAGAAATCAAGAAAATGAGTTTTATAAAGGAGGTGGGAACCTTATGGTATTCCATATGACATTGTTAGGTCAAAATAAGGTATAATAAATTTTCATTTGGACATGTTAATCTTTGCAATTGAAGAATTGTTGTTGTTCTGAATTTGAATTAAGCATGAATTTGAAGTAAGCATGTAGTTTCTTTTGATATGTGGTTGCATGTTGTGTAAAGAAATATTGATTCAAAATCATATGCACCTGCTCTAAGAGCTAACTCAGGATATGCACTTGATCCTTCCCTGTCACCTCTTTCAATCACCTCACCTACAAGTGAGAACTCCTCAGCACCTGAACCAGCAGTTAAAAACATTGATCCAAATAGAGATCTACCTTAAGTAACTAGGTATAAGGCTGTGAAATGGTGTGTACAGGATGAGTTTATGAACTTCCAATACTATATAATTATTTTGAGTCCAATGGATGATTACAAGTGGAACTAGTATGCCCTTTATCTAAATTATTTCTAGTTTGATTGAAGATGCCCATTTCACTCAACAAGCAACTTTGTTTTGTACTGAATGGATATGACTTAAATAACCTTTCTACATTTCAATGTAAAGAGGAAGAAAACCTTTGATTTCATGGAAGCAAGAAAAAATAAGGAAGAATACTTTGATCTCCCTTGATTTAAGCCTAGGATACATTTCTTTTAAGAACTGTTCCATGAAGCTGGTCAAAGAGTATTGTAACCATGTTGATTCATATGATATTGTCATTGTTGGGAACAAGAGAATGTGTAATAAGAAAAGTGACTTGAGATTGAACAATTTACGGGGCATGAAGTCATGTCATGCAGTCTATATGACAACAGTTGGATGGAACTATCTAGTGCACTACCTTGTAATTTATATTTTATGGCAGTAGCTCGGAAAGAGTCTTTATGTGAGAAATGATGAAGCTATCATATCAATTTTTTTCTCTACATCTTGTGCACCATCGGAAGTATAAGGAAGGGGGTTTTGTAGTGATTTTTTTAATAGCAGCTCATGCTTTCCAAACAATACATACTCTGGCTATTCAGGAGCTTTTCATTGTATTTGGAAGGAATTGGAGATGTTTCTTTCATAAAATTTGATAGTGTTTTATTTTATTCTGTAGAAGGCTTGAATAATCAATCATGGTCAACAACATCCATCAGTGATTTCATGTGAGTATATGAGAAGCATATCACATGAAAAATTAATGCAGTACTTGTATAAATAATTCTTACTAACCTTTCTTGTGAACTGTCTTTAAATACGTCTGGCCACGAGGAGGTTTCGGGCTGATCAACAACTATCCTGGAGATTGCAAGTGAGTTTGAAGTTACTAGAATAGTTCCATTCTCAAGAACTGGTTTTGCGTCAGTAGCTGGTATTGTTGATCCATAACCATTTCTATGGTTTCCCTTATTTCAATCATTTTTAGTTTATACTTTCATGCTTTGTAACTATGATCTTAAAACATGGGAAACAAACAAATTATTCTTCATGCATTCGTAGTTTCACTAAAATTGAATTCATGTATTTTAATAATTTCCAATAACAATTAATGGCAACGCAATTAACCATTTAGTAATTTGTTTGCAGCACACAAAGTTTGCAAGAAGTCAAGAAAATAACAAGATCTTACCTGGGATTTTCAACTCATGTTTCTCAAAGTATAGAATATCTCAATACTAAAAAGGTTGAAACTAGATATTTTACAAAAAAGTATTCCTCGAGGTAACAATGTGCGGTTGTCTTTATTAGGAATGTTTTTCCTTCTAAAGACATAATTATTAAGAGATAAAAGGATTGACAAGATTCAACTAATTAAATCATCTTTCCAATAATTATTTCTCGACATTGCACGACTGGTTGTCGAAATCGATACACGACTTGCGACATTATTTCCCGCGCCTAAACATGGAAATTCTTTCGCAAAAAAAGTTGAAATTCCCATGCCTAAACGTTGCAACTGTGTTAAGTTTACATTTGTATTTTGACGCTTATTTCCATGGCACAAACATGTTTCCTTCAAATGAGATGTGATGACAATTGTCATCAAAATTCCGACCCTACAAATTGCAATGACGATTTTCGTCAAAATTCCAACCCTACAAATTGCAATGACGATTTTCATTAAAATTCTAATGATCAAGGAGACATCGAAAATACAACTGGAAAATAAACGATGTTTCCTGAAAATTTGTTTTCATCGTTATAACTACAAACTATGGTCGTCACAATAAAAGACAAAGAGTCGTTGAAAATTGCCTCAATATTTAGTATTTATTGGGCGGATTGATCTCCAGTTGTTTCATAAAACCATGAAAGGGCACTGAACATATCACACCATAGTAGGTAGAGAATCATCACATACAACAAAAACCATGCAATATAAGGAAGAAAAAAATTCCAAAAGGCAAAAAATTTCATAGCAAACAGAGAAACAAAGATACACCATAACAAATAGTGAAACACCATGAACAATATATCCTATACCAGTTGTAGAGATGTGAAGATAAGAGAAATAGAGAAAACAAGCAATGCTTTGAGAGCCTTTTAAGCCTTGCCTTAAAAAAAAAAAAAATCATTATTTTCTTAATATGTAATTGTAGAAAACTAGTAAACTTTCCTTATGCAACTTACCAAGTCGAACAACATGTTCCTTGGTTAAAAATATGTTAGAATACTCGACCAAGCAAAATGTATTTAGATACAAAAAAGCCCTCCATAACTAGTCATAAACGAAAAAATATCCTCTATAACTAATAATAAACGAAAACAAAAAAAATTCCAAAAGACTATGTAACATGGTACAACTTATAAATTTTGAAAACTTAAGATGGCACTCAAATTATGTTTATTCACGTTCACCTCTTTGTGAAGAACATAATTTGAGTGCAGATATTCCACCTCTAATAGCATATGTGTAAACCATTTCAATAGTTTATGACAAGGAAACAAAGAATAGGAGTCAACATCACATTGGGAAAGTACAAACACACCTCGGTAATTTAATTTGGAAAAAAACAACTTCATGAGGAAATAGTGTCCCATTTGATTTCTTAATCATCTCAGGAAAAAAACAACTTCATGAGGAAATAATGTCCCATTTGATTTCTTAATCATCTCAGTCTCGCACTTGCAAGCATGGTAATAAAAGTTGTTACAAGGCATGTTCGGAAATTTAAGAGTGCACTACGTCCAGATTAGACCCAACACCAAACCCTCTAGTTCCTCATAGCGATCGCATAGGTATGAAACTTGTCTCCCACCAGATCTCTCAATGCAATTGGCAGCGCATAGGTAGATTTATCTACTCCCCAACAAACTCTCTCTAACGCAGTGACAAAACAATTGATATTTTGTCGTTCTTATTTAACTTTCAAAGCATAACTATAACAACTTAGAGTAGACAAGAATAAATCCCAAAACCCATGATCTCAAATGACGATATTTTATAATCCAATTAGTACACTTTATAATATAAATTTAACACAAAAGCTGCTATGTTTTATAATATAGTGCTACTTTTCATCACTTTAAAAAAGGAAATTGAAATAGTCGCCTTGCAAGTTGGATAACTTAACACAAAAACCACTCTCTTTTATGATATAATATTATTTTTTATTAATGTAAAATGAGAGTTGAATTAGTTATAATATACAATACATTATTGAGTTGAGAGACTTATTCTACAATTCAATATGATGGACATCTGTAAATTTGTTTGAGAGACTCATTCTACAATTCAATATGATGGAGATGTGTAAGTTTGTTTGTGCTCAATGTGGAGTTTACATGTATCCCTGTAAAAAGAAAAAGAAAAAATCTCAAAATAAAAATTATGTTGGTTATAATAAAAAGCAAAAATAAATATGTGATACATGTTTAGTAATTTTCTATCTGCGATAATATAATTTCATATCGGCTTTAAAAGGAGGTAAAGTAATTATAAGTAAAAAAATTGTGTGAGTTAAACTTTATACTTTTCAAAAATATTTGAACACGAGATTGAAATAAACTATTTGAAAATATTTGTTAACTAATATTGACTATACTTAAAATATATTAATAAAAAAAATCATTTTAATGTGCACAATGTACTTTGTATAGCATTCAAAAATATAATTTATCATAAAATAAGAAAGACGCAAATTATTTTTTAAAATTTTATACTTTCAAAAAAAAACCTGCACCTAAAAAATTTGATCCCTCCCTACTCATATTAAACTTTTATTAAATTAAATCTATATTAATTGTTAACCACCACAATATTAACCCACCACAAAAAGATTCCTCGCTAAATAACAAGGGGGATGGAGTGCGTAGAATATTATATAAAGTTGGCGTAAATGCAAAATCTTCATAAAGCCCGCGGCCCACCCCCCATATTTATTACCTTCCCTTAACTCTCACCACCATTTTACATAGCATGTGATTCAAACGAAATGTGATGTATTTCCTTTGAAAATATGTGATGCATTTGAGTCGACACTTTCGAGTATTTTGTAGTTTATTTTTTTTATATTTTAGGTTAATTTTATATAATATTTAGTAAAACAAATTTTGTTTTTGTAAGTTTGATAGGACTATATTTTTACATTTTCCATCAACATGTTCAAATACATCACTCTGATCGGAGAAGGGATTTGAACTTGTGATCATTGTCATAACAGTCCGTCTTATCACTGTTTAACTAAGATCCCACAGACAATATTTAATAAAAAATTATTAAAAATACATAATTGAGTTTTGAAATTCAGATAATTCAAATATTTAAAAAAGTTAAATTTATTTATATATTAAAAAAACATATTTTAAATTATATATATATATATATATATATATATATATATATATATATATATATATATATATTCATTCTAACTAGTAATTATGTGTGAATATCCAATAATTATCAAAATTTACTAACATTATTATATTTTATATTCTAAATAAATTATATAAAATTTAAATGTTTTTTTTATTATTATTTGAAATAAAAATTGTATTACTTTCTTATTAATCATGTACATGTAACTTAGAGATTGGCTAGGTTAGTTTTAGGGCCCAAACTTATCAGATCCAATATCTAAAGACAAGCTAACCTAAGATTACATGAAAACTAAGGAATTTGGATCCCTTGGTCTCTAGGAAAACCAACCAAAACCAAACTTCTAAGAAAAGAAACCATAAATCTGATATTACCCATACATTTACTATTATCCTAATAATTGAACCCAGGAATGATCATGGATTCTTCTGAGGGTATTTTTTCCCTTTTTTTCTTACAAACATCAATCCATTCTGATGAGTTGTTAAGAACAGATGAAGAGGATACAATGATTGCATTTCCTTGAGTCAATTCCAATTTTAGTGGGTATGCAATTATAGTTGCTTCCTTATCTCTATCGAAATGATCTTATTCATGAAAAGTTTGTGCCTGCTCATTGATGAATCTAAGACCATAGTTGTATCTCGTGCATCTCCATTCGAGGGTGGGCCTCAACGTTTGAAGGATGATATGGCACTGCATGTAGTTGATCTGAGGTTGAAGGGATCAATTTAACTAAAGATATTTTTTGGTGATGGTTGTTATATGGCTAGTTCATTGTAGATTTATTTAATCTCGTTGGAACTTATGGATCTTTCCATCCTCGGCTTTTATTCTTGGTTTCCAAAGGAGGAGAATGTCCTTGAGAAGAGGGGAATAAATTCTGAAGATGATTAGGCTATTGATAGATTCTGCAACAAAAAATTGTATTTTCATAGTCCACTAGCTGTGAAAAAATAATACCCTTCCAATTGAGGAGGATTTTATCTAGTGATGCTCTATTGAGATTTATTATACACATTTGTGAGCAAATGTTATAATAACCTTCTTAATCCTTTCCGTGTCTACCTTACTGAAACAACTGAGTGAGTTTCCCACAACAGCTAAGATATCTGGATTTAATAGATGAATGGGCATGTTTTGGAGTCTAACCAAAACTGGAGTGGTCAAAGCATTAAACCCAATAAACCATAGCTTAATGAAGAGCCCAATTCAACCCCAAACCAGGGTCCTTGTTCAAAAATCCTTTAGATAATCCTAAAAATCTTTAAATTTCACCACAAAGGCATAGAAAAAGGGTTAAACCCAGTAAACCATGGCTTAATGAAGAGCCCAACTCAACCCCAAAACCATGGTCCTTATTCAAAAGCTTTTAGATAATCCTAAATATCTTTAAATTTCACCACAAAGAAACCCTTCGAACAAAAAATAATATCTAAATTCAGCGTCCAGGTTCGATGCACCCATTCCCAAATAATAGATGTTGATGTCCAAAACCCATTAAAATGGAAAATAATGGCATGCTACAAAAACTCCATGGAAGATCCTCAAATTGAGGGTGATCCACTTTAATAGTTGGGATATGTTTTATCTAATCCATAATGAAGGCAAGTCCTGATATCTCTTTAGGTGTCAGATGAACAAGTTATGGCTTAAGGGAATTGTTAAAGGACTTGGATTGAGAAGAATAGAGTGCACCCTAGCCTTTGGCTCCACCATTTAATCTTGAAACTAGGAATATTGCAACATCCTTGGCAATGTTGTAAGTTGTAACCTCTAATTATATTTCCTTCCTAAAGTTTCCTAGCTCCGTGTAGAAGCCACATAAAGATGGAAGGGATTACTTTTCGATCTTGAATTCTGGGAACAAGTGTAGATACTATATCAGCTACTTCATATCAAATTTTAATTTAGATTATACAAATCAATTTTAATTATAATAATGATACTTTCAAATTAAATTTGTCAATTGGATTTATTTCAGTGTTTAGGAAGAATGATTGTCATCCTATCACTTAGGTTCAACTCTCAAAAGTAGCATGATGAACTCTGTTGTAATGGCTTGAAAGCATTGTTGAGTGTAAGCAATCCTAAGTTTGATTTATGGTTTGGAACCTATGATTGTATGTTTAAGGCATTTCCTTATGTAATCTTTGTATGCTCATGTTTCTGATGTGAATATTTTTTTTACTTTTGTGAAGTAGGCTTTGTATTACTTGGAATTTACATAAGGTACAACACACTAGTGATTGAGCTATGAAACCACAAAATTCAGTTGAACGAAAATATCCTAGTGTGTATGAGACAAAAAAAAACCCAAAAATTTGGCTTGAGCAAAAAAACCAAATGCAGAGCTAAGAGTAGAGGATGTTTGATGTTGAAAAAGAAGTTGAAGCTATCATTCCAACAATTTTGAGGCCATAGAGAAGAGGAAAGTAAACAGTAGATATATAGAAGGATTATAAGCTAAGTAGTCTTAGAAAACATGTGTGAATCAACTTGTTGCTCAACATGCTCAGGTACCTCTTCCAAAATCGGCTTTGGGCCATAGCAGTCATGAGCGTCTAATTAAGGATGAGTGTTAGGCCTGGGTGAGTGTTTGTGTCTTGACCACTAGTTGGGTTAACTGATGTGGAGGACATGCCCTAAGCTAGAGTTTGTTCCATGTTGAGGTGTTGATGACACCCAATACCTAGAATATGTCTGCTACCATTTCCTTTAGGATGTTTGGTCCCATGCTGTAAAGCGTCAGTTAGGTTCTCGGGTGAGGAATTGTGAGAAGAGGGAGTAGGGGATTGCAATTGGAGGCTTGGTGCCCCTTCCATGTCTTTCATTGCAACTTTGGCATGCCCCAGATAGAATTCAAGGTCTAAGAGATGGGCCTCAAGCATAAGGGATCCTTCCTCATGGTCACAAAGTTGATGATCGAGAGCATTGCATAGGGCCTAGGTGTGGTCCCCAGTGTTGTGCAGCTTTGTGGCTTCTAAAATGTCACCTTGCACGTATGGTGATGAGGGATGTTAACATCAAACTTTTCAACACCTAGATTATGACATGGCAGAAGCGGAGTTCGAACTCTGCCTCTGCAGCTGCAACAAGGTCAACCTATGTTGAAAAATTCAGCAAGGAAATCTCAATTTGACTTTGCCTTGGTCAAATTGAGAAAATTCAAATTTTCACATCAACAAACAACTTGGGTGCAGTTAACTTGGATGTCATGGCGCTTATCACTCAGTTAGCTCAGTAAATTTGAGTTAGAGGAGTTGGAGTTCAGCTAAGCATGTGTGATTGCTAATTTGTAGAAATCAAGGTCAATTATTTCAATTTGTTTTCAGTTAAACTAGTTCTAATTGTTGGAGGAACTAGTGGAAGGTCAGTTGTGCAGGGGGACAACAGTTTAACTCAGTGATCATCCAATTAACTAATCAATCAACCCAAAATAGCTAGTGCATGCAGAGAATTTGAGTTCCCCAGCTGTGGTGGAGATTCCAAGGTAGTGTAACATCAGGTGTATATTAGTCTTGAATGTACAGGTGTTGCATGTAGTGAGATGATCAACCTTGGGAATTGCACAATGAATTGGAGGAAAATTCATAAATAATAGGGGCCTAATTCCTCAGGATTTGCGTAAGGAAATAGGGGCTAAAGCAGAGATAGAAATTTACTAAGTCTAGGTCAGAGCTTCTCATTGACTAGAGGTATAGGTTATTCACTTGTAGGTTGTCCTTGGAGTGAGAAAGAAAATTTAATACATATCTATTCATCATATTAATGCAAGTAGGCCTAAGGTGTTTTTAGCAATTGTTTTCCCCTAGAAAAATATGGTGTGCATGTGTTATTTATCATTCCATGTTCGAGAATTGATGTTCTAAATTGTGAATTAAATTCTACAGAGAAGTAGATTACGATTGTATTTCATGATTACTTGCAATTCTACACCATAATTTCTACATGGTATCAACGCAAGATTCACATTAGAACATGAAATTTGAAGTTTTTCCTCAGGGAGATCAAATTTGTAGTTCAGTGTAGCAGGATTTCTTCAGAGTTGGGAAGATGAACTTCAACAGATTGAGATTAGAGTATGCCTTGGAAGGAAGCTCAAATTTCATTACATGGAAGGATTGCATGGAGGTCGAGTTGGATGACGATGGATTGTTGGAATATTTCAAGACAGACATTCCAAAACCAAGATCATTTGATGCTCAGAACATAGCTCAATACAAGAAAGATGTAGCCAAGGCAAGGAGAATAATCTTGGAGGGAGTGTGAGACCACATTGTCTCAAATATTCATGGGAAAGAAACTCCTTTTGCAATGTGAAAGGCACTATGAGAGTTTTTTAAGAACAAAAGTGACCATAGGAAACTGGCACTCAAGGATAAAATTCAAAATATCAAGATGCAAAACAATGAAACTGTCCTACGGTATCTAAGAAAAATTACACAAGTCCGTGATGAACTTGGTGGGGTTGGTGTAAATGTTGCAAAAGATGACCTAGTAAGCCTAGCTCTTCTAGGCCTTCCCAAAAGTAGGCATAGCTACCAAGATTCGGTGAACAGGAGGGATAAATTATTGAATTGGGAGTGCTTATGGTCTGATTTGGTACAAGAGGAGATAAGGTGAAACACTGGAAATTGGACTTCATCCAAGGGCGAGCATGAAAAAACCTTTTCATTGGTTTGAAAGGGAAAGAAGGAAAAGGGGAAGAAATCTCAAACCAAACAAGAATCCATCCATGTGGGAAAGAAGAAAGGCTTGTCAAAAATTAAATGCTTCAATTGTCATGAATTTGGGTACTATGCCATGAAGTTCCCACACAAAAATTCAAGCAAGAAGTATAAAGGAGGAGAAGCAGGTGAAGCCTTGGCTTCACAGTTCAAGCTTGACTTCACCCTTATAGAATGCATGGAAAGCACAGTGATGAGGAGCGTGTGGTACTTGGACTCAAGTGCATCGTTCCACAAGACAAGGTGTAGAGTGTTTTTTAGTGATTTGGAGGAGAAATATCTCTAGATGCACATTGAGTTGGGGGATTACAGAAGGTACAGTGCGATCGAGATTGGTACAATCACCTTTCAAAGGGAGTCGGTATCCCCCCTGGCTCAAAGATGTCATGTTCGTTCCAGTCCTAAAGAAAAATCTCATATATGTAGCAAAATTGGAAGATCGTGGTTATGATGTGATCTTTAGCAAAGGGAAAGAATTCCTGAGCCACATAGCCATTGTACAGAAGAAGCAGATCGAGGTTCTTTGAAGAACTTGTATAAGCTAGATGTGTAAGATTGTGATGCATTAAGCACTAAGGTAGGGAAAGTGCATAGTCAGGATGTCGGTGAAATTTGGCATAGAATGCTTGACCCATTGCATCATGGCCCCTTAAAGATTATGCAACAAATATTCATTTTCTTCCCTAAAGGATCACTTGAGCAGCAGGATGTTTGTAAAGGTTGTACCTTGGGGAATTATGCAAAATACACATTCCATGACCGGGACAGCAAACCACATGTTGTCTATAGCTCAAAGTTTAAGTAACTTAGTCTATTTGTTCTATGTTTTCGAGAGTTTTTTGGCATATCTTTCAATCTAACTTGCCCATAAACCAAAAAGTATTCTTGAAATCACAAGTTTGAGTTGTAAACTCTCCAAAATCAAAGTGTGACATGGGTTTTTCAAGGTGTTGAATACATATATGCAATCAAAATCCCATTTTAAACAACAAAAATTAAGATTTGGCCAAAAACAAATTACCAAATTCCAACCAAAAACTCTAAAACATCAACATGTTTAGACAACATTGTCAAGCATCTTTTAAACAAGATTATAAATTTATTAGGATTTATATATTAAAAAGGTGAGACACTATTTTGATTTTTAATATTAAAATTGAATTTTAAATATTTATAGTAATTTTTCTTTGTATTTTATATAAAAATTAAATTATTGAAAAAACAAATATGATATTTGATATTTTGAGCAATTTTGTGTTGCATTATTTATTATTATTATTTAACCAAGCTAAACACCAAATTGGTGTATAAGACCCCCTTGTTTATGGGACAAAAGATCAACCTAGGTTGCTAAATCTACAAAAACATACATATTGTCCCACTTTGGTTTTGAACATATGATTAGAAGGAAACATATACTCTTAAACATTATGCCCACTCAACCTATATATAATAACTATGGAAAGCAACATACTATTGACATGATTCTAACCATTATACCCACTCAAAATGTATATAATAACAATAATAAACAATGTACTATTGAAATAATTTCTAATAATAATATTAACATAATCGTAATATAGCTAAAAAAAAATGATTTCTTTGAATGGTAATAGGGGCTCTGCAACATGGTAAATAAGACTTCAAACATATATCACCCTGCAATACAATATTTTTTGAAAAATATATTTATAGAAATTTATAAGTTTTTATATTATTTAAATCTAATTTTTCCAATATCGGATATTCAAATCTCTTCCAAACTGGAAATAAAATTTTCATGACATTTCACCCATTATTTGGTTTTCCCTTTAACATTCTGCATCCTTTAAAAACTTGTATCTTTGTCATGTTTTATATTTTCAAAGTTTAATCAATATTACTTATTTTTTCCACACAATATAATACCCGTCACATAAAATTTAAAAATGATGTCGCAATATATAATATCCACAGAAATCCATTAACCAACTTTTTTTTAATTTACTTTTAATAAAATAATAGAAAATAGACCAGTTGGTCCTGTCCGAGTTATAATTCAACTCCAATAAATACATCAACACATTGCTGCTCCTTTTGTGAATTCTAATGAAGACCAGAAAGACTTATAATCGGAAGAAGTTAAACCCTGAATTTCCTACTAAAATACATGACTGCTGACTCCCCTCTGTAAAATGTAAAAGCACCGATCATAACAATTAGGGACATCTATGGAAACAGCAGGGCATGCAAGATGCCAAATATCACATTAATTTACAGTTAGATATATAACCGTCTCATCTCATTTCTTGGACTTCTTTGCAGCAGGCGCTGCTTTCTTCGGCTTCGGAGGAGCCGCCCTCTTTACAGCCTTGGCAGGCTTCTTGGCGAAAGCAAGCTTCATGGCAGGAGCTTCTTTCTTCACAGTTGCCGCCTTCTTAACGGGGGCTGCTGCCTTCTCTACCTTTTCAGTGGACGCTGCAGGCTTCGGCTTAGAGACCTTAAGAACCTCGGTCACTTTTACAGGGGTTTTAGTAGGCTTCGGGACATTCTTGGCCCCAGGCGCCGGCTTCGGCTTAGCTGCAGGCTTATTGGCCAGAGCTTTTGGCTTCACAGGCCTGGCGGCCTTCGGCTTCACCGGCTTCTTCAACTCCTGCGAAAGCTTGAAAGAGTTCTTGACCTTGATGAGCTTGCCAGATCTGGCAAGATTTCTCAGCTGAACTGTTAGCAACTTCTTGAAATTGGCAGGGAGTTGGGACTGGTACTTGTTGCCGATATAGGCTGCTATGGCATACTGGCTAGACCCGGTCCTCTCCTTTAAAGAAATGATCGCCTCCGTTATCATCTGCAAAAATAAAAATGAAAAAAATGAAACCCTTGCAATCTAAATACAATGTGAGGAAAAAAAATGAGAGGCCAAGAATTGAAACCTGAAGATATGTAGGATGAGAAGGTAACGGTTTCGATCCCTTGGAAGCCCTCGGCTTCTTTTCTTTGTCAGCATTGTTAAGTACAGGCTTTGCAGTTGTCTCAGCTGAAGCCATTTGTTTATACCACCAAATTGCTCAAACTACAAAAGATAATGATACCAGGAAAAGAGATCTCGGTGCACAAATCGAAGGTGCGCAGAAAAATATCAAGAAAATAATGTTTGGATGGTAGAAATTTGATTGTTATTTCCCCTTATATAGACAAGGGAAGGCAAGGGTACTTAGAGATGCTCACCGCCCCCGGTCGGCTGGCAGGTCACCGGCTCATTTTTCCGCCATGCAGTTGATCTGACGGTTGGGAATCACCCGATTATCGTGCCACGGATTGAGTATTCAAAGCGAGATTCGTTCTCGGTCGTTGAAATGCTCCACAAGTAATCTCTTGGTTCTTACCACTTTTTTACATCTATTATTTTCGATAATCATTTAAATTATTATTAGGAAACTTCTCAAGTTTGGGTTGGTGTGTTGAAGCATACATACCATACCTTACCTTACCTAAACGAGGAGATGAGCTTTGCTTTAGTACGAGGCATACCTTTAATTCAGTAAGGACCTTTGTTTTAGTACGAAGCATACCTTTAATTCACAGGTTTCCTTTGTGGCTACTTGTTAATTTCTCTCATTAAAAAATAAACCAATGAAAAATTAGTAATAGAAAAATCTATCATAATTTAATTGTGACACTGAGTAGTGAGGACATTCATGTCATTACTAGTTACTATTAGCTAATGCATACTAACTCATCAATGTTATAATGTATATTAATTCATCAATGTTATTCAAAGAAAATTACATGTTGTCCTTATTTCATGTCTTTAAGGGGCAAGCTTTTATTCTTGTCATATAACTTATTTCCTAACCTATGAGGAAGACAAGCTCTTGTCATATAACTTATTTCCTTACCTATAAGGAAGACAAGCTCTCGGCTCTTAGCCAAGCATCCTTAGCTTTCACTCTTGTCATTAACTTATTTCCTTACCTATGAGGAAGACACTCTCTTGTCATATAACTTATTTCCTTAACTATGAGGAAGACAAGCTCTCGGCTCTTAGCCAAGCACTTTTAGGACATACTCCAGACCATTACCCTAGCACAAGAACTTTTAGGACATACTCCAAACCATTACTCTAGACTCATTGATGAACTAGTTTTTACTTGTAAAAACATATTTAATTAATCAAATCTAAATTTCCAAAGAAAAAAAAAACACATCTTTCTTATTTAAAATTTAGTGTTGTTTAATTATTTTATATTTTTGTTGATTAAATTTCATTTTTTAATGCATAAATAGATTTATTGCTTCAACAATTCTCAGGAGGCATGGATTTTGTGGACTACACAACTCAAACATGCAAATTCAACAAATTACTTCCCAAACATAAACATAACCATTTAAAGAGACCCTTGAATATAGTACAATAATTTTGTATGCAATTATTTGAATCATGAGTAAGACTCTCAATACGTTGGATGAAAAGGACACTCAATTCATTTAGACCATCAACAATCATATGTTCAACATATAGCTACATGCCTCCAAGTTATATGATTTGGAGGGATGTTCATTGGATAGTAATTATGATTTGGAGGGATGTTCATTGGATAGTCACGAGTTTCAACTTCCAATAGCATTCTTACTACATCTCTAATTGATGGACAAATTGATGGAAATCTATTGGTGCACAATAACCCTATTCTCAATAGCAATAGTATATGTTTATTGCAACCCCCTAACATCCTAGTATCAATGCCTTGGAATGAAGCTCAAATTTCATTACATGGAAGGATTGCATGGAGGTCGTGTTGGATGACAATGAATTGTTGGAATATGTCAAGACAAACATTCCAAAACCATGATCATTTGATGCTCAAAACCTAGCTCAATGGAAGAAAGATGCAACCAAGGCAAGGATAATAATCTTGGAGGGAGTGCGAGACCACACTGTCTCAAATATCAATGGGAAAGAAACTCCTTTTGCAATGTGAAAGGCATTACGAGAGTCATTCAAGAAAAACAATGACCATAGGAAACTGGCACTCAAGGATAAGAATGAAACTATCAAACTGGCACTTCGAAATATCAAGATGCATAAGAATGAAACTATCCTACAGTATCCAAGAAAATTTACACAAGTTCGTGATTAACTTAGTGGGGTTGGTGTAAATGTTGCAAAAGATTACCTACTAAGCCTAGCTCTTCTAGGCCTTCCCAAAAGTAGGCATAGCTACCAAGATTCAATGAACAAGAGGGATAAATTACCGAATTGGGAGTGCTTATGGTCTGATTTGGTACAAGAGGAGATAAGGAAAACCATCGGAGATGGGACTTCATCCAAGGGCAAGCATGAAGAAAAATTTGCATTGTTTTGAAAGGGAAAGAAGGGAAAAAGGAAGAAATATTGAACCAAACAAGAATCCATCCAAGTGGGCAAGAAGAAAGACTTGTCCAAAATTAACTTCTTCAATTGTCATGAATTTCGGCACTATGCCATGAAGTTCCCACACAAAAAGTCGAGCAAGAAGAATAAAGGAGGAGCAGCACGTGAAGCCTTGGCTTCACAGTTCGAGCTTGACTTCACCCTTATAGCATGCATGGAAAGATGCATAGTGATGACGAGCGTGTGGTACTTGGACTCAGGTGCATCATTCCACAACACAGGGTGTAGAGAGTTTTTTAGTGACTTGAAGGAGAAATATCTCTAGATGCACATTGAGCTGGGGAACGATAGAAAGTACAGTGCGATCGGGATTGGTACAATCACCTTTCAGAGGGAGTCAAGATACCCTCTTCGTCTCAAATATGTCATGTTTGTTCCAGTCGTAAAGAAAAATCTCATCTCTGTAGCAGATTTGGAAGATTGTGGTTATGATGTGATCTTCAGCAAAGGGAAAGCATTCCTGAGACACATATCCAGTAGACAGGTGAAGCAGATTGGGTTTCATGTGAAGAACTTGTATAAGCTATATGTGTAAGATTGTGATGCATTAAGCACTAAGGTAGAGAAAGTGCATAGTCATGATGTCGGTGAACTTTGTCATAGAATACTTGACCCATTGCAGCATGGCGCCTTAAAGATTATGCAACAAAAAATCATTTTCTTCCCTAAAGGATCACTTGAGTAGTAGGATGTTTGTAAAGGTTTTAGCTTGGGAAATTATGCAAAATACACATTCCATGATCAGGATAGCAAAGCACATGCAGTCTTGGAAAGGATACACTCTAATGTATGTGGACCCTTCTCGACAACCTCCACTTCAAGACACAAATATTTTGTCATTTTTATTGATGACTTCTCAAGGAAGTGTTGGATCTTTTTCATGTGAAATAAGGATGAGACATTCTCTAGGTTTGTAGAATTTAAGGCACTGGTTGAGAAAGATACCGTCAAGAAGGTGAAAGCTCTCAAGAGAAATAATGGAGATGAGTATGTTTCAAATGAATTCAATAATTTATGTGTGAAAGAAGAGGCATTCAAAGAGAGCTGACAACACCCCACAACCCATAGCATAATGGGGTATCTCAAAGAAAGAAATGAATCATTGTGGGAGTTTTAAGGGCTATGTTACATGACCAAGGCCTACTACTACATTTGTGGGAAGAGGCATGTAACACAACAGTCTACTTGCAAAACCAGAGTCCTCATCATATTCTTGGTATGATTACACCAAAGGAGGATTTCTCGGGGATAAATCCAAATGTGTCTCACCTCAGGATTTTTAAAGCGCTTTTTTACTGCCATGTCTCCAAAGAATCAAGGAAGAAGCTTCAGCCAACAACCGAGTTAGGAATTTTTGTGGGTTACACTGAAACTCCACATAATTACTATGTGTAATAACCTTCCCTCATAATAACATTTGTGCGAAGGGATGAAAATTTTAATGAGGGGAAAGTGATGTGGTGCTCTCTTGAGAGGGAGCTTTATATCCCACCAAAAGAGGAGCTTTTATCTCTAAAGGAGCCTCGAGAAGTTGTGGAGTGGCCACAAATTGAGGAGCAAAGAGTGGAGACATCCACTCAAGCAAAACCATCCAGAGAAGGCAGAAAAAGAACTAGGGAAGTTGATAGACTTGTGCAGGAAGTAGGGGAGATTGTGGGAGCTCCTTAAAATTTGCACAGGTAAAGGAGGTCACCTGAGAGGTTCACTGGCTACAAGGCTCTAATGACTGAGCTTGTAGAGACTGAGCCATCCTCTTTCAAGGAAGGAGTAGAGAAACATGTTTGGGTTTATGCAATGGTGGAGGAATATGAATCCATTGTAAAGAAGATTGTTTGGAAAGTGGTCCCAAGACAAGCAGATAAATCAGTTGTGGGTTCAAGATGGATCTTCAAGGTTAAGCATGTAGCAAACAGAATCATAGAAAAATATAAGGCCAATTTTTTGGCTAAAGGATTCTCTCAAGTTGATGGAATTGACTATGAGGAAACCTTTTCCCCTATAGCCAAGGTATTCATCCATTAGATCAATTCTTGCAATGGTCGTGTAGATGGGATGGAAGATCCACCGAATGGATGTAAAAATAACATTTCTCAATGGGGTTATTGAGGAGGTTTACATCGAGAAACAAGAAGGTTTTGAGACATTTTATCGAGAGTCTCATGTGTGCAGACTCAAGCGAGCATTGTACGGTTTCAAACAAGCACCTCGTGCTTGGTACACCAGGATCGACAGTTATCTCACTTGTTTGGGCTTCACCAAAATTGAAGCAGATGTGAACCTCTATCATATTTTGGTAGAAGGTAAACTGGTTATCATTGTTTTATATGTTGATTATTTGATTTTAAATGGTGATGAGAAGTTAATCATATCTTGCAAGGAGGACCATGCAAGGGAATTTGAAATGAAGGACATTGGTCTCATGCACTACTTCCTTAGTTTGGAAGTATGAAAAGGCAACAGGGAATTGTTTATGTCTTAAGGAAAGTATGTAAATGAGATAATACAGAGATTTTGCATGGATAGTTGTAAGCCCATGGAGTACAAGTGAAATTTTCAGTGTTGGGTCTGCAATATTTATAGAATTTAAGGCACTGGTTGAGAAAGATACCGGCAAGAAGGTGAAAGCTCTCAAGAGCAATAATGGAGGTGAGTAAGTTTCGAATGAATTCAATAATTTATGTGTGAAAGAAGAGGCATTCAAAGAGAGCTAACAACACCCCACAACCCATAGCATAATGGGGTATGTCAGAGAAAGAAATGAATCATTGTGGGATTTTTGAGGGCTATGTTACATGACCAAGGCCTACTACTACATTTGTGGGAAGAGGCATATAACACAACAATCTACTTGCAGAACCGAAGTCCTCATCATATTCTTGGTATGATTACACCAAAGGAGGTTTTCTCGGGGAGAAATCCAAATGTGTCTCACCTCAAGATCTTAAGAGCCTTGGTTTACTACCATGTCTCCAAAGAATCAAGGAAGAAGCTTGAGCCAACAACTGAGTTGGAAGTTTTTGTGGGTTACACTAAAACTCCACATAATTACTATATGTAATAACCTTCCCTCATAATAAAATTTTTGCAAAGGGATTTAAATTTTAATGAGGGGAAATTGATGTGGTGCTCTCTTGAGAGGGAGCTTTAGATCCCACCAAAAGAGGAGCTTTTATCTCTAAAGGAGCCTCGAGAAGTTGTGGAGTGGCCAAAAATTAAGGAGCAACAAGTGGAGACATCCACTCAAGCAGAACCATCCAGAGAAGGCAGAAAAAGAACCAGAGAAGTTGATAGACTTGTGCAGGAAGCGAGGGAGATTGTGGGAGCTCCTTAAAATTTTCACAGGTAAAGGAGGTCACCTGAGAGGTTCACTGGCTACAAGGCTCTAATGACTCAGCTTGTAGAGACTGAACCATCCTCTTTCAAGGAAGGAGTAGAGAAACATGTTTGGTTTTATGCAATGGTGGAGGAATATGAATCCATTGTAAAGAATATTGTTTGGAAAGTGGTCCCAAGACCAGAAAATAAATTAGTTGTGGGTTCGAGATGGATCTCCAAGGTTAAGCATGTAGCAAACGGAATCGTAGAGAAATATAAGGCCAATTTTTTGGCTAAAGGATTCTCTCAAGTTGAGGGAATTGAATATGAGGAAACCTTTTCCCCTGTAGCCAAGGTATTAATCCATTAGATCAATTCTTGCAATGGTCGTGTATATGGGGTGGAAGATCCACCGAATGGATGTAAAAATAGCATTTCTCAATGGGGTTATTGAGGAGGTTTACATCGAGAAACAAGAAGGTTTTGAGACATTTGATCGAGAGTCTCATGTGTGCAGACGCAAGCGAGCATTGTATGGTTTCAAACAAGCACCTCGTGCTTGGTACACCAGGATCGACAGTTATCTCACTTATTTGGGTTCACCAAAAGTGAAGCAGATGTGAACCTCTATCACATTTCGGTAGAAGGTAAATTGGTTATCATTGTTTTATATGTTTATTATTTGATTTTAAATGGTGATGAGAAGCTAAGCATATCTTTCAAGGAGGACCTTGCAAGGGAATTTGAAATGAAGGACATTGGTCTCATGCACTACTTCCTTGGTTTGGAAGTATGACAAGGCAACAGGGAATTGTTTGTGTCTTAAGGAAAGTATGTAAATGAGATAATACAGAGATTTTTCATGGATATTTATAAGCCCATGGAGACACCTCTAGCGAGCAACTAGAGGAAGGAGGATGCCACTTCATGTGAATAAGTGGATGCTGCCATTTATCAGTAGCTAGTGGGTTCATTGATGTATCTTGTGTTATGTAGTCAACCAGCTAAAAAAAGATATGGTTTAGCCAACCAAATTGTATTGGAAGGAAACTACAAGATATGATGCCTCATATGTACTACCCAATTTGGATTATGGTAGGGAGTGAAGTTGTGTGGCTTCACAGATGCAAATTGGGCAAGGAATCCATCCAACCAAAATAGTACAAGTGAAATTTTCAGTGTTGGGTCTGCAATATTTATAGCTCTCATTTCTTTGACACCCTCAACTTAACAAGAAGACCCACAAAGTGACGATATAGCCATTCCATCCCATGTTTTCCATTAATTTAATGTTGATTTTTTGTCTTTGTTACATCGTATAGGTGACTCTGGTTTCGATTTGATATATATTGTGGGAGATGGGGAAATGTTAAATTAAATTTGACCTGGTCATAAACTTATTTTTATATGATAATTAATGGATTGAAATCATTTTGATATCTAAATAATTAATGGATTTACCATTAACAATTTATAGCTCAAAGTTTAAGTAACTTATAGTTTTTCCTATGATACTTGATAGTTTGAGGTAGTCTATTTGTCTATGTTTTGTGGGGTATTTTGGCATAACTTTCAATCTAACTTGCCCATAATCCAACAAGTTTGAGTTGTAAACTCTCCAGAGTCTATGTGTCACATGGATTTTTCAAGGTGTTGAATCCATATATGCTATCAAAATCCCATTTTAAACAACAAAAATTAAGATTTGGCCAAAAACAAATTGCCAAATTCCTCCCAAAAACTCTAAACATCATGTTTAAAGAACATTGTAAAACATCTTTTAAACAAGAATTTATTAAGAGTTGATTTTCCCAATTTAGAATTTTCAAAATATTGTTTTTTTTTTAGACAGAAACGGTTAGATATTATTATTCGGCGCCAAAACAGCAGCCGTGAGTTGTTACATTACTGCTCTGGCTAAGAACGCAGAGCAGGGTTCTTCTATTGCGATAGAGATACTTGTTGCAGGTACTGAGATCGCCTAACATGGAGAATCTGTTAACAGTGATTCCTTGAACGGAAGAAACGTTGGGAAAGGCATCGAATAGAGAAGCCTTGAGTATGCCAGGAGAGTCACGGTTGAACGCTGGAGATTGAGAAGAATGGGCGATTTGATTTCCTTCCGAGTTAGCAGGCAGGCCCGTAATATGGCAGATCAGGAGGCCGAGAGGAGTTCCCTCCCTTTGGAATCCTGTAGATCCCATATGAATAGCTGACTGAGCGTGGTTGCTTCTACCACTGGCGCTGAAGATGAACGCCCAGCTCCCTGTCATCGGATTGCAAAGGGAAACAGTAGGGAAAGCAGGGGAAGGGCACAGCTCGAAAATTTGGGGATAGTGGTCAGGCTGCATCGATACATAGGGAACCAAGATCGTTAGCAACTAGTCTTTCAAAAGAAAATGGATCGGATCAGTCAGGGAGAAAGATGGACGAGGCTTGGAAACAGAGCAGAACCCAGAGGGAGGAGAGGCCCAAAAATCACAGGTCTTAAGGGATATTGCGAATTGTGTTAGCATGATTAACTGAAAGAGATCTTTTGCTCCGAAGAGAGCCTAGATTGGCTTCCTTGTCCGCCTGGGAATTGAACTTCCTGGGGATATGAAAGAAAGAAATTTTGAGAAATTTTGGCAGTATAAACCTGATTTTCTTGAGGATGATGGATAATTGGAGCTTAGTAGGATTCTTATGAGTGTTCAACGCCTGGATAATGAGTCTGGAGTCCCCGAAGACAGATATGGAGAGGAAGTTACCTTTAATCGCTTGATTCATACCCTGCCACAGAGCTAGAGCCTCCGCTCTGTTATTAGTTTCCCTGCCCAGACCCCAGGCAAAACGAAGCACAGTTGAACCATCAGGACCCAGGAGAACCCCACCGCCTCCAGCGATACCAGGGTTGCCTTTAGAGGCCCCGTCAAAAAATAGACAATGTTCATTCAGAGCCGACCTCCACTTAATGAACTCCAGCTCTCCCATCCGAATTTCCCAGTTGGAGTGGGCAATAGCCAGAGGAAGGGAACGATCCTTATGATTTGGGAACAGCCCTTTCAACCAGAGATTCTCCTCACTGTCCAGCTCTTTTCCATTCTTTATGATAGTATTGGCTGCTAGAGATTCCCCCAAAAAAGCTTTGACTTTATTGATGACTCTTGTCGGATTGCCATTTTCATTCCTGAATGATCTGTTGTTCCTTTCCAGCCACAGCTTCTAGCAAACAAATTTGGGAATCCACATCCAATAAGTTTTGAGAAGATGTTTTTTGGAGAGATCGAACGGAGATAAATTGACCCAGTTTTGGATAAGATTAGGGATGCTCCCTGGGAGCTCTATTTTTTCAGAATCTAGCAGCAAGACACCCTTCCAGACTTCTTGAGAAAAAGGGCATTTCAAGAACATATGATCAGCAGTTTCTTCATCCGACATACAAAGGGTGCACATGGAAGGACCTTCCATACCACGCCTACGGAGATTATCTCTAGTGAGGATGTTGTTGTGAGCTAAAGTCCAGCAGAAGAAATCAACTTTGGGGAGAGAGGGGAATGCCCAAATAAATTTCCATTGAGCAGGATCCGGAGGAACATTCGGAAAGGCCATCAAACTTTTGTAACCTTCAGAAGCTGAATATGCACCATAAAGTGATCCCCACCCTCGTTTGTCCTTGGCAGAAGCTCTTAAAGGGGATTTCCCTTGGAGCCTATCCAGAAGAACCGAGGCTTCACCTTCCAGCCACTGAGGAATCTCCCCCAGGTGCCAGCTGTTCCATAGACTAGTAGCATCCTCCGACCAGGTGGAGATGTCCCAGAGGGTATTTAAATTGCGGGCCTGTAGCCAGGCTTTGATATTGGCGAGATCTTCCATCTGATTCAAAGGTTGATCACTAAGAATTGGATCATCCCAAATTCTTATTTTTTTGCCATTACCTGGGATCCAGTATAGATTATGGCTGAAGTGCTCCAAGGCTTTGAGACAGAGTTTAAAAACAGGAGAACCTTTGGAAGTTCTAGGAGGCTGGTCCAAGCATCTTAGGCGCTGCCCATGAAAATATTTTTTCCACAGGACCTTCTTGCTCCAACTTAAATTTCCAGAGACAATGTTCCAGAGCAGCTTGGCTCCCAAAGCCAGATTCTGGACAGCTAGATCGCGCATTTGGAGACCTCCTTCCATAAATGGCTTTTTAATAGTATCCCATTTAACTAGGTGCAGCCTTCTTTCATTATTTTTTCCTCCTTCCCACAGAAAACGCCTCAGAAGAGCTTCCATTTTTCTTATGAAGGTTTTAGGGGCAAGGAGGATGGAATGCTGATATAACGGCATACTTGAGAGAACAACTTTCATCAGAATGACCTTTCCAGCGTTGTTCAGCCAAGAGGCTCCACAGGCATGGATTTTGAGTTTAAGCTTGTCCAGCAGGGGAATCCAATGGGCTACTTTAGGAATGGCCTTGAAGATTGGGATCCCCAGATATTTAAAAGAGTCCCAGGCCCGGGATCCTTCCATATCAAGAAACCTTGCAATTTCTGATAATTCCTTGACCGAGCAATTCCAGCCATAGATTGTGCTTTTTAGGTAGTTGATCTTGCTGCCCGAGACCTCTCTATAAATGTCCAGCTCCTTCTTGAAGTATCTTGCAGAGTTTATGCTTGCCCCACCAAGCAATAAAGTGTCATCAGCAAATTGGGCATGGTTTATGTCTTTGACATTGCGAGCCATACGAAGGCCAGGGAGGGTTTGAGTCTGTTGACCATATTCGAGCTGGAAACTGAGCATTGTGGCTTGAATAACATAAAGAAGCGGGGACAAGGGGCAACCTTGTCTAAGGCCCCTAGAGGCTTGGAAAAAATCTGAAGGTCGACCATTGACCAACGGCACTATCCAAGGAGAGGCAATGCAGGCTTTAACCCAATTAATAATGGCTGAAGAGAAGCCCATTTTATTCATCACAATAAACAGGAAATCATGTCTCACCCTATCAAAGGCATTTGCCAGATCTAGTTTAATCACCATACCTTTCTCCTTTCGGTGATAGCTTGAATGGACTGCTTCTTGCACCAGCACAATATTGTCCGGAATCTTTCTCCCTTTGATGAATCCTCCTTGGTTTTCAAGGATAATGGCCGGCAGAATCTTCTTAAGGCGATTGGCTATAATTTTGGTGATCAACTTGTAACTAGAGTTACACAAAGAGATTGGCCTGAATCTGCTGAAGTCGGATGCGCCTTTCTCTTTCGGAATCAAGGCAAGAAATGCTGAGTTGATGCCGCCTCCGATCTTGGCACAAGATTGAGATTTCCTGACCATTCTCAACAAGTCATTTTTTATCATGGCCCAACAGGAAAGATAGAATATTACAGGGAACCCATCCGGGCCAGGAGCTTTATCCGGTTCCATACTATCCAGGGCAAATTTAAGTTCACTCATGATGATTGGAGCAGTCAGCATAGAATTGTCATATTCTTGGACACAATGAGGAATTAAGTCCATCGGATAGGCATGAGGATCAATGGGAGGATCATCGGGGGCAGAGTAGAGATCTTTGAAGAAAGAGTGGGTTGCCCGCTTTATGCCTTCAAAATCCTTGATCACTGCGTTTTGATGGTGAATTTCTTTTACAGTTTTGAGGTGCTTGCGTGCTTCAGCTTGTTTGTGGAAGAAGCTATAATTTTTTTCCCCGACCTGCAACCAAAGAGTTCTGGATTTCTGTCTCCAGTACTCTTCTTCTTCCCTACTTTCTTTGTGGAGTTCTTTTTGCAGATCAACTTCTATTTGAAGGAGGTCGAGGGAGACAGCAGTATTTTCCAAAGTTAATTGGTGGGCAGCAAGACTGTCCAGGGCCTCCTTTCTTTTGGAGGTGGGAGATTTCAACTTTCTAGCCCACTCCTTGAGCCTTCTTTTTAGTCCCCTCATTTTTTCTTCCCACATATAGAAAGGGGAACCATGAACATGCCTATTCCAGGCCTCTGAAACCACCTCATGGAAGCCATCATGCTGAAGCCACAATGGGCTGAATATAAAGGGAATAGGGCCAAGGTTTTCATCCATGGAAAGATCAAGGAGAATGGGTTTGTGATCAGAGGTACTGTTTGGCAGAATTTTGGAAGAGGCCATTAGACCGCTGGTCAGGAAAGAGGATTGGACGAGAAATCTGTCCAATCGAGCAGCAATATGGCTGGGGCCAACCCTTTTGTTGGACCAGGTGAACTTCCCAGATGTAGGCTTGATATCCTCCAGCTCCCAACCCAACATAAGGTCTTCAACCCACTCTCTAGCTGGATCCCTGACTGGGGAGCCACCCTTTTTCTCATTTGCTGCAAGAGTGACATTCATATCTCCTGCAATAATAATGTTTTCTGGATTGTGCAACGAAAGGTAGGAAAAAATCGAATCCCAACATGATTTTTTCTCATATGGAAGGACTGGAGCATATATATTGAACATACTTACTTGTTGGCTAGAGTCTTTATGGAGGAGCTTCGTGAAAAGCCAGTGGGGAGAGCAATATTTCTGAATCAGGTCATAGAGAGAGCTATCCCAGAAGGAAGCGATTCCACCGGAGGCACCTCTCGTACTGACAGCACTCCCATGTCCTTTACGCCAGAAGGATTTGCTAGCATGGAGGAGGTGAAGTTCCTCCAACTTTGTCTCCTGGATGAGTAGGATTTCAGGCGAATACATTCTCACTATATCTTTCAGGGCATCTTCTTTCAGTCTGCTGCCTAATCCTATGCAATTCCAGGAGACATATTTCATTATTTATTGGCTTGGGAGGTGGTGGCTCCTTTTGGAGCCGTGCCATGCTTGCGCCCGGATCTTGTATTCATCATTCCCTTGAGTGTTTTCTGGGAGCCTTGGAGAACATCCATATAAGTTTTCTCCTCTCTCTGTTTCTTCTTGGATTTTCGACCCCTGGCCAATTTGATAGGGGTGACTTGCGAGCTATCTAATTCATAGACTCTTTCTTCTGATTCTTCATCAGAATCGGTGGCCAGGCTGATATGCTCTTCTTTATCTGCATTTCCTTCTTTGCCTCCATCTGCTGGGAGGGTGTTTGTTTCAGTATCATTTTCTATAGTGTTCTTCGACAAGTCTTCCGGTTCTTCTTGAGCCTTGATGGTTTCTGCGTTCCCACCTGAGTGGGAGCCAACCTTTGGAGCTTCATTGGCCTTTGGCTTGGTCTGAGGCTTCCCCACTGGCCCAGCATTTTTCTTCTCAGTCGACCTTGGAATAGCCTTGCCTCTTTTGATTTCTTTCCACCCTTCTTCATCCTCCTTAGTCCCTGTTGGGGCTTTAGGACAATTCTGTTGGAAGTGTCCGTGTTCATGACAGGTTCTGCATTTGAAAGGTAGTTGCTCGTAGTCCAATTTTTGATAGTGATGCCATTCTCCCACTGTAAGTTTAACCGCCTCAGGTAACCCAGCTTCTAAGTCGACTTCCACACAGATTCTAGCACAGGTGTATTGGCCCTTGTTATCTGCTTTGTCGATGAATCTGCCCAGACCATTCCCAATCATTTGCAAAGATTGAAAGCTCCAGCAATGGATCGGAAGGTTGGGGAGACGAACCCAGACTGGGACCTCCTTCGGGACATCAACTGAAGGATCGAAGTCAGGGGTCCATTTATTGAGATACAGACCCTGATTTCCCATGAAATACGGACCATTTCTGAATACCAGATCTCGGTCTTCTTTGGAGGTGAATTCGAAGATGAAAAAGCCTCTGCCAACCGCATAGCAGATCACATTATTTTTCAGTTGTGGTCTCCAGTTGCGTTGAATCCAATCATCAGTGGTTTTGGTAGAAGGCCATCGACCCATAAATTTCCCAACCAACCCTCTGTCAGCAAGGGCAAGGGCTATTTTAATCGGTTGTTCTTCTTGCAGAGCGATCTCAGGGATTTCCTCAAGTTTTTTAATGAACTTTGGGACCTCAAGGGCCGGTCGCTTCTTCCCTTTCTGTGATAACAGGCGGCGGAAAGCTTCTTCAGACGAAAGCGGAGGAGAGGGAGAGGGCTCCCCACCCCCGGGATCACCCATGGCGGCAGCTGTGTCGCAACAAATGAATAACTCAATCCATACCCCACAAGATAGCACCCCTGCAAATCCAAAAATCAGAGGGCCAAAAACGCTGCGCTGAAGACCAGGGTACCGCGAAAGATCAGTGCGATGCGCTCAGCCAAGAGAGGGGGTCGACTCTGCTCGTCTCGCCGCCCCATAGCGACGCAAGATCCAAACGAAACGCCGCGCAGCTCAACACGGAACAAAAGAAAGCCTGTCAGCAGAATGAGGGCAACAGAGCCCTCCTTGGCGCCCAGAGGGCCGAGATCACCGCCGCAAGCTCAGAGCAGTTGCAGAGCGTCCAACCTAGCTCCTCCTTTCAAAATATTGTTACTCTATTTTATTCTCTCACATTTCATTTTTAATAAATTATATTTTGAAAGATGGTATTAAGATGAGTTGAAAAAACATTTTATAAATAATAAATTTAAACATTAAAAGAAAATGTTTATGAATATAGATGATGATTATGTATAGAATTTTTTAAAAACTAATGTTTTTTTTTTTAATATTTTAAACTTTTATTTGTATATTAAAAAGGTGAGATACAATTTTGATTTATATTACTGAAATTGAATTTTAAATAATTATAGTAATTTTTTTGTTATATAAAAATGAATTTTTTACATGAAAAAACAAATATGATATTTGGTATATTGAGTTATTTTTTATTATTATTATTCAATTTTAAGGTCATAACCAAGCCAAACACCAAATTGGTGTATGAGAGCCTCTTGTTTGTGGGACAAGGGATTTCACTGGTAAATCTGCAAAAGCATACCATACTTACTCTCCCCTCCAGTTTTGAACATGTGACCTTTTAGGAGGAAACATATGCTCTTAGCCATTACGCCAAGTCAAAATATATATAATAACAATGACAAACAATATACTATTAACATCTTAATGTGTTTTTGAAACTAAAAAATGATTTCCTAAAATAAAATAATAATAGTGGTCTCTACATCATGATAAATAAGACTTCAAAGATATATGACCAAACAATATAATAATTTTTAGAATTATTTATAAAAATTATATTTATAAAAATTTACAAGTTTTTATGTTGTTTAAATGTGTTTGTTGATCTCAATCTTAAAGAGCTAAACTTTTTTTCATACCCACAATTTATAAAATACACATAGTTTTACCAATATTGGATATTCAAATCTCTTCCAAACTGGAAATAAAATTTTCCATTTTACACTTCATGACATTTCACCCATTAATTTTGTTTTCCCTTTGCATCCTTTAAAACCTTTTATCTGTGATGTTTTATATTTTCAAAGTTCAATCAATATTAATCAATATTGCTTATTTTTTGTACACAATATAATAACCGTCACATAAAATTTAAAAATGATGTCGCAATATATAATACTCACAGAAATCCATTAACCAATTTTTTTTTAGTTTAGTTTTTAAATAAAATAATAGAAAATAGACCAGTTGGTCTTGTCTGTGTTATAATTCAACTCCAATAAATACATCAACACATTGCTGCTCCTTTTGTGAACTCTAATGAAGACCAGAAAGACTTATAATCGGAAGAAGTTAAAACCTGAATTTCCTACTAGAATGCATGACTACTGACTCCTCTCTGTAAAATGAAAAAGCACTGATCATAAGAATTAGGGACATCTATGGAAACAGCAGGGCATGCAAGATGCCAAATATCACATTAATTTAATTCACAGTTAGAAATATAAGCGTCCGATCTCATTTCTTGGCCTTCTTTGCAGCAGGCACCGCTTTCTTGGGCTTCGGTGGAGCCGCCCTCTTTACAGCCTTGGAAGCTTTCTTGGCGACAGCAAGCTTCTTGGCCGGAGCTTCTTTCTTCACAGTTGCCCCCTTCTTAACAGGAGCTGCTGCCTTCTCTACCTTTTCAGTGGACGCTGCAGGCTTCCGAGACCTTAAGAACCTCGGTCACTTTGGCTGGAGTTTTAGCAGGCTTCGGGACATTCTTGGGCCCAGGCGCCGTTTTCGGCTTAGCTGCAGGCTTATTGACCGGAGCTTTTGGCTTCACAGGCCTGGCGGCCTTCGGCTTCACCGGCTTCTTCAACACCTCCGAAAGCTTGAAAGAGTTCTTGACCTTGATGAGCTTGCCAGATCTGGCAAGATTTCTCAGCTGAACTGTTAGCAACTTCTTGAAATTGGCATTTATTATTTTCGATAATCATTTAAATTATTATTAGCCAAAAACTTCTGAACTTTGGGTTGGAGCGTTGAAGCATACATACCTTACCTAAAGGAGGAGATGAACTTTGCTTTAGTACGAGGCATACCTTTAATTCACAGATTTCTTTTATGGCTACTTATTAATTTTTCTCCATAAAAAATAAAGCAATGAAATTTTCTTTTTTATGATGTAATAGTAGGAAAATTTATCATAATTTAATTGTTATAATGTATATTAATTCATCATTCAAAGATTATTTTTGTCTTTAAGGAGCAGGCTTTCACTTTTGTCATATAACTTATTTCCTTACTTACGAGGAATACAAGCTCTTGTCATAAAACTTATTTTCTTACCTATGAGGAAGACAAGCTCTCAGCTCTTAACTTGACATACCCCATACCCATCTAGACCCTCTTAACCAAGCACAAGCAGTTTTAGGACATACTCCATGCCCATCCAGACCCTTAACCAAGCACAAGCAGTTTGTACTAGTTTTTCCTTGTAAAAACATCTTTAAATTAATCAAATCTAAATTTCCAAACAAAAAACAAAAAAATCTTTCTTATTTAAAATTTGGTGTTGTTTAATTATTTTATATTTTTTTAATTGAAATTAAAGAGGCCTTTGAATATATTACAATAATTTTGTATGCAATTATTTGAATCATGAGTAAGACTCTCAATATGTTGGATGAAAAGGACACTCAAGTCATTTAGACCATCAACAATCATATGTTCAACAAATAGTTACATGCATCCAAGTTATATGAATTGGAGGAATATTCATTGGATAGTCATGAGTTTCAGCTTCCGATAGCATTCTTACTACCTCTCTAATTGATGGAGGATTTGATGGAAATTTATTAGTGCACAATAACCCTATTCTTAATGGCAATAGTATATGTCTCTTGCCACCCCTAACATCCTACTACAAATAATTTGTTGTAAATTATCCCCTACACTAAGCTTTGTAGCAAACCATCTCACAATATCCACTTCTTCTTGAAACTCTATTTTAATAGATTATAGTTTTTCTTTAAAAAGGACGTTCTGATTTATACAACACCTTACTCCTTTATTTTTAAGTTTCCAGAATAATAAAAACAAACAACTTCAATCATAAATCTATATGTTGAATATAATGTTGTCCGTAATGTAACGGAAATTAACAAACAACTTCAATTATAAATCTCAAAACAAACAACTTCAATCATAAACCTCTATGTTGAATATAATGTTGTTGGAAATGTAATGGAAATTAATTCTCAACTAAATCTCTCAAGACATCTAGAATAATATTTGTAGAGATGAAAATAGAATATGAAACTTATAGAGAAAAACAATCATAGAAAATATATTTGTAGAGATGAAAATAAAATATGAAACTTATAGAGAAGAACAATCATAGAAAATAACACTGCCAATAGCTATATGAAAATTATGTTGATTAAAACCTTTAACAATCTTGTCCTCATATACAAAAATGCATATTCACTCTCAAAATCTGAACCCTTTTCATGAGTTCCTTTATACAAAAATATTATAACAGTTTATTGTTGCAAAAACAACATTTTAGGAGAAAACTAATTAAAATAGAAACATTTGTTTGTTGATCCAATAGCATATCACGACTCATTCTTTTGTTCAAATATGTCGCTAATATCGAGAGAATTCATGGAGAAAACTGTGTCATCCACTCTCAATTTTTCCAAACTGGATAATTGTATGACATCGTCTTCTATAAGTAATATTTAATTTTGTGTAATTTGATAGGTTGGCATAGTGGAAAATAGCATGCTTACTTAACAATGAATGTGTCCAAGTCATTCAGTAGCTTATCCACTATTGTTGACCCATTCAATAATCCACTCATATCTCAAAATTTGTTGGATTCAACTTTGGTTCTTAGTTGAATTTCTTTGTATGCATCTAGTGATGTTACTTTTCCATTATGATCCCAACATGAAGGCATACCCTTGTCCCTAAACTTAGAATTGAACATATCTACCTCCATTTTCCATTATGATCCCAGCATGAAGGCATACCCTTGTCCCTCCAAACATTGAACTTGGAATTGAACATATCTACCACCATTCTCACTACATGCATTTGTCTTTTATTTGTTGTACAAAATAACTTTTGGTTTTGACTTTATTAATTTCCATGATAATGTAGGTTTTGTCTTGAATACTCGTTTTTCCCAATTGTTATCTACTCCTTGAATTCATAAAATTAAGTATCCTTGTAGTGATTTGTGGCATATATCATAATTATGCTTAAATCTGGCTAATAGCCTACTCATAAGTATAAAGTAAATCTTTTTTTTCTCTGGTAATCACAAATGATTCCCACATTTCCGTAGCACTAGTTACTATATCCTCTCAAAGTGATCTTCTTGGTTCAATCAAAGCTTCTTTTCCAGTTAGTCGATTGTTTGACCAATCTATTTTTCTTTGCAAGCTTGCTTTAAGATCTTCATCAGTAGGGGTGGTTTCATTTATTTTAGCTAATTCATCCTTGATATTTTTTATCTCATAATTCTTTATGATGGGAAATTTTTTTAGACTTTCAATTTCTTATCATTAATACTTAAGCTTGACATTGTCTTAGCCAACTTTTTTAAGGAAACAACTTTTGCTATTGCTACTTCTATTTTCGCCAATGTAGATGAAATTGATAGAAAAACATGCTCATTATTTTCTTGTATTAAGATTTCAATTTGTTTTTCCTGATTTTCATTTTTTTGTTCTACTCAATTAACAATGATAACAACCATTCTTTCTCTTTTTAAACATCTTCTAGTTCAGGCGTTTGAACATGTTTCAAAGCTTGCATCTTCATATAATTTATAATTATTTGAATGTATTTATCTTTGGATTTTATAAGAGCTTGGATTGAGGAAGAATCACTTAGGTTTGCACCCAACTTGATTATACATTGTTCCAAATGATCAAATCGCATTTGTTTAGTCCTCATTGCGACATTTTCCTGTTTTAATTTTTTTTTTTGTAAGTCAACAGTTGTATTAAAAGCACCTAATGTACATAGAGTTACAGAGGGTTATGCTGGTGACAGAACAATGGAAAACCGTGATCCCCAAACATAACAAGAGGAACCAACTTAGACATAATTGACGAAACAAAGCCGAGCCATACAGGGCGAGAAAAGCCACAAATGACAGAAGGCAGCCAGCCAGCAGAGACAAACGGTTACATGCAAACGGACCGTGGGCTCGCGGCACAAGCAAAACAGGCTACACAAAGTAGAAAAGAGGATCAAGAACAACCAGGAAGAAAAGACTCATGGCCCTAACCAGAGGGAGTTGAGTGCGCAATGCGAAATTTCTTCCCTTTCTTGTTGACAACTTTGACCCAGCCATCGGGGCCTGGGAAAATGGAAACCACTTGCAGATCGCTACGACTCCCAAGAGGAGCATCTTTGTCCGAGTCGGAGGAGTTGGACACATGCGGGCGTTTCTGAACAACCAAGGAGATAGGGGGCCTCTCGGGGAAATCAGAGGAGATGGTTGTTTTTGAGTAGCAATCTCTTCGTCTGAATCACTCCCTTACTCTTCTGAGTTGCTGGAATCAAAGTCCTCCAGGGGGGAGGGTGTCAAAAGGTTTCCAACTTTTATTTTTTGGTTTGCACTTGCCAGATTTCTGACTAGCTAGAAACTGAGCACATGAGTTCTGAAGATGACCGATTTGATGACAGTGCTGGCAGCAAAAAGCTGTGTTACCATAGTCAAGAGGTTGAGGCCATGAGAAATCCCCAACTTTGAGAATGATTTGGTTCGGAAGTCCTTTGCTGATATCAATTTTGACACATATTATGTCATAGGTGTAGAGAACCTTCAAGCCCCTTGAAGGATCTGTGGCAAGGAAACGACCTAGAGTATTACCAATAGCTTCGAAGATTGCACAATGCCAAAGGTGAGCAGGCAGGTTGGGAAGCCGAACCTAGATTGGGAGTTTGGTTATGACTGTCGTGGAGGGATTGAAGTCTGGGAACCAAGGGGTAAGGAAAATTCCCACCGTACCCCAGAACCAAGGACCATCTGTGAGGGAAATTTGATAATCCTTACTGTCAGCTAGAATGACAATGAAGAATCCCTTGGAGCACAAAATGATCTTGTAGTGTTTGGTCCAAGTGGCATGAACCCAGCTGTAAAGATCTTATGATTGCAGCCAAAGATCATTGAATCTGCAGATGAGGGCATTTTCTTCATAGAGTTGGAGCACCCCAGCCAGGTCTGGGTGGGAAATTTCTGTGGAAGGAACTTCCTCCATTTTTTCCATCAAGAAAGGCTTGGGAGCCTCCGGGGCAGGGGCAAAAGGAGAAGAAGCAGGAGCCTTGACAGCCTCCTTGTAGGAAAAGCCCTTGGGTGCAGAGGACTGCCCTGCTGCACTGCCCCTCAGTCAATATGACATAATCACTGTGGCATTCCTCTCGATCTTGTAAAGTGTAAGAGGCAAATTATCAACAAGCTACTTACCAACAAAAAGGAGCCTAAAACAGGAGGAAGGGATCCTCAGTTTCTGTTCGGGGGCCATAGAGAGGTGCAGCCCTGTAAAAGGGGATTGAACCCATAGGAGCAGGGTTTTTCCCGTATGAGGAGAGATCTATATTTGAAAGATGTTTGACTGGATTCGTTGAGGATCCGAGCTGTCCTGGTTGAAATCTGGATTTATTTCAGAGGAACCACAGGGCTGCATAACTAAATCCTGACCCAAGTCGTAGCAACTCTGCCTGCAAACGCAATGGAAGGGGGCAGCATCGGGAATAAATCTTCATGAAGAGTTGTAGAGGGCGCAGAGTCGTCGACTAAGAGGAGAGGTGGCCAAGTAGCAAAATCGAGCCACCATGCAGCAGAACAAAAGCGGCGAGACGGTATTCCGTGCGATCTTAACCAGCAAAATTTTGCGCATAGTTGTTAAGTTAGTGGCCAGGAGGGTCGAGGACTGGGCAGTGCCACAGGATTCAGACACACCACCGGGTAACCAACTTCAGAATTCCAAAGAAAGCTCCCGCTAGAGGGAAGGAGCCGAGGAATTTCTCACAGCTAAGCCGGACGAGAGTAGAAGAGAAATGGCGGTGTCAATGGAAATCGATGTTGAAACCCTAGGAGCCATCGCCGACCTCTCGCCTAACTAGATTAAGAAAATGACACCATTATCTCTGCTCGAATGAGAAAATGTAGATAGTTTTTATAGCATTTTCCTGTTTTAATTAATTAGCCTTTTTTCCAACATTTTCTCTAGCTTTGAAACACTGAGGAAAGAGTTTGTTAAGCACCCACATAACATTTCTCATGTTTGCATATGTAATTCCATTTGATCCACTACATGTATTTGTTTCAAATCAATGGTATACATGGTTGCTTTATAGTCCTTTGTATTTTGAAAACCTGAATCTTAGGTTCTAAAATTTCCATCTTCAATTGTCTTTTTTTAAAGTCCAAAGATGAAAGCAACCTTGTCTGTGATTTGTACCCTCACCATAAGCATCTTGCTTTAATTTTACTTTCTTATTTTTAATTTCTATGAATTATGAAAAAAATTCTTCATTTTTTCAGGCTACTAAATGTGACATGCCAAAAGATGATGTCCAGTGTGCTATAGAGGCTAGTGGTAAAAGTTCCACATTAAAAACAAGCCTACTTAATCTGACTTATTCTATAGATTTAAATTAGATGTTGAAACTTCCCCTTCTTCCAACCTTGGTCTTTATTGTGTTCTTTGATCTTCATCTTCTGATCCTAAAGATGATATTGATTTTTGGGTTTCTGTGAAAATTATTTTAAGATCCTTTCCCTTTTGTTGTGGTGTTTCCAAAATAATGGGTTGTGAAGGCTAACATTTCCCTCTACTTTATTCAATGAGTTGCATTGTATCCTGCTCTGAAACATATTTATTGGAAAACTTTTCAATTTTTGGTTTAGATACATATTTGTAAGAGGTGAGGTTTGTTGTACTCTCCTATCTGATATAATGATATAAGGGTCATAATGCCATATTTCACCGTAAGAAAACCCCATTTATTTTATCATTTCTTCAACTTCTTATAGTGTTTCTCTTGTTTTCACTAAGGTCCAACTTCTTGTTTTGAATTTAACATAGTAGCACACTTATTTTAGACAAAAGTGAATTTGGTCAAAATTAAGACTCTACCTATGTATTCTAATACAAAAATTCTCATTGGAAAAAGGTTGAGAAATATGTAAAGGGGTAACTCAACCATAAACTCTTATTTATGTAAAACCCTTGAAAATATATCAATCCCCTACTTTAGTATATGCACTAAGTTGTAAAACTATCTTGATTTCTAGAAATATCTTGGGAGGACAATGATCATGTTATAAAAATAATGCTACTAATAGAAATTGATTTACAAAACTAGTAAAAGTAGAACTTGGAGAATGTCTTCTCACCATTGGAGCCCAATGAATTACATAAATGATGCTACCATTTTGATCTTGAGCATGCAACAATAGATTTGAAAACTTGTCCACCAGAAAAAAAAGGAAGAGATAGACCAAAATTAGTCGATACCTAAATGACTTAGTAAGACTATACTGGGACAAGTGGACATTAATAAATTTTGCTAAAAGCTAATTGAAATGAAACCCAATAATGGATTTTTGGTTGGTGATAAGGAACTTAAAAAACCCTAATATAGTATCATCTGCATATTTTTCATCAACATAGCCCAATAGACATCAAATCATTGAAATCATTTTCCTTTTTTTTCGAGAAAGATACTGGAAGAATAAAGAGGAGCACTCTATGGTAATGGAGATTTTAAGGGTATAAAGGTTTCAAGGACAACAATTTTTTTTCAGGGTTTATTTATTATAGGAATGACTCAAGAAATCCTCATTTAAAGGCTTAGTTTGATCAAACTTTACAAATTTTAACATTTATTGAATGGATGAGGGAGTAATGTAGAATACGATTCTTCAATTTATTAACATAATTGTTTGTTTATTAGGGAAATAAAATGCAGTGCACCAAGAAAAAAAATTGGGATAAGGGAATGTCTAGGATATAACAAATTACACTAAATAATATTCCCAAACCAAATAAATATCTTGTTGTTCAATAAAATGTTGAAAGGCCCACTCTTTAAGCTCATAGAGGTCAAATTCACAACGAGTCTTGTGTGATTCATCCTCTCAATCTATCAATGACAGGTCCTCAAAGTTAACTAAGCAGGAGGATTCAACAATCTAGGGTTTAATTATCTTAATATTAATTTTCAATGTAAAATTAAAGAGAGGATCACAAGGATTTCACCTAGAAATCTACCAATGTTCACTGTGCATTATGTATAGGTCGTTGAACTTACACTAGTTGAATAATAACTGAAAAATGTTTTTGCAACTTCTCCATGGCCCAATACAATGATAATGAGACAAAGGAAATATTGTCCCCCTTTTAAAATTATTTTCAACCTTTAAGGACATGTGTCTTCCTTTTAGTGGATGTTTACCCTTTATTTTTATTAAGCGTCAGGCTTACAGGGGGTTACACGTGAGCTGGTCATTGTCTCCCAGGTGGATGCCAATTGGATTCTTTGTTGGATGATATGTATGCAGAAATTTCCAGGCCTTCAATTGTGTTTTAGGTCCACCAACCACCACCTTATCAATTGTCTTGCGCCCCACAATGACATCAAAGGGAATATCATGGAGAGGGGGGATCACAACCCTTTTTTAAGATTCTAGGGTTGTGGGGCAGCGGATATTCTCTATTTAAATCATGTGTCTTGATGACAAATTTCTTAGGTGAAATATTAAACCCCCCGACTCTTCATTAAACGTATGGAAGTCATGGATCCCCTATGTAACTCTCCCACCGTCTTTTTGAACTTCCCACAAACTTCAAAAGTTGATGTGCTCCATAACATTAGCATATTTTAACTTAAGGTGAAAAAATACAATGAATTTATTCTCCAAGGAGCAAGTGTGGTGCATTGTTGATCCTTTGTCAAATTCGCATAGCATGATTGGGAAAAATTACATTGGTTTTGACATCTTTCTAGAGTATTGGTTTATGTAACTACATGATGATTTTAGCTAAGGACTATTTAAAATAAAAATAAAAAAAATTATGAAATACTTCTTCCTCTTCTAGGACTTTGACTTAAATGACCATACATGTTTTTTAAAATTTTCATTATCTTAATAGTTTTAATACTTATATTTCTTAATTTACTCAAAGGTGTGTGTGTGTGTGTGTGGAAATGAAAATGGATTCAATGGATGATATGGAATACAAAATTGTATCTAGTGAAGGGAATTATGCTACATGGAATTATATAATAGTGTACATTTTTTGAAATTCGTATGAATTTGTGGATGATGAAGGCATTGAATGTCTTTTTGAGTTTAGACTTTGGTGTAATCATTAAATAATAAAGTTGTGATGAAAAATTAAGAAGAGATGATAAATTATTTATTTATCTTCTTTGGAATTTGACTTGGATATGAAGTAATAAAGCAATGCAATTACGGAAATAAAGTAGAAAATTAAGAGAAGTTCTTGTACTTGCTTTCTAGAATTCAAATAATTTTGAGCTTTTTTTCATTTGATAGTTTTTGTTTAGTCGACATTTAAATTCTGAATGTAGAGTATGTACCAATGCATTATACGTTTTTTTTAGTGATGAGAAATAAATTTCATGATCATAGAATTTCAAAATTTGATGGAAGTGTAAGACAATGTAAAAAATTACAATGCACAAGCAAATATGACATAATACAATAAGCCAACTAAAATTTTATTTATAGAGTTCATGCACCTAAAAACATGGAAAAAGGAACAGAGCATATGGATAAAAAGAATGGAGTACTAAACAATGATAAGTCAATATCATTATTGTTATGTAATACAAGCATGTACAATGTTGAAAAAGAATGTGAGTCACGCCATGCAACCATAATGAACTTAGTAATCAAAATAAATTACATAACCAACTTTCATATGAAACATAGGGTTCAATACTACATATTACATTAGTCAGGTATGTTTTTTTTTCTTAGATTATATTTTCTTAATCCTTGTTGAATTTATTATCAATGAAACATGTTATTGTATAGACAACTAGCTATAAGGAAAAGCATAATGAGATTTCAATATATAGCATGTATGCAAATCAATAATATCTATAAAAAGACGAAGTATATGATTGCTTGCATTTAGGTATCTAACTAATTTGGACATTATATTTTTTAGTTAATATCTTGCTTGTTATTGTTCTTATTTTTACCTTTATTCTAAGTATATATTTGAAAAGACACAATCAAGAAAAGGAAAAAGAAAAGAAAAAACATATTTACACTAAACTAACAATAGAAGTCTATAAAATGAGATGAGCTGGAAGGGAAAAAAAGAAGAAAAGTGAAATAATGACTTACTAAATAGTAAACAAGATAGAAGACCTAGAAACAAACAACAAATTGAAAAGACATGCATTTGATTTATATGAAAGACCTTTAACAAAAGTGTTTCACATGAGCTACAAATTAGAAGTACAAATCATATGCCATGTAAGAAGTTTCAAAAACTTTTAGTTCTAGTTTTTGGAATGCCATGATTTCAAAAGAGGACATTATATAAGTGAAACAATTGTGTTTAATAGATATACATAATTGTTAAAGATGGTAGATTACAAAAATCCACATGCTAGTATAACTTTTTTTCTTTCTTTCTTTTTTTTTTCTTTTTTTTTTCTATTGCTTCGTGAAACTGTAATTTCATAGTGGGAGTTCTTGGGTGCAAAGGGAAAAAAATTAAAACAAAATCATGTTTAATTCATTTTTTCCCCCTTTTTTTATTAATAAGTGCATTATGTAAGTTAACTTGCATTTAGATATGAAATGATGTAAAATTTTGTTGATGTCAACAACGATAGTCCATTGAGAACCCGCGTAATAGAAAATTAGTCTTTGAGATGTTTTGTTTGGATTGTGCAAAGGATATCTCGAGAAGTTTTGGGATGCGTTGTTGAAGGAGATCACTTGAAAGGGTGCAATTTAACTTAACATTTGCATGTACAGAGGTAAGGCATGTGTGGAGCTAAAGTATGTGCTGAAGCAACGCAAGTACGAAGCTAAAGTCTATGTTAAAGTAGATTATGTGGAGGTAAAGCATGTGTGGAGGTAAAAGGATAAGTTCCACTGCTTTGTAAAATGTGAGGCCAAAAGAAAATATTTAATTTTTAACCATGTTGGGAAAGCGATGTAGGGATTTCCACTTGGTTGTAAATGATAAATAATAAAGTTGTGGTGAAAAATTTACCAGAGCTAATAAATGATTATTTATCTTCTTTGGAATTTGATCTTATATTTTTAAAGCGAATATGGAGTAATAAAATAATGCAACTATGGAATATACATATATATATATATATATATGTATATATATATATATATATATATATATATATATATATATATATATATATATATATATATATATATATATATTCATTCTAGGTAAGAGTTTCAAGTTATTGTCATTCTGCATTTAAATATTTTTGTTTAATCATATGCGAAGCTAAAGTAAATGACATGAAATCGCTAATTATTTGGTTTCATTCTAAGATACTCAAAGAAACATTGATAGACATTTGATATCGCATTATGATTATTATTATTGCATATTTTCAAGTTGATGGGAATGAAGTAGGGAAGAACTAATCTACTTTTTCAAGATTGTCCTGTACTAACAACAAGGTTTTATTCAAGTAATTTTATGCATTTCAATTCATTAGGGGAATTTTGAGGTCTAAAATGGGTCTCCTAAGAAAAATGTACAACCAAAATAAATTTTATAATGGCCAAAAGGATTCAAGATGATGATACCATGGGGATGATTCAACATTTTTGGAGTTAAAAATGTAAAAAGATTAAAAAATAATAGAACTACTATTTAAACTCGTATTTTCAACTTATCTCCCTAAGGTTTTACTCCCGAAAGTACTCGTTGGATGAAAAATTGAATTCCTCATCCAAGGAGTACCCATGTTTCATACTTTCGATGGACTCTGCTAGCCGAAAAATGAACAATACATGAAAAAATGTGATTACAATCAAGTTTTTCATGAATTTCTCATTTTCCATGTACCACAGTCCATCGAAAGTATCGAAAATGGGTACTCCTTCAATGAAGAATCAAATTTTTCATCCAACAAGTGGTGCCGCTTGAAATTTGAGTAAACCCACAGGGAGATAAGTTGAAAAAATTATTTTTTTTCTTTTTCCCCCCTAAAATTCGATGATGTAAACTAATTTTATTTTATTTTTTCTACTATTATTTTATAATTTCCTTAGGAGACCCATTTTAGACCTAAAAAATCCCCTAATTAATTATTTTTCTCTTCTAAGTGGAGACATCTATGAGAAAAGTAATTTTGTTCTCGCATTTTCGGATTACTCTTTTGTTTGGATTATATTTTTGGCTTCAGACAACCCAAAGTAGCTAATTGGTTTTAAAGTCACATTAATTATTTAATTGGAAAAATTTTATTAAATTTGATATATCCAATGCATAAATATTTCCAATAGTATTTATACAAAATATTTACTCTCCCTTTTTGGTGGAATTTTTTCCTTTTTTCCCTATATTTTTTTATGGCTAGAGTTATTCCAGGTGTGAAAAAAGATAGTGTGTCCAAATGTAATTCTTGTGATTTTACAAGGATTTATACTTACACACAAACTTTTAATTTTGGAAAGCAAGATTGATTAAGTCTATTAATGAAAACATGTATGTGTATATAGGGTTGAAGAACTGGCAATGTTTGTAACAAGGTAAGAAGTCATGGATTTCTAACATACAACAATCATAAGATATACATATACATATCAGGGCAAAGACTCCAATCCATTTCTTCTAACCCATGGCTTACTAGTGATGTCACTTACAATATGACTATATTGTATTACTGTTAACTTGGTTGATTCTTCAAAATTTACATTATTATATTAATGTTAACTAAAATGTTGCTTCATACTCTATGGAAGCAGCTTGTTAAGTCAACTAAATAAATGTAGCTTGAAACACATAAACAAACAAATGCATGTAACTTGAAACATACAAACAAATAGATAAAGTAAAGCACAAAAGAGCGAGGAAAATATTATTCAACTTGAAACACATTGAAAAAATAAATGTTTTAAAAACAAAACAAAAAAACAAAATAAAGAAAACATAAAATTAAGATGTACTTACAAGTTTTCTATCTTTCTTTCTACAAGATGCTCAAATGCTTGAACTCACCCTATTTGGACACAAATCATAAACCATACCACTTGAGCTAAATTCCTTAAACATATTTTCTAATGTCTTTTTAATATTAATTTTTTATTTAAAAAATTGTAATGTTTTTTTATACATTTGTTTTTTAAATTTGTTTTGTAGTTTAATATTTACTATTTTTTTAGTTATTTATTTTTTATTTTTTAATCATTTTTATTTTTTTTCAAAACTTTAATTTTCTTTTTTAGTTGTGTTGTTTGATGAATTTTTTTTTTCATTCATTTTTTATTTTTCCTTTTTTAATTTTAAAAAATATATATACTTGAATTTTTCTCCTTATGGGTTATCTTTTGTTTTTTTTCAAATTTTTTCTATGTGCATTTTTATTTTTTTTATAATTTTTTTTTAATGTTTGAATATAGTTTTTGTTTTTTTGTTAACTTAAAAAAAATAAAAAAAATAATGTTTTTCTTTTTTTTTTTTTTTTATTTTTTTTTTAGGTGCAAGTGGTATGTCAATGCTCTACTAGCAACCCAAACTCACTATGTAGTTGATTTTAGTAATTTTTTTACTATGGCTCAATTCCTACTCATGGTTGGTTTTTAAGTTTTCATTACAATGGGCAAGAGCTACCCTCATTACCTGTCAATTTGGCGGTTGATTTTCAAATTTTTGTTACAATGTATCAAATTTTCTTAGGTTAATACATAAAAAAAATACTCTTGGTACAATGACTCTTTGATTTAGGTATTCATTTTTAAAGTTTTTCTTAGTCATTATATTTGGTTTTATTATATGACAGAAAAATGTTGAAATTTTAAGGTTTTTCGGAGTCAATGATATTTTTTTGAGTCATGACATTTATCTCTAACACCATGGTTGAAAATTGTTGAAATTTTTAGGTTTTTTTGAGATGCGATATTTTATATTTCACACTATTGTCAAAAACTATTGGAATTTTAACATTTTTCAAAGTCATGATATATATTTTTTATGCCATTTCTAAAAAATGTTGAAAGTTTAACCCAAAAAAATGTTAATGCAGCATCAACACCTTTCGATTTCAAGTTGTTTTTCATGTTTATTGCGCACAAATTTTAGATTTTAATGTCATTGTTAAAAAAAGAAATCGAATTTTAACCTAAAAATAAATAAATAATTGTTGATGATTTTTCATGTTTATTGCATCAAAAATTTTAGTTTTTAATATTGCTGCTAAAAGAAATGGAATTTTAACCCAAAAAAATGAAAATAAAAATAAAAATGCAACATCAACACTTATGGTTTTCACAACGTTTTTTCATGTTTTTGCACAAAAAAATGTGTTTTTTATGCTAGAGTTCTCATTTTGAGGTTACAATTCTCATTATGTTGGTAATTTTGTTTGATCCATAGGTGATTTTAACAGCTTAGATGCCCCTTGTCCATGATTACTCAAATCATAGGCTAAACATGTCAATCATCTTAGACACACATTACCTAACAAAAAAGAATAATAACAAAACAAGAATATATTTACATATAGAAATGTGAAATTTATATAAATATAAATAATGATATTAAAAACAAACATTTCTTCACGTTTTGCGCTCAAAATGAGGTTTGCAGCTATGTTGATTTTTAAGAAATTATATTTTGAAGAATGATATTAAGATAAGTTTAAAAAAGATTTTATAAATAAAAATTAAAAAATTCAAGCGTAACTTTAATATGTATATAAAAAACATGTCGAATATGTATAAAAAACATGTCGAATATCAAATCCATGACCAATTCTAGCATGTCTGAGCAAAAACCAATCATAGAAGGTTGGTCCAAAATCATATTGTCTAGCCACAGATTGAGCTAGTGCTAGCCATGCTCATTACATAGGATACAAAATGGGCTTTAAAAACCATGATAGGTACATAAGCAAGAAACTGAAAAACATGTGTGAAAACCTATATTGTAGAAAAAACTAGGCTTGTGAATATTGGCAATGAGCCACAAGAATTCCATATGTCATCCAATTTTTTTGGTCCAAACCTCACTAGAGGTGGTTGTTCACTGTCCCTGAAAAATTTGCTTCCAGACATTACAGTTGGCCATCCATGATTTTATAAATCAAGTGAAGCTCATCCATGCTCTCATTGTGATCTATACTCTTCCTAGAAAATGCTTAAGATAGAAATACAAGTTCACCATATGCACATATTAGTTTCGTTTAAATTGAGGTGCTCCCAATTCAAAGACCCAATTGTCCACCTCGACCAAGGCATCTAAATTTAATATTTTTTTCATTCATCCACAAACTCCTATTCAATACCACAAAATTTGTGTTGCATAGCCACTAAGGCATTCTCACAATAGTGTTTTTTCAAGGCTCAAGCTTGGGCTCAAGCTTTCAAATTACCTTGTAGGCCTCTGCCACCTACCCCTAGCCACACTTGGGCTCTCTCCCTCAGCATCGGGGAAAGTGCAAAGAGATAACCCAACAAAAAAATAGAACTTGGAACAAAAACAACAAAAGGCTATGTCCCTCAGCATTGGGGAAAGTGCAAAGAGATAACCCAACAAAAAATAGAACTTGGAACAGAAAGAGCAAAAGGGAGACATAAACAAGTGCAAGAATAAAATCAAACAAGGTACTCAAGGTGATGCAAACCCAATGGAGGATAGCAAGTAAAAGACAAAGGCAGGGACAAGAAAAGTTTGGATCTAGATTGCTTTGCTGGCCTTGTGAGAAATAAACAAATAATTTAAACCAAATAATTATTGGAATGCAATGTGATATACCTAAGTAGTGTCACGAATGGAGTAACCAAAATGAAAGAGTGAGACACCCTTCGCTTGGAGAATGGCAAGGACCGAGGCTATAAAAAGAGTCAACAATGATTATAATCAAAGGGACCAAGCAAAGAGGGCCTAGTCCTTGAATTTACAAAGTAATTACAACAAGGACTATGTTGGTGTTTCCTTCACTTGCCCTACAATTATCCTATTGATTCTTATAAAAGAAATGTATAAATGGCAATCTTGCCAATCTCATATTGTTGGGAAGTCACATCATTTTGAAATGCTCAACACATTGAAAATAAGCCTCCAATTTTGGCTCTAAGAGAGTAAATTTGTGTGACAAAATGAATGTCTCAACATGCCTTCACCCATGGAGACTTCATTACTAGTTCCTCTCACCTCATTGTGCAATGTATAAATGGAGCTGCTATGATTTGAAATGACCAATTAGCTTTCCCTTCCATCCTCATGCTATATGATATGGGTAATGGGATCAATTGATCATTGGTGCTCCCTCATGCCTTGAGGACACCCTTCTTGATGTCAATTTTAGGGATAATTCACCTCATCAAAATTAAAATAAATATATAAATAAAACTATTTTATTTAAAGTCTTACTTTTAAAATTGAATTTCAACCTTTGTGATCATGTTTATTTACATTTTATACAAAAATTAAACTTTTATATTAAAAAGTCATAATATGCCATGATACTTTGAGCAATTTTTCCTTATATGCCAGGAACAAGAATTGTATAATAACATTGGAAAAGTAATTCACCATAAACATGATCCTAATATGTTTTGGTGCCCAACAATGGTTTGTACAAATGATAGAAAAGCTTAAAAAATATTACTCTTGATATCGATAACAAAGCTTAAAAGATATTATTCTTGATATTGTTTGAAGTGCAATAAAATACATTTTAGAAATTTATATTTAAAAGAATTTACAAGTTTTTAGTTTCTTTAAACATGCTTGTAGAATGTTTTTCCCCTAATTAAAAAAAGCTTGTTGGTATTTAAATCTATTCTAATTTTGAAATAAAAAATTTCAATGATATTTTACACTTCATAACATCTTACCCATCATTTTGCTTTGCCTTCCAAAGTTTTTATCTGTGATATTTCATATGTTCAAAGTTTTCTATTTTGTGATATATTATCGCATCTCATCTCATTTTCAATAACATATCACATCACACGAAAAAATTACAAGTCTTCAACTCATTAAAAACCATTAACGAACTCTATAATTATAATAATAAACGAGAAGACGAGATGTCGGCACACAAATCGAAAGTGCGCAGCCAAATATTGACAAAACAACGTTTCAATGGTAGAATATGTGTTGTTATCGGTGATTTTTTTATATATACAGGGGGGAGAACGAGGGTACGTGGAGATGATCAACGCACCCGCCCCGGCTCGGCCGGCAGGTCGCCGGCTCATTTTTCTGCCATGCAGTTGATCTGACGGTTGGGAATCGCTGGCTTATCTTTCTGTGGATTGAGTATTGAAATTCTTATTTGTTTTCAGTGTTGAAATACTCGGTTGAGTCACTATGTTTTTTAGGATAGTTTAATTTCTCTAAAGTGGCTTTCATTTTCAACTCTAAGATGTTATCACTAGGATGTCTCTTGGGATAGCTTAATTCTCTTTTCATCCTCTGCCTCTCTTGGTCTTGACCCCTTGAGATAGTTTAATTCCCCAAAAAAGCTTTCATCATTAACCCCTTCCCATGTAATTGGAACCTAAAAACTAACTAGGTGAAAACCTCACTCAAATTAAATGGTAGATTCCAATAAATCATTGTTACTTATAAAACATTTTTAATTAATTAAAACTTAAATTTCCAATTTAAAAAACAATTATAAAGCAAAGTTTCCACCTAAGATTATTTTTCTTATTATCTTTTTCCATCTAATATTCTCTTTCTTAATACCTCTTTCCTATTTAAAATGTTAAAATAATAATAAAAATGGCCCTTGGTATCCACTTACGGTAGTAAGAACCCATGGTATTGGCTCATGGTATTCATGTTGAATATAGCCTATTTAAAGAGGGAAATTAAACCAACCTAAATCCATCGTAACTTTGGATGTACCAACCACCTAGAGGGATCAAATCTCTTCAGATGCAAGCCTCTTTTAGAGTGAAAAGAGATTTGATCATCTTCAGAGGCAAGCCTCTTTTAGAGTGAAAAGAGATTTGATCCCTCTTAGCGCTTGGTAGATCTGGATTTAAGATGAATCTAGGTATAATTATTCACTTCAAAGTATATTATTAATGTTATGGGGCAAAATTTTATAGATTTTTAATTTGTTTTAGTAAACTATTTATAATCAATGTTGATAATATCGACATTGGCAAAAAATCGACGAGGGTCCTATAAACATCTTTTCGGTAATATCGGTGAAAATATCATAAAATATCAGCAAACATTAAAAAATGCATAATATATTCATTTATATTTGTAAACATATAAATGAACAACAACATGAAATATATATATTGGCACATAAATATGAAGAAAGAACTAATATATATGATTTAGTGGATGTTAAATAAAAATGATACATCAAAGGTGGATAACTATTACAATGTAACATCAATGCAAAACAAATAAAACTAGAAGCTAGATATCTTAGATCAATGCCCTCTCCCTCTTTTACGAGAAAAGACGATGGGATATTTTCTAGGCCTACCCCTTGCAGAAGAAGGCCCTGGCCCTACACCTAATTTCAAATGATGACTACCGAGTATGGAGTTGTGATCTCCTATATCTGTAGCGGATGGTGTTGTCGTTGATGCTCCCACTGTATCCTCCTCCTCCTCATGCTTCTCCTTTTCCTGCCACTGCTCCTCCCCCGAGTCCTCCTCCTCTTGTTGGCCTTGTACTAATGGTTCCTCCTCTAATCATGTAGGTGACTCCCCCATGATGGGAACCTCAAACTCCGCCCTCCACTTTGACAAGACATCAATATTATCTAAGAAAATGCCATGCACATCCAATGGTTTCTCTATCCATAGTTGGAGATTGTAATGCACATACACCGAATCATTGAGGCATGATAACTCCAACCTGTAAGAGTGTCATAAAAAATTAACTGGTCTTGACACTTGAGGGTCATAAATTACAATAAATGTAATAGCTCAGATGAAGGATGAAGCTCAAATTTATAACCTATTGGGCTTCTTTGAGTGTATTTTCTCAAATACACTCCAATTTCGCTCACACCATGAAGTGCTACAAGTCTAACTCGAGATTTTGATGGGAAATTTCTGCAAATTTGGTGCCCTTGCACTATAGCTTCACCGCCAAACATCTGAAAAAAAAATAAAGAAAAGTTAAAACTTAAAAACTTAAAACATAATTAAACTTTCAAATAAAACATAATTTAATATAAAAAAATCTAGATTCTAGAATAATAAATTAGTAAATTCTAATGAGTCATGACTTTCCACTTACGTGGCATGAAGATGACCCTTTCAAGAATAGCATCATCAAAGCCAATCCAACACCATCTTGATACTTTTGTATCTCACAATTGATTTTTTTTGTGAAGCTCGGGAACAGATACTATCTTATGAATACGGGTATGGAGCCCTTTCATCGCCTCGACATCAAAATCAAAGTTGCATTTATATGAAAATGTGGGGTTGAGGAAAATCATTACTGCATGAATGGGTTGATGAAGCATCCTTGTCCACCAACTATAAATCACATCCTATAACATCATTTGTCTATTAAACCCAATGAAACCCTTTTGGCATAATAAGCGTGAATGGTCTCATTGGCCCTATCCATGGCCTCATTCAAGTAATCCATTGTATGCTTATCCCCATATACCAATCTTAGAGCCTTTACTATAGGTTCACTAATTGAGCACACTTTTCTACTCTTTGCTAAAATATGTCAATGTCCACCATTTTTGCAATGGCTCTCCCATCTTGTCTCATGTTGTATCTGCAATCACGCCACTCATCAAAAACACATAGTTTCTGGCGTATCTCCTCATTGGGCTAAGAAAAAAAGCATGGTTATATAAACCTGGGGATGCTCCGATCCATATCAATCACCTCCTTGATGAAGGATATTTCCTCATATCCTCAAGAATCAAATCGATACAATTTGTTTCCCATGGAGTCCAGAACAATGTGTGGTGCCTATCCATAAGCATCTTGTCTGCAACTACATAATTAGTTGCATTATTTGCTATGACTTGCACCACATTCTACACATCAATCTCTTGAACGAACATCTTGACAATGTTGGACCTACCAACATTCAAGGGGGTCTCCCCGATATTTGGAGCCCCATTCGAAATACGGTCTGGTTATAATTTTCTTAAATTTTCCTTGAATTTAATTGTTAGAAATAGATCATGATCAATCAAAACATATAGATATCTGGTATCACTATTTACGAGACTATTCAGAGATGGATAATGTTGCTACAATACATTCTGACAGAGGAACAATATGTTGACAAGTTATAAGTATGAGATGCAAGATAGGTTATTCACTTGCAGGTTGTGCTCAGAGCGAGCAAGCAATTGTAATACATCTCTATTCACCAAATTAATGCAAGCAGGCATAAGGGGTTTTTAGTAGTTTTTTTCCCCTAGAAAAATATTGTGTGCATCTGTTATTTCTCATTGAATGCTCATGATTGATGTTCTAAATTGTGAATTGAATTCCGAAGAGCAATAAAGTAGGAGTGTGTCTTGTGATTTAGATTAAAATTCATGAGCATTTGCAGTTCCACAACATAATTTCTACAACCTCTTTTAGGAACCATTGGAGCATAGCAACTGAGTATTCTAACAATCAAGGTGTTATGCAAATATTGGTGGAACTCAGCTCGGCTGAAGCATAATACATGGTTGCAAGTCAAGCAGCATGTGAGGCGATCTGGATGAGAAAGATGCTCGTGGGACTATTTGGTTAGATTGGATCCAATTGTGAACTATTGTAATAATCGAAGTTGCATTAAGCTCTTTGAGAATCTTGTATTTCACGATCAATCAAAGCATATAGATATATGGTATCACCATTTATGGGATTGTGCAGAGGTGTATAATGTTGCTACAATACAATCTGACATAGGAAAAAGATGTTGACATCTTGACAAAGGCTTTTTCAAGAGGGAAGTTTGAATTCCACAGGTGCAGGATAATGGTTGTTGATAATCCCTTTCTTGCTGAGAGGGAGTGTTGAAAAATGCATCAAGAAAGTCTCAATTTGACTTTGCCTTTGTCAAATTCATAAAATTCAAATTTCTACATTAGCAGACAACTTAGATGTAGTTAACTTCAGTGGCATGGCTCTTGTCACTCAGTTAGCTCAGTAAATTCAAGTTAGAGGAGTTGGAGATCAATTAACTATGTGTCATTGCTAATTTGTAGCAATCAAGGTCAGTTATATCAAGTTGTTTTCAATTAAACTAGTTCTAACTGTTGGAGGAACTAATGGAAGGTCAGTTGTGCAATGGGACAACAATCTAACTTAGTGATCACCCTGTTAACTAATCAATCAACCTGAAATAGCTAGTTCATGCAGAGAAATCGAGTTCCCCAACTGTGGTGGAAATTCCAAGGAAGTGTAATATCAGATTAAAATTCATGAGCAGTTGCAATTCCACACCATAATTTCTACAAACTCTTTCACAAACCATTGGAGCGTAGCGACTGAGTATTCTAACAATCAAGGTGTTACGCAAGAAGCGTCTCCTTAGAATTATGTTGGTCACTCTACCAAATATCAAAGTAGCTCTTGTGGTGAGTAGTCAACGAAGCGAAGAAAACAAGTAAACCAAGCCAATGCAAAGATTAAATGCTTTGAGGTTGTGGAAGTGCCACTTTGGCATGCTCTGCCATGTCTTGGGTGTGTCACTTAATTTCATTGCAAGGGAGCCTGTCTAATGGTATTAGTTGGTGAGGAATTCAAGGCTTTTAAGCATGTGTGCCGTAATGATTTGGATTGCATCTCATGGTCACTTGGTTGGCACCCACATCCAAGGTTCTGATGTGAATGCCAAAGCATAAAGAATGGTTCAAATGTGTTAGAAAACCATTGGTCACTCTACCAAATATTAAAGTAGCTCTTGTGGTGAGTAGTCAACGAAGCGAAGAAAACAAGTAAACCAAGCCAATGCAAAGATTAAATGCTTTGAGGTTGTGGAGGTGCCACTTTGGCATGCTCTGCCATGTCTTGGGTGTGTCACTTAATGTCATTGCAAGGGAGCTTGTCTAATGGTATTAGTTGGTGAGGAATTCAAGGCTTTTAAGCATGTGTGCCGTAATGATTTGGATTGCATCTCATGGTCACTTAGTTGGCACCCACATCCAAGGTTCTGATGTGAATGCCAAAGCATAAAGAATGGTTCAAATGTGTTAGAAAACCATTTAACCATTCCTCAACGTTTATCATCTATTCCTTAAGACCAATATTTATAGCTCAAACATGAAATTTGGTATGGGACTTAAAGAGTCTCTTCATCTTATTGTGTCTCTCATCTCTTTGACACCCTCAACTTAACAAGAAGGCCCGCAAAATGACATTATAGCCATTCCCTCTATCTTACATCATATAAGTGACTCCTCATTTTGATTTGATATCTATTGTGGGAGATGGGGAAATGTTAAATTAAATGACTTGTTCATAAAATTATTTTTATATGATAAATTTATTAGGAGTTGATTTTCCCAAATTAGAATTTCCAAAATATTGCTTCTCTATTTTATTCTCTCACATTTCATTTTTAATAAATTAAATTTTGAAAGATGATATTAAAATAAGTTCAAAAAATATTTTATAAATAATAAATAATAAATTTAAACATTTAAATAAAATGTATATGATTATGGATGATATTATGTATAGAATTTTTTTTTAAATAAATATTTAAATAAATTTATTTTAAACTTCTATTTGTATATTAAAAAAAGTGAGATACAAATTTGATTTAGATTATTGAAATTGAATTTTAAATATTTATAGTGATTTTCCTTTGTATTTTATATAAAAATTAAATTCTAATGAAAAAACAAATATGAGATTTGATATTTTGAGCAATTTTGTCTTATATTATTTATTATTATTATTCAATTTTAAGGTCACAATCAAGACAAATACCAAATTGATGTATGAGACTCTTGTTTGTGGGACAAGGGACTAATCTCTGGCTAAATCCACAAAGGCATACATACTCTCCCTCTCTAGTTTTGAACATATGACCTCTTAGGAGCAAACATATACTCTTAGCCATTATGCCCACTCAAGATGTATATAATGACAATGGCCAACAGTATACTATTGACATGATCCTAATCACTATACCCACTAAAAATGTATATAATAAAATAGCAAACAATATACTATTGACATGATCCTATATCTTTTTAGAGCTTAAAAAACAAATTCTTAGAATAGTAATAGTGGCCTCTACAACATGGTAAATAAGGCTTCAAAGATATATCACCCTGCAACACAATATTTTTTAGAATTATTTATAAAATATATATTTATAAGAATTTACCACTTTTTATATTGTTTAAATGTGTTTGCAGATCTCAATCTTAAAAAGGCAAACCTTTTCTTCTTACCCACAATTTCTAAAATACACATAATTTTACCAATATTGGATATTCTAATCTCTTCCAAACTGGAAACAAAATTTTCCAATTTACACTTCATGACATTTCACCCATTATTTTTTTAATAAAATAATAGAAAATAGACCAGTTGGTCTTGTCTGTGTTATAATTCAACTCCAATAAATAGATCAACATATTGCTGCTCCTTTTTTCAATTCTAATGAAGACCATAAAGACTTATAATCGAAAGAAGTTAAAACCTGAATTTCCTACTAGAATACATGACTACTCACTCCCCTCTGTAAAATGAAAAAGCACTGATCATAAGAATTAGGGACATCTATGGAAACAGCAGGGCATGCAAGATGCCAAATATCACATTAATTTACAGTTACAAATATAACCGTCCGATCTCATTTCTTGGCCTTCTTTGCAGCAGGCACCGCTTTCTTGGGCTTCGTAGGAGCCGCCCTTTTTACAGCCTTGGCAGGCTTCTTGGCGACAGCAAGCTTCTTGCCAGAAGCTTCTTTCTTCACAGTTGCCTCCTTCTTAACAGGCGCTGCTGCCTTCTCTACCTTTTCAGTGGACGCTGCTGGCTTCGGCTTAGAGACCTTAAGAACCTCGGTCACTTTGGCAGGGGTTTTAGCAGGCTTCGGGACATTCTTGGGCCCAGGCGCCGGCTTCGGCTTAGCTACAGGCTTATTGGCCAGAGTTTTTGGCTTCACAGGCCTGGCGGCCTTCGGCTTCACCGGCTTCTTCAACTCCTGCGAAAGCTTGAAAGAGTTCTTGACCTTGATGAGCTTGCCAGATCTGGCAAGATTTCTCAGCTGAACTGTTAGCAACTTCTTGAAATTGGCAGGGAGTTGGGACTGGTACTTGTTGCCGATATAGACTGCTATGGCATACTGGCTAGAACCGCTCCTTTCTTTCAAAGAAATGATCGCTTCCGTGATCATCTGCAAAATAAAAATGAAAAAAATGAAACCCTTGCATTCTAAATACAATGTGAGGAAAAAAACTCAGAGGCCAAGAATTGAAACCTGAAGATATGTAGGATGAGAAGGTGACGGTTTCGATCCCTTGGAAGCCCTCGGCTTCTTTTCTTTGTCAGCATTGTTAAGTACAGGCTTTGCAGTTGTGTCAGCTGAAGCCATTTGTTTATAGCACCAAATTGCTCAAAAACTACAAAAGATAATAATACCAGGAAAAGATATCTCGGTGCACAAATCGAAAGTGCCCAGATAAATATCAAGAAAATAATGTTTAGATGGTAGAAAATTGATTGTTATTGCCCCTTATATAGATAGACAGGGGAAGACAAGGGTTCTTAGAGATGCTCACCTCCCCCTGTCGGCTGGCAGGTCACCGGCACATTTTTCCGCCATGCAGTTCATCTGACGGTTGCGACCATGCAGTTGATCTGACGGTTGCGAATCACCCGATTATCGTGCCACGGATTGAGTATTCAAATCGAGATTCGTTCTCGGTCGTTGAAATGCTGCACAAGTAAACTCTTGGTTCTTACTACTTTTTTACATTTATTATTTTCGATTAAATCATTTAAATTATTATTAGGAAACTTATGAACTTTGGGTTGGTGTGTTGAAGCATACATACCTTTGCTTCAGTACGAGGCATACCTTTAATTCAGTGGTGAACTTTGCTTGAGTACGAAGCATACTTTTAATTCTTTAATTCACAGATTTCCTTTATTGCTATTTATTAATTTCTCTCATTAAAAAATAAATCAATGAAATTTGAAAATCTATCATAATTTAATTATCAAACTAGTAATGAGGAGAGTCATTACTAGTTATTATTGGCTAATACATACTAACTCGTCAATGTTATAATGTATACTAACTCATCAATGTTATTCAAGGAAAATTACATTGGAAAAACTACATTTTGTATGTATACTAACTCATCAATGTTATTCAAGGAAAATTACATTGGAAAAACTACATTTTGTCCTTAAGGGGCACTCGCTCTTTTCATATAACTTATTTCCTTACATATGAGGAAGACAAGCTCTCTTCTCTCTTCTCATACTCAAAACCCATGATTTTACTTGTAAAAACATCTTTAATTAATCAAATCTAAATTTCCAAAGAAAAAACAAACATCTTTCTTATTTAAAATTTGGTGTTGTTTAATTATTTTATATTTTTTTAATTGAAATTTGATGATCTAATTTTTTGTTGATTAAATTGCATTTTTTAATGCATAAATAGATTTATTGCTTCAACAATTATTAGGAGGCATGGATTTTGTGGACTACACAGCTTAAACACGCAAATTCAACCGGAACATAACCATTTAAAGAGGCCCTTGAATATGGTACAATAATTTTGTATGCAATTATTTGAACCATGAGTAAGACTCTCAATATGTTGGACGAAAAGGACACTCAAGTCATTTAGACCATCAACAATCATATGTTCAACAAATAGCTCATGCCTCCAAGTTATATGATTTGGAGGGATGTTCATTGGATAGTCATGAATTTCAGCGTCCAATAACATTCTTACTACATCTCTAATTAATGGACAATTTGATGGTAATCTATTGTTGCACAATAACCCTATTCTTAGTAACAATAATATATGTTTCTTGGAACATCCTAACATCCTTCTACCAATAATTTGTTGTAAATTATCTCCTACACTAAGCTTTGTAGCAACCCATCTCACAATATATATCCACTTCTTCTTGAAACTCTATTTTAATAGGTTGTTGATAGTTTTTATTTTAAAAGGAGGTTATTTATTCAGATCCTTTATTTTTACGTCATAGGACAATTTAACTAACAAACTAGCTGTGATTAAAATCTTTCGGTGACCTTATAACTGATCTCCACTTGGTTGATATCCCTACTGTGAACGGTATATATACTTGGAATAATCGTAGAGGTGAAGCACATTAGATAGCCTCTCGTCTTGATCGTTTTTTACTTTCGGAGGATTTAATTAATCTGGATCTGCATTTTGAAGCCTCTATTCTGTCGTCCTTAGGCTCTGGCCATTGGCCTATCAGTTTAACTTTGGATATTAAGGATGTGCCTCAAAATAAGCCTTTTTGTTTTGAACGGTTCTGGTTACGGGACCCTACATTTGTTGATCAAGTTAAGCATTGGTGGCAATCGTCACAGATTCAAGGTAGGAACCGCATGCATAAATTTCAGTTAAAATTGAAATATATCAAGAAGGAGATTAAACAGTGGAACAAAACGCATGTTGGCAATATTCAGACTTCTATGAAAATTCTCTAGGATCAGATGAAACAGATACAACAGGATATCATTTTTAATGGCCGGACGACATTTCTTGCATAACAAGAAGGGCTTGTTCTCAATGAATTGGAAGAGTGACGGAAACAGGAAGAGATATTATGGAAGCAGAAATCTCGTGTGCAATGATTGAAGGAAGGAGAGAAAAATACCTCTTTTTTCCACAAATCCTTGATTCAACGACAACAACATAACATAATCTTCTCCCTCAAGGATGCGAATGGTACTAAAGTTTTCCAGCATCACGAATTGGAAGAATTGTTGGTTCGACATTTTCAAGCAATGGTGACTGAACCTGTGCAAAACAGAGAAGAGGCTATTCACCGCATCACAGCACATATCCCAACCATCATATCTCGGGATCAAAATCTAGCATTAATGCGAAGTATTAGTTTTACTGAGGTGGAGGACGTTGTTAAAAACCTTCCTAAATTTAAAGCTCCTGGTCCTGATGGTTTTACAACAGAATTTTACCAGGCATGTTGGTCTTTTCTTGGTCATGATATTTGGGAGTTGGTTGAAGAATCTAGGCGTTCACGGCAGGTTTGCCCAGGTTTGAATTCCACTTTTATTACCTTGATACCAAAGCAAACTCATACGGACACTCCTGCAGGCTTCCACCCTATCGCCTTGTGTAACGTTATATACAAAATCTTATCTACTATTATGGTCAATCGTCTAAAACCAATTCTTCTTGATATTATTTCCCCAGAGCAAACAGGTTTCATTAAAGGAAGGAAAATTTTGGATGGAATAGTGACAGTCTAAGAGGCAATCCATTCTTTAAAACAGCAGAAACGGAAAGGTATGTTGATAAAATTAGACCTCTCGAAAGCTTATGATCAGTTAAATTGGGATTATTTGAAAGTTGTATTACTCTCTTTTGGGTTTGATGTCCGCTGGATTCAATGGTTATTTTCGTGTCTTTCGACTCCGAATTATTCCATTCTTATCAATGGAGTTCCTAGTCAGACGTTCAATGCAACTCGGGGGCTTCGCCAGGGTGATCCCATTTCACCTTTTCTGTTTATCATTGCTACTGAAGGGCTTGGCCGGTTAATTAAGGCCCAAATTGCCAATCATAGTTTCAATGGCCTGAATCTTTGGGGTCGGGATCTTACGCTCTCTCATCAGCAATTTGTTGATGATATAATGATTTTTTCTCACGTTTCTTTACAGGAAGCTCTTTCTATTTTGCATGTCCTAAATATTTTCATGGACGCTTCGGGAACCATGATTAATAATGATAAATCTCATATTTATTTTTTCAACACCCCTGCTCTTATTGAACGCTTCATTGCACGTATTCTTGGCTTTCAAATAGGTCATCTGCCTTTCAAATATCTCGGTTTTATGCTGCATTTGTCATCACTAAATTTGGCAAGTTGGGAGAGTTTGATCACTAGCCTTCATAACTGTTTGCAAAATTGGGCCCTCAGAGCACTTAATGCGTCGAGCAGAGTTATTTTATAAGAGCGGCTCCTAAAAAAGTGTGTAATACTTTGGTAATTATTTTTAAGAAATTCCTTTGGCAAGGTGCATAAAATACAAAAAAATGGGCATTATTATCTTGGGATACTCTAGTCAAATCCAAAAGAACAGGGGGACTTGGACTCTGGGATCCTTTTATATTAAATCAAGTTATGGGTGCTAAATTATGGTGGAGATGGATTCAGGGGGGGCCGGACCTTTGGAAGAGAATTTGGGAGATTAAATACGTTATGCCTATGACAGTTGTTGGTAAATTAAAAACAGATTCCGCTCCCAAAGGTTCCAATATCTGGAATTTAGCAGCGGCAAATAGGGATCTGATTCGTCAACATAGTTTTTGGGAAGTGCGTGGAGGACGGACAACACTCTTCTGGGAAGACTCCTGGCAGCAGCGTGAAAAATTATTTAGCAGATTGGATTTGGGTGAAATATTCTTATTTACAAATTTAGCCTCTACAAGACTCATTCACCATTACTGGAATACTCAGACTAATGGACAATGGCGCGTATGGAAAACACGAGATCAATGGCCTCATGCACCTGATACGGCCCAATGGAGTAACTTAGACAGAGAATTGCAAACTTGAACAATCACGACAGCTACTGGCGTAGATATCTTACGATGGGGATATCAGACTAAGGGTATGTTCACAATTAAGGAGGCCTACTTCCTCAAATCGCAGAACCACCAGGATGTTGATGCGCCTATCTGGCATAAAATCTGGAATGTCAAATTTTGGCCAAAGGTTGAATATTTTTTGTGGCTTTTAAGCCATAAACGAAAATTGACCTAGGATCATTTGCAACATCAAGGTTTGCAGGGACCTGATGCAGGAGCATCAGAACTGACCAGCAATGTGGAAAATTGTCCACATGTTGTGGTCTGACAGGGTGAATTTTATTACTGTTTGTTCAATCTCAGTTTTACTGAGGAGGTCGATTCTTCATATAGTTTGTTATTTTAGTGATAAATGCAACTGTTTTATTGAGATTTTCTCTAATAGTAGGAGATTATGTTAGCTGTTTGTTAGAGCAATTAGTGGAGGAAATGCATAAAAAAATGTAAAAGCAAAGAGATTGGGGAGAGCGTAGGTGTGGTGTGGCTATTTTGTTTTGGGCGAAAAGCTCCAATTAAATAAGAGGACTATGTTTTTGAATAAAACTGGAGATAGTTCTTTGTGAGAAGTCATGAAAACAAATCTCTGTTTTTATTACTGTTGCTTATGAATAAAAAAAAAATATTGTTTGCGCCCAGTGTGTGATGGTAACCTGTGTTATAAATGTAACAGATTTGGTTAGTGTCAATGGAGTGTTGATTAATACGTTGACAGTTCTCTGGATTAATTCGAACTGTGGTTTCAATTCAAATTTCTGTGATATGTGTTAAATTTTGTGCGTGGAATCTTCCCACAGTGGATAATCAAAAACAGACTGCGCAGATTTTGGGACAACGCCGGATTTGGAATTTGTGATTCCTGAAATTTCGCCTCAAAATCCTGGAAGTTGTTAATTGTCAGTTGTAGAACGAATCGGATTGGATATGCATTAACTGGCAGTTGTGTATTGGATCACGGAAAAAAAAATGCAATTGACTTTGCCATATCGAATAGTGGATTCGATATGAGACAGAATCTGGTGGCTTTCGATGCGTTGGGTTCGAATCACAAATTCGGGAGGAGTCAATAATTGACAGCGCCATTCCAAATCACGGAGATTGAAGAAACGCAGATGGATCTCAGTTAATGGAGCAGAGCGAAGTTTTAGTACCTCCTGTTCCAGGCCAGCAAAGCTAAAAAAACGTAGATCTACAGGGGAAAAGCGTTTCTGGGTATAGATGTATTGTATAAAATCGTTTTAACACAGATATAAAACGATTTAGTAATATTTATGTTCTGGCAAATGCAATAGATTGCATTGGATTGTTTCAATCGATATATGGTTGTTTTATTCGTTAATTTCAACACTAATAACGCAGATGGGCGTAAATGTTTTGGATGACATTTGTAAATTGCAAAGTATGCAACGCAGATATGTTGCAATTGTCGGAATTGCACCAGAATGCAATGTAAATATGTGGAATTGTTTTTTTATTTAAAATCAGTGGTTTGTATCTATTAGAGAGTGTAAAAAGATTTGGAAGGGCTGCGCCCTGTATAACTAATGAAAGAATTCAGTTCTCATTTTTAATTGCAAATCGATTGTAATCTAATTGGATTGAGCACAGGAGTTCGGTGCATCAATTTTTGGTATCGGAGCCAAATCAGCAGGTGTTTGCAGCAAAGATGCTGCCAAGGAGAGGAATTGGTTGAGGAAGACCAGAAACAAATGCAGTCCTGATAGAAGAAGTGCGAAGACTGCGTGAACGAATGGAAACAATGGAAGCAGCCCAGAGAAGAGCACCTAATGAGGGAGCTGAAAGTTCTTTATAAGAATCTGAGGAAGATGTGGAAGCAGAAGAAGAGAATGAAAATGTTAAATTCATGAAGATGCTAGCGAAGGTTGGAAGAAAACCCAAAATAGAAATAGAGATTCCTATGTATGAAGGGAGTCTGAATGTCGAGGAGTTGATGGATTGGATCAGATCCATAGATCAGTACTTCGATTATGAAGAGATTGAAGAAAATAAAAGGGTAAAATTTGCAGTCACCAGATTGAAAGGTCACGCAGCCATCTGGTGGGACGAGTTACAGACATCAAGAACGAGAAAGGGGAAATCTAAGATCAAGCCGTGGGATAAAATGGTAAGCAAACTGAAAGCCAAGTTTTTGCCTAAAGACTATCATTTGAATCTTTTTAAGCAGATGCAAAATCTGAAGCAAAAAGGAATTTCTGTTAAAGAATATACTGAAGAATTTTACAGGTTAAGCATCAGGACAGGGCATGTAGAAGATGATTTGGAGAAAGTAGCCAGATATGTTAATGGGCTAAGGTATGAGATCCAAGATGAGATTAGCCTGTTAAGTCTGAAAACTATTGAAGGTGCCTATCAAGCAAGTTTAAAAGCAGAGGAGAAAATACTGAGGAAACAAAGTCAAAGAAACAGAGGAAAGAGCTCCGCAAGAGGTAGAGGAGCTGCCAGATCCAGAGGAACACAACATCAGTTTGAAGCAGGAAGTTCAAGCAGCAGATCACCACATGTGGGTGAATCTAGTAGAGGAAGATTCGCGCCCAGAGGAAGAGGGCGAGGAAGAGATGTTAGGTGTTATAACTATGGAGAATGGGGACATATGTCACGGGACTGTCCTCATAACAAATCAGCAAGCCAGAGGGGTGAAAATGTGGATGACGCAGAGCCGGAACCACCTCGACTTGTAGAGAAGGAAGAACCACCAGAAGAAGGTGAATCATTGCTGCTCAGAAGAACTTTGTTGAGATCAGAAAAAGAGATTGGAGAACCTGCGCAAAGAAAGAACTTGTTCAGGACTACATTCAAATCAAGGGGTAAGTGTTGTAAGGTTATAATTGATAGCGGGAGTACTGACAATCTTGTGTCTACAGAGATGGTGGAAAAGCTTGGGTTAACGAGGGGTCAGATCGCGAAGTTGGGAAACAGTTTTTGGCGGATGGTTAGAATTCGGGAGAAAGTTTTAATTTCTCGGCCGAGAAAAAAGTCAACTAAATTTCTCGGCCGAGAGTTTTAAAAGTTCTCGTCCGAGAGATTTTAAATATTTCGGACGAGAATTTGGTCGGGTTTAACCTGAGTTAAAATTCTCTCGGACGAGAGTTTTTCATTTTCTCGTCCGAGAGTTGTGGTCACAAAACTCTCGGGCAAACTCTCGGACAGGAGTTGGAGAAATTCTCGGACGAGAGTTGGAAAAACTCTCGTCCGAGAGTTTTACTAATTCTCTGATGTTCATGCAGATATTTCCGCCCCCCAAACGAATGAAAGGTCGACCTCGACCATCGATTAAGGTGGGATGTGTGGAACAGCAATAGGACGGCAATGAAAAAACAGGCGCAATCATGATAAACTCAATCAAATTAAGTAATTATTGAAATCGATGCATAAGAAAAATCGGTAATAATGAGGGAATCGCGTTGTAATAATTCAAGTATGAAGTGAAGGGACAGCAAAAGATTAATGTAATTGCGCTATTTACCACATTAAAGTAATATGTTCGATTTATAATATTTTTCATGTGTGATGGTTCGGGGATAGAACTTAAGGAATTTTATGCATTTCGTTTGATATTCAATAAAAATTATAGGAAAGAGGGTTAAATAACTATTGATTTGTATAACTATGACTTCAATATCATTAACAGAGCTCTGCTGCCCACAAGTGTCCATAACCTTGACAGAGTTGTTTTGTAACCCATGGAACCATTGTCCTTCATACATACTTGAGGAAGTGCTTTATTTTTTCTTTGTATTTTTGTATTGAAAACTTAAAACAATCGTGCTTTAAATACAAACTTAAAACAATCGTTCAAAAAGTGTTGTTCCTTTAAAAGGAACAACAAAGATAATCTGCGAAACTGCTGTTCCTTTAATCTGTGAAACTGCTGTTCCTTTCAAAAGGAACATCAAAGATAATCTGCGAAACTGTTGTTCCTTTAATCTGTGAAACTGTTGTTCCTTTCAAAAGGAACAGCAAAGATAATCTGCGAAACTGTTGTTCCTTTCAAAAGGAACAGCAAAGACAATCTGCGAAACTGCTGTTCCTTTAATCTGCGAAACTGTTGTTCCTTTCAAAAGGAACAGCAAAGAAATGCTCTGCGGACATGCTGTTCCGTTTGAAAGGAACAGCAAAAACACTGCACGAAACTGTTGTTCCATTCGAAAGGAACGGCAAAAAAATCCTACGAAGGTGTTGTTCCTTTTAAAAGGAACAGCAAAAACACTCTGCGAAACTGCTGTTCCTTTCAAAAGGAACAACAGAAGTGCTGTTCCGTTAGAAAGGAACAACAACACGAAAAAAACACAGAATTTTTATTATTTTTCGTTTTTAAAGAAACTAAATTCAAACGAAATAAAGAAGTATTAACATGGAAATGAATTTCAAAAACAGAAAAAAAAAGAATGCATTATGTACAAAAATTAAAAAAACCAATTTATCAAACTGGCGCGGGAGAGGGATTCTCCCCTTCAGCAAGAATTTCAATGGTGGAGTCTTCCCTTCATTGCTGGCAAAAGGATTCACGGGTAAGCAGCTTACAATATAATTGAACTCGATGGCCATTAACCTTAAAGGAATGCCCATATCCGTCAATGGTGACTAGTGTGAGAGTGTCGTTATCATGCACTTTCTAAATTTCGTAGGGTCCAAGCCACCTAGTCTGGAGTTTTCCAGGGAAATCCTGAAACCGAGAATCATATAGAAGTGCCCAATCTCCTTCGTGGAAGATCCTTTGTTTAATGTGGGCGTCATGCCATTTTGCTCTCTATTGCTGGATTAATGCGGTGCGTTGAAGAGGAGAGAGTTTGATTTCATCCAATTCATTCAGTGGCTGCAGTCTTTTTGCTTGTGCTTCATCTAAATTCAGACCTATCGTTTGAGCTGTTCGTAATGTCTGAATTTCAAATTCGATAGGAAAGATGGGTTCTTTTCCAAATACCAACTGGTATGGCGAATGTCCTGTGGTAGGTCTCCATGTCGTTCGGTACGCCCACAATGCCTCTAGTAGTCTGTAGGCCCAATCTCGCCTATGTGAAGCAACCGTTTTTGTCAGTATAGATTTGATTACCTTATTCGTGCTTTTGACTTGGTCGTTGGCCTGTGGGTGGTAGGGAGTTGTAATTTTACGTTGAATATGGTAATTCTGTAATGTTTCAGCCAATTTGTTACCTATAAACTGTGGTCCCCCATCTGTGATTATGTCTCGTGGGAGGCCATACCGCACGAAAATTTGGAAAAGAAAATGTATCACGGAATCCTCTGTAGCTTTTGAAAGAGGCTCTGCTTCAACCCATTTAGTAACGTATTCAGTAGCAACTAGGATATATGTTTTCTGGTTCGATGGAGGGCTAATAGGACCAACGAAGTCAAGGGCCCAATGTTCGAAGGGTTCAATCACTAGTTGAGGGTTCAAGGGCATTTCATCAGAATGCCCAGGTCGACCAGCCCTTTGACAGCTATCACAGGCCTGCACAAATTTTTTTGCGTCTCTAAAGATATTAGACCAATAATAGCCAGTCCGTAGGACTTTATGTGCTGTTCTACGATCTGCAAAGTGTCCACCACACTGTCTGTCATGGTACGCTTTCAAAATATCATATACCTCATCGTCCCTAACACATCTTCTTATTTGCATATCTACACCTGTATGAAATAAGTAACCTCCTATCCATGAAAAACGGGTGCTACGATGTATTATTTGCTTTCGTTCATTAAGGGATAGATGTTTGGGTAATTAACCTATTGCCAAATAGTTCGCTATATCAGCATACCATGGTGTTCTGGTGGTAACAGCGAAGAGATGGTCATCCGGGAAGTGATCTTCAACTGGTTCTACATCTGTTGGCTTTGGCATCCTGGAAAGAAAGTCAGCTACAGGGTTCTCTTTGCCCGGTCGATCCTTGATCGTGATGTCAAATTCCTGCAGTAAAATTAGCCATCTAGTTACTCTCCCATTCGTAACAGGTTTATTTGCTAAAAACTTAATGGCAGAGTGATCTGTGTAAAGCACTACAGGATACCCAGTTATGTAATGCCTAAATTTATTTATAGCGTGAACTACAGCCAAAAATTCTTTCTCAGTCACGGTATAGTTTAATTCGGCAGGGGTCAGATTTTTGCTAATGTAGTAAATTGCATATGGCTTTTTGTCTTCCTCCTACCCAAGTACTGCTCCAATTGCTGTGTCTGAGGCGTAAGATGAAATTTGGAATGGTAAATTCCAATTTGGGCCCCTCAGCACAGGGGCTGTTGCAACGAGCTTCTTCAAATCATTAAAAGCATTGTCACATTTTTCTGTCCAAACAAAATCAGTGTTCCCAGTCAGCGCATATAAAGGTGCAGCAATTCGAGAATAATGCTCTATAAATTTTCTATAATAACTAGAAAATCCAAGAAAGCTATGTACCTCTGTCTGTGTAGTAGGTGTAGGAATTAACAATCTAGTATTTGAATTTTAGCTGGATCTACTTGAATTCCTTCTGCTGAAATATAATGGCCTAAGATAACTCCTTCAGTCATCATCATAAGACATTTTTCATTGCTTAAACAAAGCCTAGTGTCTATACATCTTTGCAATACTTTTTCTAGATTTTGCAACGCAGGTTCAAAATCATCCCCATAAGGAGTGAAATCATCCATATATACTTTGAGACCTTCATTTATTAAGTCTGCAAACATGCTGAGAATTGCCCTTTGAAATGTAGCAGGAGCGTTGCATAGGCCAAAAGGTAAGACTCGGTAGGAAAATGTACCCCATGGGCAGGTGAAAGTAGTCTTGTCCTGGTCTTTAGGGGCAATTTGAATTTGGTTGTATCCATTGAAGCCATCCAGAAATGAAAAGAACTTCTTTCCTGCCAATGTGTCTAATCCCTGGTCAATGAAAGAAAGAGGAAAGTGGTCTTTTTGTGTTGCTTTATTGAGTTCACGGTAATCTACACATATCCTCCACTTTCCATTCTTTTTAGGTACCACCACTAATGGGAAGACCCACTTGCTATCAGATATTGGATAGATAAAATTGACATCCAATCATTTTTGTAATTCATCTTTCATAGCATCCTTAAGGTGAGGATTTAGTTTCTTTTGAGGTTGACGAATGGGTCTTGCGTCTTTTTCAATGTAAATGTGGTGAGTACATAATTGTGGGTCAATTCCTTTCATATCGGGGTAATCCCATGCAAAGGCTGCTTTGTATTTTCGTAATAATTGGACCAATTTCTCTTCTTGTTCAGCAGTGAGATTCTTGTTAATGTTCAAGGTTTTTCCTGGTTCAATTTCTACAACCTTAGTATTATTCACAGAGGTAGTAGGTATTGCTTGATCATGGATGTCTTTAAAAGGATCTTCTTCTTCTTTATTGTCGAATGTTGCCTCAATCATGTGACATTGCAAGTGAGATGCAGTTTGTGATTTATTAATGAAATTACTAATGACATCATCCTCTGTTTGATCTTTAAAATCCAAAGCTTCTTCTATCGTTAGAGGTGACCTCATGTTTTCCACAAAATATGATGGTTCGAATTTCTTGCACTATGGGGGCGCCCATGAGCATTGTATCATCTACGAATCGTTGATGCGTTACTGTGTGTCCTTGGTGTACCGGTTTGATGCCTTTGAGTTGATTATGTTGTTTTGCCTTGGCTAAGGATCTTCCTAGCCCTTCTGCCATAATGACAAAGAGAAACGAAGACAGGGGATCTCCTTGCCTTATACCTCTAGACGGAATGAAGGGTTGAAGGGGTCCTCCATTTAGTAGCATTGAAAAGAAAGCACCTGAGACCAGTTCCATTATCCAATTTTTCCATTGCTGACTAAATCCATAAGCCTGGAGGATTGCTCTCATATAGTGCCAGTTGATTTTATCAAAGGCCTTTGAAAGGTCAAGCTGGATAAGCATACCTGGAGTTCTTTTTGTTTTGAGAGAATGCAACACTTCCTGAGTGAGGATTATGCTGTCAGTGATCTGCCTACCTTCAACGTAGCCAGTTTGTTCTTGAGAAATGATTGAGGGGAGGACAGATTTAAGTCTGCTAGCCATCAGTTTGGAAAGGATTTTGTAAAGGACATTACAAAGGGTTATGGGACGAAACTTGTCGGGGGAGTCAGCCTGGTCTGATTTGGGAATTAAGGTGAGGAATGTGGCATTGATGGCAGGCAAAACTTTCTTGGTTCTGTGAAAGTTCCTTACTAGGTTGAGAAGGTCAGCCTTAATAATGGGCCAGCAAGCTTTAAAGAATTCGATTGTAAAGCTGTCTGGTCTGGGAGCCTTGTTCGAGGCCATGTTGAAGATTGTTTCTTCAATCTCCTGCTCAATGAATTCTCTTAGAAGGAGGGAGTTTTGCTCCTCTGTAACTAAGTTGGGAATGGCAGCGATAATTTCATTGATGGCTCGGGTTCTATCTTGAATGGGATCGTTGAGAAGAGAAGTGAAAAAAGAGTTGAGTTCAAATCCTATATGCTCCCTTTTATAAACTTGATCGCCATCAGCGTTTTTGAGGGAGAGGATGCGATTATGTGCTCTATGCTGGATGGTTGACTTATGGAAGAAACTAGTGTTGCGTTCTCCTTGTTTTAACCATTGCACCCTCGACTTCTGCCTCGATAGCAGCGCTTCTTGTTTTAACCGTTCTTCCCTTTGCCTTTGCAGATTTGATTCTTGAGCTATTCTTTCATCATTGGGCCCTTCTTTGATCAAAGATCGCTATCTAGGTTCACCATTTTTTCCTCGAGTTATTTTTTGGCTTGAAATATGTCGCCAAAGGTGTTTTTTTTCCAGCGTTTGAGGTTGATTTTTATTGTTTTGAGCTTCTGTTCGAATATGTACATGATATTGTCGCTCCTTATGGTGGCTTGAGTCCACCAGCGTTGTATGTTTTGCATGAATGATGGGTGCTCTGTCCAGAAGGCTTCATATCTGAATTGTCTGTTGTGGGGCTTATCCAAATTGGTGAAGTGAATCTGCACTGGCCAGTGATCAGATCCTCTGATAGGCAGAATGCTGGCCTCCATGTCGATATTTTGCAGCAGAATGGATTCCGACATGAGGAACCTATCGAGACTTGATGCTATCTGACTGTTTCGTCCTTGCTTATTATTCCATGTATGCAGACCATTGACTGTGGAGATGTCAATGAGTTTGGATTCAACAATAAAGGTGTTGAATGCTTCTGAGTCCTTATCCAATCTTCGTAAGCCTCCCTTTTTTTCTGCTAGATTGGTGATCATGTTGTAGTCTCCGCCTAAAATCCAGTGGTTTGCCCCATGGTGTTGTCTGACTTCGTCCAGGTCTAGCAGCATCTTCATCTTTTCCTGGATTCGTTGGGGTCCATACACGTTGGTGATGCAGATCGATTGCCCTGAGTCTGGCATGTTGAAAATGTTCGATAACGAGTGCTTGGTGGACAGAGCATTTTGCAAGAAGAATTTTATTTTGTTCCAGAACGTGAGTAACCCTCCTGCTTGCCTGATAGCATCTATGCTTATGCAGTGATGACTGTTGGAAACAAGTTTTTTGAGTGTGTCTGTGCCTTTGGGAGAGCATTTTGATTCTTGAAGAAGTATGATGTCCGGGCGTAGCGAGAATAAGCAGTTTTTCAATATCCTTCTTTTGGTGGTGCCGTTGAGCCCCCTGATGTTCCAGGTTGTGATTTTCATTGAGCTACCTTTGGAGCAGATAGGACCAAGGCCCTGATTTTTCCTTCATTGATTAGGCGTCTGCCTGGTTCTTGTATTTGGTGTCTTGTGGATTTGCGCCCTCTTTTTCTTCCTGGTCCTTGTAGCTTGTATTGATCCAAATCCAGGTTGGCTTGAATGCTCGTTTGGTTGCTATTTCCCCATTGCCTTTTGGCTGCATTTTGGTTGATGTATTCCAGCTGCAGGTATGCCATTTCTATCTTCTCCAAGTGTTCTTGGGGAATGGCATCGACTCCCAGTTTGAACCATTGCTCATTGACCTTTTGGAGATCTAGATCGCCTAGGATCTCCTCCAGAGGATTGTTTGAAGTGGTTGAGGATGGCTGCTCTGTTTGCATTTCTGTGCATTGAGGAGTTTGCAGTGAGGTGTGGCTGGTATTAATCTGAATGGGAGAGGATTATGGTTTGTGTTGCGGTGCCTGGGCGTGGATTGAATCCGAGGTTGTGCTTGGGGCGTTGGTTGTAATCAAATATTGACTTAATAATGACGGATCTTGATCAGTGGGGGCCTGGGAGACTATAGGGTGCTCCAATGAGTCAAGATTGCTCAGAACTTCAAAGTTGTTTCGCTGGGTTGAGGCAATGTTGGTGGGGGTTGTATTGGTGGAGGGTTTCGGAGGCTTGTTGCCTTTCTCCCCTTTGTTCTTTCTTGAGATGGAGGTGAAACCAGGTGTCAACAGGCTTGCACAATGGAATACATTTCTTTGTCATAGGGTGATGAACTTTGTCACAAGTACTCAGTACTATCTCAAAAAGCTACACACAAACTAGATTGGTTTTGAACAAGTCAAAGGTTCAAAACTCATCCACTAATTGATTGCCTCTATTGTGCAATCAACGCTGGTCTAATGAGAGATCCAAGTTCGAATCTCACTAGCTCCAACTACGCAATTCTCATTGGTAATTTCCTCCAAGTGTGGTGCAAATCTCATGCACAACTAATGTCACAATTGATAGCTATCTCAACCCTTTCATCTACCTCTTTCACTTGTCGCCACTGAACTGTCCATGCACTGAGTTAAATTGATGTGTTCTTTAGTTTAATAATGAGTTAATAATTAGTGAATTAAATAATATTTAATTTACACAACTCATCTCTAGTGTATTAGCCAGTTAAACTAAATACAACTAGTTCAAAGTTAGTTAACCAGAACACCATCTCCATTCACTGTTGCATCAACTCCACCGAACTCCGCCACTTGAGCTCTAACTGAAGTCAACCATGCATTGGCTCAACTAACCCATAGGAAAAGCGTAAATCCTTCTAGCAGATGCATGCCCCACATCCGAGGGTCAAACTGAAGTGCTCCAAGAGAGTAAACTGAGGTTTAGAGTCCAAATATTATTAAGGGTAAATAATATTTAACTGTTCTATTTTTAGCCCGCCGGTCTAAAAATAGACTTCGACCTAAATGCTAAAAATAGAGGTCCATCTATTTTTACCAACTCGACCAATCATCCAAGAATAGAATATTGCAGCTCCCGGTCCATGATCCATATGTCTAAAAATAGACATAGTCTAAAAATAGACTTTGAGCCAAAAATACCCTGCGGGCCCACTTGGTGAAGGCAACTTCATTTCACCAAGCTCCATCATCTTGCTGCATTTTTAACACTCCCTCTCAGCAAGATATGGATTATCTGCAACCCCTACCCTGCCTCTGTGAAACTCGAATTTTCTCCTGGTGAGCGCCTTCATCAAGATGTCTGCATCCTGATCCTCCGTGGGAATATATGAAAGCATCATGATCCTCCGCTGAACACAGTCTCTGATATGATGGTACCTGATGTCGATGTGTTTGGATATATCATGAAATACTGGCTGATCCACATCCGGAGACTCATCCTTGGGAGCTAACAGCTCCTCCTCTGCATGCAAGTGTGGCTCCCTCTCAAGCGAACACTGCATGGCTTTCTCCTCCTAAAATTTAATATCCTGTCGCACAACAGTGTTGCGACTATCTGACACATACACCCTATAGTTGTGTAGTGTATCAGTGTACCCCACAAATATTCCAACCTCGGCTGTTGGATCCAGCTTCTTCCTTGCATCCTTCGTCACATGCATGTAGACAGGAGAGCCAAAAATCCACAAATGGGAAATGTCAGGGCTCTTGCCAGAATAAGCCTCCTCTGGTGTACTCATGCCAAGAATCTTGTGAGGACAACGGTTCTGCACATATACTGCTGCGTTGCATGCCTCAGCCCAGAAGTGAAGGGGTAGGCCCTGATCATGCAACATCGCCCATGCAACACCCACAATAGTTCTGTTCTTTCGCTCAGCCACCCCGTTCTGCTGTGGGTTATGGGGTGCGATGAGCTCTCTCCGAATCCCTTCTGTGCTGCAGAAGTCCTTGAATTCAGCCAAGATGAATTCACCACCATTTTCGCTCCTGAGAGCCTTCAGCTTCTTCCCCGATTCCACATCGACCAGTGCTTTAAACTCACAGAACTTACCGAATGTATCGCTCTTCTTTTGCATGTAGAAGATCTAGCACTTTCGAGATAAATCATCAACAAAGATCACGTAGTACTCGTGCTTTGCTGTCGAAGCTACTGAGAAAGGACCACACACGTCTGTGTGAACTCTCTCAAGGGTCGTCATGGCGCGACTATCCTTCTCGTGAAAGGTGGCTTTCACAAACTTTCCTAAAGTACACCCCTTGCACTGATCTGACTGCGCAAGGGTGCCCTTAGGAAGCCCAGTAGAAATCTGTTGGAGGATCTTCAAAGCTCCATGGTGAAGGTGGCCCAATCTCCTGTGCCACAGTTCGCCCTCATCATCCCGGCTCACCACTTCTCCTGCTTTGCATGCCATTGCTGCGCAGCCATCTACTTGCAACTGATAAAGGTTTTTGGTTCGAACCCCTATCTTCCGAGTCTCTCCAGTGGTCTTCCTGCGCAGGAAAGCCTTTCCTTCGCTGAAGACCACATCATACCCCTTGACTGCATGGGCATTTACCATACCTTTCACTTTCCAAAAATAGCTTGCGGGCCCACTTGGTGAAGGCGACTTCATTTCACCAAGCTCCATCATCTTGCTGCATTTTCAACAAGAGGAGGGTGAAATACAAGAGGAGGAAATGGAGTTTCTGAGGGATCCACGTAATACTAGAAGTAGATTGTCATTATTTCAATTTAGTCTATCCATACTTATTGGACATTGAAATATAGACTGGCAAATGCCATAGTCAATGTTCAGGAAATTGGAGGGGACGCAAAAGCTGCCTCTATTTTAACTTAAATGAGAAGGGATATCCAAGAAATCCACCTTCTGCAACACCACCATAACTTCTTCCTAGGCCGCAGGAAGTGCCAATTGAAAAGTATGAATCAAGTGGATACGTCTAGCTCCAATTTTAAGGACTCGACACATATCGATCGATCTGATGATTGAGTTTTATGAAATCCTTTTCTTTTTATCATTTTGACATGCATATTATAGGTAGCATTTAATTTCTGAAGTTCTTGTATGTAATGGACAGTAAATTGGATATAGAAAACAGTATTAGGGTCAAACTTTATGAATTTTGGATGGCCTATGACTCTTTAAGGTGGCCAATAGACCTGGTTTCCAGCATTATTCATTATAACCTACTTTTCTCTTTTTTGATTAATGGAAAATAGAAAGGCTCTGCTAAACTTACAAAAAAAATCAAAGTAAAAATTTAATAATTAAAGATGAAATTATAATTTAATTATATAATTTTATAATTTTTTTTTAATTTCAACAACTTTAAAAATAACATAATAAAAATTGTTTTGATAAATTAATGTTATCTAATTTTATCAATAATTAAATTTATATAATTAAACTAATCAAAATTTAAACTAATATCCAACTAATTTATATTAGAGAACTGAAATGGATATAATGTGAAGTTATATAGATACATCACAAAATCATGTCAAAGGAGGAGTAGAGTTTTTTTTATGTCAACTCAAGAGGAGGGTTCAAGATTTTTTCGTTGTATATTGTGTTGAATGCATAGAGCTAATCATATAGCTTTGAAATGATGCTATGAAGTATAAATACAAATTATTTAATATTAGATGGCTTGTAATGGATATTTTATAGCCTATATAATGCAAAAAATAATTATGTGTGAAAACATCCATTAAATCTATTGCATATTGAATAAAATATTGAGGCCAAAACATTTAAAAATGTTTAACATTGGATTTTAATAAATTATAGCTTATTACTAATTCTATTAAGTATAAAATTACTGGTACAAAACTATCACAGCGTCAGCTTGGTGAGCCTGAGCACTGGGCTTGATAATCAAGCAAGTCAAAGAGTGTCTGGACTGCCCAGGATGGGAAACCAATCCTTTAAACCACAAAGTCTGAACCGCCCATGAAAGGGAAACCGGTTTTAAGTTTACACAAAACAAGCTAACATGAAAGTAAATACTAAAAATAGTACGGTGCTTATAAAGCTTGGAAGCATATGATTCCGACAGAAACAGAACAAAAAAAACTTGAGTGACTTTGCAGCTGCTATCCATGATGCTTATGCAGCAGAGCAGTAAAGCTTGGAAGCATATGATTTCGACAGAAACAGAACAAAAAAACCTGAGTGACTTTGCAGCTGCTATCCATGATGCTTATGCAGCAGAGTAGTAAAGCTTGGAAGCATATGATTCCGACAGAAACAGAACAAAAAAACCTGAGTGACTTTGCAGCTGCTATCCATGAGTAGGAGAGGTAGGTTCCTCGATGACTCTGCAGGCATAAGCGTCGCTTCTGTCCTCTTGTCCTTCGCTGAGAGCTCTCCCTCTACCGGTGCGCCCCATCGCCATGCTGTACTCGTGCTGAGAAGGAGGAACAGAAGTGGCTAGAGCCGCGCATGGGGAGCTGGAGCTAGGAGGGGAGAGAGGAGTAGCAGAACAGGGCGGAGCCAAATTGGGGACTTCTTCACGAAGTTTTACAGTGATAAAAGCAGTGAGGGTAGCGTTGCAGGAGGTGCAATCAAACCGGAGCTCAGCACGCTTAGAGGTTTGTTTGATGGAGGGTCGAAGGGGCCGAGGAGCGACAGAAGGGACCAGAGGGAGAGAGACGTAGGGAGACTCACGAGCAGGGGGTGGAGGGGCAGGGGCGACGGGAGCAACGACGGAATCAACGCAAAACGCAGGTACAGGGGCTCCATCTTCTTCTGGCAAGGTAGGGACAGAGCCATGGCTAGGAGGAGGGCGCCACTGGTTGGATTGCCCACGACTGGGTCCGCGTCTGCATCTCATGCGTTCGCGGAGACGAGGCATGGTGACAGACGCAGGACCAGGCTCAACGAAACAAACTGAATTGGCAGGGGAGAAATGAAAATCCGGGACGCCACTAGGCTGAGGTGAGGGAGCAGGAACCAGACCACTGAGACCACGAACAGAGGGAGGATTGACACTGCACCACGGACTGTGAGAAAAATGATAATCCGGAACCGGTTCAAAGCAAGCGACTAACGAACAACGCCTCCCAGTGTTCGTTTTAACACTTGCATCAGCGCAGCCTGGAGAGCAAATCGCGTGCAGGGGACGAGGAGATCCATGAACGTCCGCCACACCAGTCGAGCAATTGCAAATGTAATCCGTCAAACATCGAACCGCCATAACCAGGCGCTTGGCGAGCCAACCGAGAGAATTAACGTTCGCGCAGGGTGGTGAGTTAAGAGCCAATTAAATGCGAGTACCGGGAGCCACATGGGCTGCCCAAGTGAACCCCATCGGGAAGTGCACAGGGTGCCACGTTCCCTGGTGTGCATTGATAAATTATAGCTTATTAATGTATATAATATTTTTTATTTATTTTAATTTCTAAAATTATTTTAAGTGGTTTTCTTCAAATTGAACAGATTTTTATCTTATATAATGATCATCGGTTACATAATTATATCTTAGTCTTGTGGTGCAGTAATTCCATAATGGGCCTCAGTTCTTGTGTATGACAATGGCCTCTTTGTGACTTCTTATATGTGATATGAGAAAATATTATGACAGTGATATGGAGATTTGATAATCCTTATGAAAAATATATCATGACAGACCTATGATTGTTCCGCTGCATTGTTATGGCTAATGTTCTCTATACATAATTTATTATGATGGTATGTGGTGGATGCAATGTGAAAATGTTGAAAATGTTTTAAAATGAAATTATCAACAATAGATACATCTGGCCACAAAATAATTAGCATTATTATTACTCACTACTTAGTAAATATATAACAATGTAAAAGTGTGTAAAATATTAAAATAAACAATTTGCAACTTGAATCAATCAAATTTCCGAAGAAATGAAGCATGGGCATCCATTTTAGTGAAGCATGGCAATTTTGGCTCGCATCACAAAAATACACACCCAACCTTCATTTCAAGGCCAAATTGAATAATTCAGCTTGGAGAGTATTTATTTACTCGTAAGTAACAATAACACAATTAAATAATTTAAAATTTTCACATATATATTAATTTTGTTCAGGAATACTCCAAATTGTAACATGAGTTAAGTTTATGACAGATATATGAAGAAGATATGTTGAGCCCTATGATAGAGGTAACATGACAGACCTATGATTTCTCCATTGCATTGTTATTGCTAACTATCTCACTACATAATTGCTTAAGATGATTTGGGGTGAACGCAATGTGAAAATGTTGAAAATGTTTTAAAATGTAGTTATCTACAACAAATACATATAGCCCTAAGAAAATTAACAAATTTGTTACTATTCTACTAGTTAGTAAAGATATAAAAATGTAAAAGTGTGTAAAATAGTAAAATAAAACATTGAAAATTTGAATAAATCATATTCGTTAGGAAATGAAGTTTGGGTGTGCATTTTTGTGAAACAAGGAAATTTTGTCCTGCTAGACAAAAATACATGCCAAAGGCTTCATTTTAGGGCCAAATTGAATGATTCAACTTGGAGAGTATTTCTTTATTCATAAGTAATGTTAATACAATTAAATATTTTTTACCTTTTCACATATATATTTCTATTGCTCAAGAATACTCTAAATTCAATTGATTTAGGGTAAACGGTAGGGTTTGTGTGGCTCAAATAAATGCACACCATGATTTGTAATTAATTGGCAGTGATACAATGAGCATTCCATCCCAGGCTACAAAATTGTACCTCAGTAATGGGCCTCATTCTTGTGGTTTAAGAACGCCTTTTAATGTGCTTCATTTGTTGGGTATGACAGTGGCCTCTTTGGGCCATCTTATCTATGATATGAAAAAAGATTATGTCATAGATATGAAGGATATATGTTCAGCCCTATGAAAAATATATCATGATAGACCTATGACTATTTATTTGCATTTTTATTTCTAATTTTCCCTCTATATAATGGCTTATGATTATATGGGGTTAACACGATTTGAAAATGTTGAAAATGTTTTAAAATGCAATTGTCTACAATAAAGACTTCTAGTCCTAAGAAAATTAACATTGTTACTACTCGACTGGTTAGTAAATATATAACAATATAAAAGTGTGTAAAATAGTAAAATAAACAATCTTCAATTTGAATCGATCATATTCGCCATGAAATGAAGCATGCTTGTGCATTTTAGTGAAGCAAATAAATTTTATCCTGCTTCATAAAATGCATGCCCAACCCTCATTTCAAGGAAAATTTGAATGATTCAATTTGGAGATTATTTATTTACTCATAAGTAACATTAACGTGCAATTAAATATTTTTAATTTTTTACATATATATTTATGTTTTTTAAGAATATTCCAAATGGCATAGATTTCATAGGGTGAAAGGAAGGGTTTTTGTGCCTCAAATAAATGCACACTAGGACATATAATTAATTGGAAGTGATATAATTATCATTCCATCCTATGGGTTTACAAAATTGTACCTCATTCTTGTTATGTAACAATGTCCAAATGGGCCTTGGTCTTGGGGTGTAACAACACCCTAATGGGCCTTGGTTCTTGGGTATGAAAACCACCTCCTTGGGAATTCTTATTTGTGATAACATCACAACACCATAATGGGCCTTATTCTTGTGGTGTAACAATTCCCTAATGGGCCTAATTTCTTGGGTATGGTTGTGGCCTCCTTAGGCCTTATCTGTGATATGAGAAAAGATTATTATAGATATATGAAGGAGATATGTCGAATCATATGGTAGAGATATCATGATGGAGCTAGGACTATTTTGTTTCATTGTTATTACTAATGTTCGCTCTATATAATTACTTATGATGGCATTGGGTGAATGCAATGTTAAAAAAAATTAGAATGAAATTATCTACAATAGATACTTCTATCCTTAGTAAAATTAATAATGTTACTACTCTACTAGTTAATGGTTAATGGCTAATTGTGGGTCACCTATGGATGGTAATGAACCTATTTTCCTAGTTGAAATTATGTATAGGCTTGTAATTTTAGTTTTTTTTTTTTTTTTTTTTTTAATTTTAAAGTGATTATTGAGCTGATTGGTCTTGTCAAACACTTAAAAAGCATTTGTCCCTCCAATCCTCTTGTTTTTTTCCTTTTCCTATGTGTTGGTAGTCTTAAATCTAGCAATAATTAGAGTCTTTGATTTTGGAAATTCCTAGATACATTCATGTCATGGATAGCTATCCTCCTCCTAGAGGGTGTTAATGTGACAAGATGCATGAGATAAGGAAGGATATGAGACACCTAGCCAATCAAATGGAAGTCGTGCATAAGGTCATGGTCTATATTATTACCCATATGGAATCCAAAATGAAGAAGAATGAAGAGTTAGAATGGTAAATAAATCAAGGACCGCAGTCTCTTTTCAAAATTTTATTTATACATTTTATACAAGCCTAACCTTTCAGCCTTAAAAGAGAAACCTTAAAATATATAAAAGTTGGTGTAAAAATTTTATAAATTCGAAATTAAATTGTGCAGAATTTTTGCGTTGAATCATCTCTCATTGGAATCAACCTAAGGAATCAAAGGCTTTATAACATGTTAAAGCAATTGAAATTTAGAGGATGAGTACCCATCGACAATCAGGATACTAACCAACCCATCTCCAAATCAATGACCATGATTCATTTTGACAGATCCTCCATGATTTTCAAAAACCACTATGGGGACCCCTTAGAAATGGTTAATGCCTTTTATGAAAACCACGCATTGAATGTTGATGGAAACACATGTACCTGCCAGGAGAGGTAGGAAAGTGAGTGGGCCCTTACACATCATCAAGTTGTTTCGATAAAAGCCCATCCCGCCTATTATTTTATTTGATCTATAGTTGCAGAATTATAGTGAATCCCGTCTAGAGTGTATATTGTCAATTCCTCATCAACATTAAATTTTTAATTATCTCGAGTTACTAGGTAACTCATAATTCAACATTTCTTCATTGTCCTTTCTTTGCAATTTTAAATATGGAGAAAACAATAAAATCAACTAACAAATCCACAATCTCTATGGTGTTTTTTCATATACCCCTTAGGAATAGAGAAGCCAAAGTATATGATTCCAATTCCTCCTTGGACCTTTTGGAGATTCTACAGGACATTCTTGACTGTTCCAGTGATTTAGATAATATTTTCAAGTCGTCCAATCTGGCCTTTATCATGAAATTGTCCCACATACTTGTTATTTCCCCAAACTCACTACAATGAAAATACCTTCTAGCAGAGGTCATAACGAAAGTTTTTAGTGTTATAAAATTGGAAAAATTTGTCAAAAAAATATCTGCTAAAACATTTTTCTGTGATAGCAGATGTTTTAAAATATATTTTAACGTAACTTCATCACAATTGAAGAAGGGTCGTCGAAGTTTTAGCAGATTTTTTCTTTTGCGGTGCACTTCATGAAACAAGTAGCATTAGTACTCTACATATATAAATGCACTTGACAGAAAACATAACTAAAAGCACAAAGGCATTGAATGAAAATAGTTACACCAGTGCATAATATATATCACATTGTTTCTAATGGATAAAAAATCCTTGGGGCGTTCTCGTAAGGAACGACATCGGGGCACGCAAAAAAAAATTGTTGAGTCGGTGATTTAGTTTAAACTTACAGCATCGATGTGTATCGTTTGTATAAATGCCACAGTGCGTTGGTTATTTAAAAATTTCGGTGTTGTTAATTTTCATGATGCACCAAGATGGAAATAATATTTTGTAGGATCAGTGTGTTAGTTCTATCAAAGCACTGGTGCGCTAAGAATATAAATCCACCAAATTTTTAATTTCAAACAATAACAATGCTTGAAGAAATAAATGATTCGGCATTGTCATTTTCCGAAAAGGCACCAGTCACGTAAAAAAGATGTTTTCATGGTGATTTTATATAAAATAATGCACCAATGCATCTTTATGTTTAGACGTAATGATTTTTTGTATGAGATTTTCTCTCTTTCGAAAACATCAACCTGTGGCAGTGAAATTATTGTAATTAAAAAAAAAAATGTTCCTAAAAATATTGACATATATATATTATAATGTTATTCACGTAAATTAAAATTTTATTAGTTCATTTGTATATGATGTTTGGATTAATTTGTTATATTATCATATTTCACATTGCTTCATTATAATATTTAATCATCCATATATTTATCAATGGTGTAGGATTTCACAATGACATTGGATAACACAATAGAATAAATTAAATTGCATTGTGGTATATATCAATAAGAGGTTGTTTTTCATACAAAATGGGATTGTTATTGGTAACCCCTTGTCTTTCAATTGAGACATTGTCCATTATTTTAAACAAAATGTTTGATTTTCAAAGAAAAATATTTCAAAAAATACAATAGGTTGCGTTGATATCCAAATAGATCATCATTATTCATTGGAATTGTTGTTAATGCTCAAGCTACTTCCATGACTTGGGTTATCTGGAGGAATGTTTTTTTATTGCATCAATTCCTTTTTTCTTCTTGATCTTGTTCCATGTGAAAATATAAAACTAGCATTTGCCCCTAAGGGTGCAAAGGTACACCGAAGGAGTAGACTTTGTACTAACTCTTGTGCCTATCAAAGAGTTCGGCCTAGTCGTGCGTGTTTTGTTTGAGATTAACAATTGACATTTTCGAATAAATTAAATGTTAAGAATAATGGAATACTATTTATAGTTTAAATAGTATTCACATAATTATAATATTAACCCATTCGATTATTACTATGACATCAAGCTTTAATTAAACACTATGGCTTCGTTCAAAAGGCTATATTAAGGTTATTCACATAATTACATTAACCCATTCCATTATTACTATGGCATCAAGCTTTCATTAAAAAAATTTAAATATTAAAGTTAAAAACAATTATTGAAAAAACAAATAAATGTTAAATATAAAAATTAAATTAAAAAATATATATGCTAAACTTTATTAAATTTAAAAAAATCATTAATATTAACATTAAAAATAAATAAATTAAAAACAAAAAATATTAAATTTTAATAAATAAATAAATTGATAAATAAATTTTAAAATAGAGGAAAAAAAAATTAGAGTTAAAATTAAAAAAAAAAAAAGGAATACAAATTAATTTAAAATAAAAAAGGGGGAAAATTAAATAAATTTAAAAAATAAAATAAAAAATAAAATTAATTTTTAATATAAAACTTAAAATTTTAAAAAAAAATTAAAAAACTAAATTTTAAATGTTAAATTTTATTTAATTAAAAAAGGAAAATTAAAAAAAATATTTAAAAATACATATTTAATTTAAATTAATTTTAAAAAGTAATTAAATAAAATATTAAAATTTATCAAATAAAATTAAAAAAATTAAAAATTAAATTAGTTTAAATTAAGGTGGGTCCGCCGACTCGAGAAGAAGGGTGAACCGTGGCCCTAAAACCCTTATATCCATACGTATTAAGGATTGGAGTTAGCAATCAAAGGTTTTTAACGGCGATTAGAACCCGTGATCAGTGCACCCATCCGACGATCGAAACCAATTCGAAAGATCTGACCGCTGAAATCAATATCGCGCGAGTTACTTACGCTATCGTTAACTCGCGGTGAGGGGGGTTTTTCAAAACCGTTCAGGGACACGCGTCCCTCAGTCTATGGAATCGCTGCAATTTCTAAAATACAACTTACCGCTTTCGTGCCTCGCGGAATACTGCCGGGTTTCCAACTCCTGGTTTCACGGGATTAACCTCCGAGCAGCTTTGAATGCGATCATCGCTCGATCTATTAGCCCTTAGATCCGATGTCCTCCATTGATATCGCGTTGTCTCTTCAACGCCTCCAACGAATGCGCAGAGAGCGGTTTTAGGCTCGTGACGTGGCGATCTTCCACTGGATCGCGTGAATTTTAAGTGGTTTCACATCCAGGCAAAGGTGGGGCGGAATGAGCGGTTTTTGGGAATAAGCCCGGTGGATCCCGAACGCTGATGCCATCATTTCTATCGTTACCGCCTGAATGCAAAAAAGGGCTGAAAACCCCCTTCACAATGTGGTGATTCAGGCGAGTAGCCGGATGTGCTCTTTCTGAAAACTTTTGAGTACTTTTTGTCTAAATCCACGACGGAAATCTGCTTAGGCTGCCCTACCGAAGCATTTGACATTGATCTTGCAAACCGCGTCCATGAATTCGATGTCTTATTTCAAAAGAAACGGACTTAAAATGTTGTCTTTGCAAGCAAATGTAAGAAATTTTCATGATTTGGTTACTTGTTGAGTCTGGTAGGCGAATTTTCCTGACTAAATTCCGGTATATGAACTCCAAAACACTGCAAATCAAGTGTCAGAAGAAAGGATCATATAGTTTAAGAAAAATTTCAAGACAAAATAATATACAGCTAAGGTAAATAATATATCCCGACTGCGAAAAAGAAACATGGAAGAAGAAAACCAGAAAAGATTACCTGCCTTAACAAGCCGAATAACTTAGAAGACACCATCGGAGAAACGTAGTCTTTTCGCACATAAAACTAAAACTAAATAAACTTAAATAATGGCAAAGTTCCGGCAGACATGATAAATTTTAAGAAGAATTTGCTTCCTTACTGAAACACAGAAATAAGATGCCGAAACAAATATTTTTCATATCTTTTCCTATTCATATGTAACACTGTTCCAATAATTTTCTGAGTTTGAACTTAATTCTTCACAAAAATCGTCCGGTCGATTTTGTTCATTTTCCGCTGAAAGATCGTAATGTTCAAACCGGAGAAAACGTGAAAAAGCGCTCCACAGACAGAGAAAGGTGGAAAATGAGAAATCGCATTGCAAACCGTCGATTTGGCGGAAAATGAGAAATCGCATTGCAAACCGTCGATTTGGCATATTCGTTTTAGAATGACGAATCTGCTACAGTGTCGTGGGCTAAAGCCCACAATAGATCACAAAAATCGTCCGGTCGATTTTGTTCATTTTCAGCTGAAAGATCGTAACGTTCAAACCGGAGAAAACGTGAAAAAGCGCTCCACAAACAGAGAAAGGTGGAAAATGAGAAATCACATTGCAAACCGTCGATTTGGCGGAAAATGAGAAATCGCATTGCAAACCGTCGATTTGGCATATTCGTTTTAGAACGACGAATCTGCTACAGTGTCGTGGGCTAAAGCCCCACAATAGATCACAAAAATCGTCCGATCGATTTTGTTCATTTTCCGCTGAAAGATCGTAACGTTCAAACCGGAGAAAACGTGAAAAAGCGCTCCACAGACAGAGAAAGGTGGAAAATGAGAAATCGCATTGCAAACCGTCGATTTGGCGGAAAATGAGAAATCACATTGCAAACCGTCGATTTGGCATATTCGTTTTAGAACGACGAATCTGCTACAGTGTCGTGGGCTAAAGCCCCACAATAGAACACCTTCGGTGTAAATAAAGTGTAATGAGTGTATCTATATTTGTGAGAATAATGAAAATTGAAATAAATATTATACATCAATGTAAGTTGAATAGCAATTTACCATAGCAAAAAGTGACTCATAAATTGTGCACATGGCTTCAAAACCAAATGTCATTCCTTGTTGCAACAAGTCTTCTTTTGGCGTAGTTCCATACTCTGTTTCTTACATGTTGTAAACCCCATTATAAATCATAGATTTAATATAAAGGATTTTTTTGTTCTTTTAATTATAAATATAAAGAATTAAAACAACATAGATACTAACAAATTCAATAATTATTTTATAATATTCCAATGATAAGAAGTTGATTTTGACCACTAGTGTTTGACTTATTATTTGTTGATTACTACCATTACTAAATAAATGAGTAAATTAGAATTTTAGCGATCAACTTTTAATAATGAGTGCTCTAACAATAGACTTTTACAAAAGGATTGGTTTTACCACATGGATTGTAAAATTACTTGAATTTAAAGAAGATAGACCACCTTAAACCATAAATTATTTTTTAACTTATTTTTTGAATGACATTGAATATGAAAAGAAAAATGTCCTTTTTATATTATAAAATGAAAGAGAGGAATTAGAGGATAATAGCAACACTAAAATAGGACACATGGATGCCCTAAATTAACCTGGAAACCTTTATGGAAAAAACAATTCTTGATATTAGATTTATTAATCATTAGGCCAAATCCATCTTATAGGCCAAATGGTTGTGATGGGAAGGGAAAATATTTGCCTTATGTGACATTAAATATAGGAAAATACTACCTCAACATTTACTTTTGTGGTATAAGGGGCAGTAGAAACAATACCAAGTTGTAATAATGTTAAAGGATCTTCGTGAGCATAAGAGAGGAAAGGATTTTCAAGACATTATGAATCTGGCTTCAAGAATGTCCCATCAAATGTGGTTCAAATGAGTCATGATGTTTGGTCTTTACTTCAGGTTTTTGGAGGCCTAATGTGGTTCAAATGAGTCATGATGTTTGGTCTTTACTTCAGGTTTATGGTACAGTTATTCATTGAATATATCTTCAGTGCTAAGTTCTCTTTCTTCCTTTGAGATATAACTAAAGATTGCAACACAGGCAGTTATAACAATGGGGATTTGTAAAAGTTAAGAATCTCAATTTTGGAAACTAGAGTTTGTAGTTTGGGATGTAAAGGTGAAGGGAGGTAAAGCCAGGCTTGTAGTGCATTTTGCAAAAGAGCATCATTGTGTTCTTTCCCTTTTCTTTCATACAAAGATTACTTGCAGAAATAGGATGGAAAAGAGTTTTGAACCATTCCACCCAACATTGGATCATTGATGACACCAAATTAACTGAGCTTACAGGTATTATCATCAAATTCTTCATGCCCGAATATTTTGCATGTGTAACAGGGTGATTTGTGTGGAATTTTCTGTTGAAAATGCAGCAAGATGATGGATCTTTGTGAAATGAAGTCGCCTTCACTAAGTGGGCCCGCAGGCAAATTCTAGCGCTAAATCTATTTTTAGACTATGTCTATTTTTAGACATACGGAGCATGGTTCGGGGATTCCAGTTTGAGATTCTTGAAGTATGTGTCATGTTGGTAAAAATAGATGAGACTCTATTTTTGAGGTCAAAGAGGTCGAAGTCTATTTTTAGACTGCCTCTCCTTAAAACAGGGAAGTCAAATATTATTTACCCTTAATAATATTTAGACTATAAACAACAGTTTACTCTCTTGGAGCACTTCAGTTCGAGCTACAGAAGTGGCTCATGCATCTGACAGAGGAATCACGTGGTTCCCAAGTGTTTGAGAACGCCATGCATGGTTGACTTCGGTTGGACTTCAGTGGCAGAAGTTTGGAGGAGTTAATGAGACAGCTAGTGGATGTGTTCTGTTTATTTTAGTTGAACTGATTGAGATTAGTTTAACTAGCTAATCAATTAGTTATGAGTGGAGTGAATTAAATATTATTTAATTCATTAATTAGTAACTCATTATTCAACTCAAGAACACATCAGTTCACTACAGTGCATGATCAGTTCAGTGGAGACCAGTGAAAGAGGTAGATGAAAGGGTGGAGTTAGCTATCAGTTGTGACTATACTGTTGCTATTTGCAACACACATAGAAGCATGGAGAAATTCGTAAGGATGAATTCAATTTTGATGGGGTGCAGCCGCAGATCGCAGATGAAATTAATTTTGTGATGGGGCAGAGTTGTTTTTGGAGAAGAAATGGAGAAAGCCGTAGATCAGAACTACGGCGGAGTAGAACAAATTAAAAACCAGTCATTTCGGGCTTTAAAGCCCTCAACAACCAAAGTTAATTTTGAAGCAGTGTCTTGTTGATGAAGAGATCTGCGATGCGATTGCGATTTGATCACAAATCGCAATGTAACAATACTCAAGTGTCTTGTTGATATGGCAGAGTTCTGCAATGGAACGGCTGTATATAAAACATACAACCGAACTCTCTATAAATCGCCCTCCACAACTGCGGAGGCCCGTGGGTCCACTTGACCACGTGGCGACACCTCAATGGAATCGCATGAGCGCAATTGCAAGGTTCAATCGGGGCGCTTTTGTTTCGTGCTCTGATCAAAGGCCGGACCCGATGATATTATATGCCACAGTTGAATGGGCAATCGCATCCGGTTGTCCAATTGCAATCAGAAACTCTTAAGTGTTGGGCCCAATTGCACCGTTGAAATTGGCAGACCCAATGGTGTCATACGATGGAGTTAATAAGTCCATCGCGTTCGTTGTAATCGCAATCGGAACTTCCGATTGATCGCATGCCTTTGTATTTTTGGTGCGATTGGAGTGGTGGACCCGATCCAGGAATAGGCCGGAGTTAATAAGCCAAATCGCATCCGTTTATGATCGGCAATCGGAACATTTTTGAATGAGGTCCGATCGCACTTGTTTAAAGTTCGGACCCGATTGCTATATGAGCCATGTTTTATATGACCATCGCACTCGGTTGGTCAATCGCAATCGGAACTTTTGTTTGGTGCGATTGTTTGTTTAAATCGCGGACCCAATTGTTTTATACATTGAATTTAAATGTTTTGACCGTGCGTTCAAAGCAGGGCCCGCATGTATTTAATTTTAAATAGACTTTGTTTAAAGTCTTATATAAATATATGTAAAGTTTTTTTTTATATGTGGTATATAAAAGCCAAAAGGCCCGCAAGCCTGTGTAATGGTAATTTGCATTCGCACAGCAGCGCGGAGTGAAAATACACAGCAGTGTGTTGTTTTTTAGAGACAGAGTATTGTTTTGAGAGAACAGAGAGTTCTGTTTACTGCTTCTGAAGCAGTCAACCACTTTTGTTATCCCTATGTTAAGAGGAAGACTTGTATTATAAGTTTTTTAAAGAAATAGAAGTTGTTTTAAAAGTCTGGGAAACTCTGTCTCCTGTTGGAAAGATTTTTTTTTAATCTCTCTGTGTTGTGAAGTGGAGCCTATTCTCTCCATTGTTTGCTTGGAATTCTCAAAATTCCAACAGATAGGTGGAGTAAGCCCATGAGGATTGTGCAGTTCAGGCTGGTGGTTTTTCTATATAAAGAGGCCATCCCATAGCATTGAAACAAGCAATAGAGGCAAGGCAATTGGCGGGGAGTTTTGAACCAGTAACCTGTTCAAAACTGAGCTAGATTGTGAGTAACTGTATGAGAAAGTACTGAGTACTTGTGAGGAGTATTGTACTGAGTTTGTTACTTGATTTATCCATTATAATATACACAATAGCTGCGGGGTTTTCAGATATAAGCTTTCCCCATACACACTGTGTTAATGTGTATGATGATTTGATGTGTTCTCGCTTGATTTTATTTCCGCATGCTTGATGATCTGAGTTGATCTGGAGTGGAAGAGATTATGTGTTGCATATAAGTTCGAATTGTATGTGATCAAGATATTCTCGGTGGATAATTATTTATTATTCAGCAAATTTCTACATTTTCTTCCATAAGACATACAAGAAAGTGTGGATGACACCAAAAGTGATATTCCATAGTTTTGAGATTGTGTTACTTCTCTAGCTTTCTCATATTCCATAGCCGATCAGTATAGTAATCAAAGAAAAGGGATCCTTCAAACAATCACTAAAATACCAATGAAATGTAGATTTACAAGCCTCCAGTAAGTACTTATAATTTGCTTTGAATTATTATCTAAAGACAGTGGAGTACCGTAATCAGAGACAATGGATACATGAAACAATTATAATAATTGCCCTTCACAATGGCTTCCTACTTGTGAGTAAGTTGACAAAATTTTCACTTATAATTTGCTTCGAATTATTATCTAAAGACAATGGAGTACAGTAATCAGAGAGAATGGATACATGAAACAATTATAATAATTGCCCTTCACAATGGCTTCCTACTTGTGAGAAAGGTCTTCGTTAAAATATAAAGGACCAATAAGTTTAGAAACAAGGTTTTTGGAAGTGAGCAAGATTCAATAATAAGAAAACTGAGTAATTACAGAAATTTAAATTTTTAGCTTTTCATCAAGGCCGATGATTCACAATTAATTTAAATAAACTCAGCACCTATCATAACTAGCAAGAACACAGCAGCAAGAAATTGGAAAGAAACGAATCTAATAGTTGGTTTGAGGGTTAATCACTATTTACCAAAGTGGTCTTATAAAGCATATGCTAGAAATTCTCTTCTTTAACATCTGATCAACAGTGATAACCATCACACAATTTATCAAGTTATTCTACTTCATTGGAAGAAATGTCAATCCTTCCATAATGTTTGTATCTTGTTTAGCATGGAATGAAAATTCATTTATTTAACAGTGCATTTAACAAAACATTACATTCCCATCATGTAAACAGTTTCCAAAGTGACAACTTCTAAGAAAGGAGAAGTCTTGAAGTGAGAACAGTATGTGGGGATCATACAAATATGGGTGCATAACATCCCAAACAGATTGCGAGTCCAGATAAAGAAAAATCAACAGATCAGCCCTTAATAAGGGGAAATGTTGCCATCTGTTTCTGAACTCATAAGGATTGAAGAAAAAACATAATAATCATAGACAAAAATAGGCTCGCTTGATGTGTCTAATGTTGGCCCTTGATAAAGCTATAAGCCATTGCATCTTATGAGAATAAAAACTATGATGTTATGAAAGAAACAGCTAGAAGAAACCGGCTCTCCTGATGCACAATTATGACATTCAGATGTTGTGAAAACCAAGTGTGAACCCATGTCTGCTCCAAAAGGTGCACAGTATTGATAATGACTGTGGATCCAACCAAAACGAAAGCCAGCTCGTGTACAAAAACCAACATAAGAAAAATAAATTGTGCCAAATTCAAACAAGATTATCTAAATCGCTATTGTCAGGAAACATCCACTGTTACCAAAAGCAATTTGGATGATTAAATCATCAATCTCATGTTCAATTTACTGCTCCTCCTGAGTCGGTGTTGATTTTAATACATCCATAACTTCACTGCCAGGTGAAGTGTTCCAAGCCTGTTAATAACCTTGCCTGATGTTCTAATCCGTCAGAAGTACAGTGATATATCAGTGCCGTCACTGTAAAAAAATATTACATTGATTCTGTAAGCCAGCTACATCAGGGGACACTCCTCAGGAGTTCGGCCAAAAATATGGAGAAATAGCCAAAACAAATGGTATTTTTCCGTGACTTAGGAAGGATAAGGCAAAGATTAATATGGGCGAAGAAAACACGCTATCATCCAAGATAGGCAAAGTACATCTAAAAGGAAAAGAGGAATAAATAACCCCACAATCAGGTGTCAGATATCAGGTGCCACCACACCTCATGCTGTGGGTGAGTACTTAAAAGAGGACTAAATGAAGAGGATAGGAAGAATCCGAAAGAGGAAAGTCTAATCCCAAGGGGACCCTCCCCCTAATCTTCTGAGTAGACAAAATGCCAATGACCACCCAGAGACAGATTTGTCAGTCACTTAAAAAAAATTTGTCAGTGACTTAATAGACTGATGAAATAAAAAAGCCGCCACTACAATAAAATATTCAGGAAAAAACCGTTCACATAATGAGGCATGACAGTCCCATAGGGTAAATATTCCAGCGGATCATCTGAACACTCAATCTAATATAGTCTGGCAGCCCATATTTAGTAACTGTCAGTGTACATAAAAGAGGTAGTCTGCATACAACCTCGAGAGAAAGAAAAGCTATGTGATTACGAAAAACTCAAAGATGCCAAGTACAGAGCCTAATCCCTTCCATGTTCAAACGGCCATAAGTTATTAATATTTGACACCTCCTTACCAACCAATCGGGCTGCATTCAATTATCAACATCCGAATTGCATCCCCTAGAAGTATAACTCCAGACTGTCATCCCGAAAAAAATTTGAAATTAACCTGAAATGTATCACCGAAAATACAAAGATGGAGAGGAGCAATGGGAAAAACCAGGCAGAAATAGTATGCCATTAAAAATGACAACAACAGCAACAATAACACCCAGGAACAGTCCACCACCTTTCACATAATTGGAAACCAAAATTTTTACAGGGCCTAGATATGATTAGAGTATCTACCCACTTTCTCCATAGAGTACTCCATCTAGCAAAACACCACGTAGATTCCAGATTGTTTGAATCCTCTGATGACTCCTGTGATGAAGAGGGTTGGTGTGACATATACACCTCCTGGCTAATCATTCGACTTGTGTTGGTTATATATGGCAATAAGAATATAGATGGCAATGACTATGAGAAAAACTATCATAACAATCTCAAAACCATCAGTAGAGTTCATTTCTAACCATCTAAATCTATTACATCCAGATAATCAAACTATAGCCAGATTCCAACCAATAGCACGACCACTCCCACAAGTCTTGCCTCTCCTCAACAAAGACGACGTCCGCGACTCCACTCTCCAAATTCAAAATCTCCTTCCTTCAGGGAGCCTTCTCATTCCTTGAGAACTCCTTCAACCGCCCAGAATCTGAGGGAAGCAGAGATGGGAAATGGGATTCGCGAAAACAACCAGTGCAGAATGCCGCGCGAATGAAGAATTTTGGTTATATTATTAAAATAAAACTCTCGGACAAGAGTTATAAAAACTCTCGGCCGAGAGTTTTATTGAATGTTATATATATAATATTCCAATAAAAAATCGACGCAATTTTTCGGTCGACAGTTTTCTCGCGCGAAAGTTTGCACACAGCTCCGACGAAAACTGCTGAGGTCCGAATTCTTTCCACTGTGGTTTGAGTTACCACATATGTAGCTTGTAAATTTTCCACATATAAAATTTTGGCTATGTTACTTATATTTTTCATTGAATTTTCCACATATAAAATTTTGGCTATGTTACTTCTAGGCTATAGGTGCTAGCCAATGGGGTTTTTTGGCCAGGGGAAATGACCAAAGGTTGATCTATCTTACCAACCTTCTTCTAATTAGCTCTCCCTCTTGAGCTTGGCTTTTAGGGGTGACTGTCAATCTAGTGAGGGTGCTCCAATCTATTTTCTGTGCACAAAATTTTTGTTGGAAAAAAAAAATAATTTCAAGTTTTTTGGGTGGGAAATATTTTTTGACAGTTTTTGTGGGTGCAAATTTTTTATTTGAAATGTTTTTGGGTGCATGCATGAAATATTTTGGCATGTAATGTCTCTATGAAGACATGGAGTATTTTTGCAATCTTGCAATCTATGAAAGCATGAAGTACTTAGTTTGAACTCTTTATGTTTTGTTAGGTATTTGGTCCAAATAGAATTGGATTTTAGGTTTCCAATTGTGTGAACATGGGAAACCAAAGGAATTGCATATCAAAGTACGATCGAAAAAGAAAAGATTTAAAGGAGAAAAATGAGAAATCACAAAAAAATGGCGAGAGGAAAGGGAAAGATTAAGGCATGAAAGAAATGTGGAGGTAGAGGATCGTGAAATAGATGTAGAGGTACATGACAATGACGAGGAAATGAGAAATGTGGAGGAACTTGTCAACGAGAATATAATTGATATCAATGTCACTGGTGAGTCAATTTAGTGTCTTCAATTTGAATTTTGTATTTTGTATACATGTCAATTTCAAATTAGAAGTTTTAATATTGTTTTTTTATGCAGGGACAACATCAAATCCACAAGAAGAAGCAACCACACATCCAATTTCACTGCAATTAATTGGAAGTTCCAATAATGTTTTATACAACTACAAGTTTCTAGAAAATATGGATGCAACTAAAATTGAAGAATTGGGACCACCAATGGCTAAAAGGACAGTTCGAGATAAAGTAAAATCTGTATTGAAACATACTTTTGAAGGTTTATCTATCATAGCACAAGCTCAACTATTACGTGGACTTATAAAGCACAAATCTCTCACAACTGCTGTGGAATTATTGGGCATTAAAAGTGAAAAAGAGGTTTTAGCAAATGAAATGGTAACAAATAATGTGACATCGGCGCTTGGCATACTAGCCAAAGGGAGATCTAATGTTGCAAAGAATGCTCGTAGAGCACTTTTAACAGGTGCAGTTGCGAAAGGAACTTCATCAAGTCGGTTGATGTCAACAACTTCAAAATTGATTTAAACATCAAGAAAAAGTTTATGGAGGCATTCAAAATTTAGAACTCAAATAGATGAGAATGATGAAGGAGCATGTTGGGCTAATATCTGCAGGCGTCCATATCATGATAGACTTCTTGATGGTGTGAGGGATAGGGTAAAAGAGTTTTGGGATTTGAACTCTCGTGTGTCGCCAAATGAAAAGGATCAACTGCGACGCCGTATATCTAAGGGAGTTTATGAATCTCATTCCAAACATATAACATAGGTCAGTCAAGTAGAATTATTCGAGAGCTTTATGGAGAGTAATATTGATGTGAAGATTTCCCTTAGCACATTTGTGAAGCTTAAACCATGGTATGTCAGGCCTATCACTGTTCGAGACACATGTTGTTGTTGATACCATGTAGAATTCAAATTATTGTATGAGACATTTGTGAATTTTGGCATAAAATATTGGTCAAATGACCCTCCTCCTTCAAGTGTTCGTGAATTTTTATCAAAGATATTATGTCCACGAGAGAATAATGAATTATTTTATAAAAAGGAATGTGTTGGTGGAAGAAAATGTGACAAATGTTCTCATTTGGCACTCTATGATGAAAAGTATCCCATTGATCCTAATGATCCCAGACTGTCAAATCTCAGTCTGAATTGGAAGAGATATGAATATGTTACTTACACTCCTGTTGCAGATTCAAGCACAGCATCAAAAAAGATCACTTTACTTGATGAAGAGATTCCAGTGACATCTTTTATGGAGAAGTTCAGGGTGCAAATATACAAATATATTAAGCATTGTCATATAGCACGATGGCAGGATTTACAGTTCAAGCAATCATGTGAGGTGTTCCCAAAAGGAACAATATTATCAGTGGTTGATTTCGCTGAGAATTACACGTTTAGTCCACAAAAGGAGATACAAAGTGAGTATTATCATTCAGACCAAGTATCGATATTTGTGCATATTTTGTATAGACACGCAGAGCTTGCTGTGGATGGTTTTGATAGCGATGAAAATAATTGTGAGGTGATTAAGGAGTACCATTTCTACATCAGTGATGATCGAACACATGACACGTGTTTTGTTCAACATTGTTTTAATGTTATTTATAATGAATTGTTGAAACGAAGAGTCACTTTTAAAGAACATTGGGTATGGTCAGATGGTTGTGCTGGTCAATTTAAATCAGCAAGATCGTTCTATTGGTTGTCTCGTCTTCATAGGAAAATCAACATTCGACATACCTGGAATTTCTTTGAGACAGGGCATGGAAAAGGAGAGCATGATGGTGCTGGGGCATGCGTAAAACGTGCACTTAGGAGGTATCAATTGAATCACTCTGCTTGCCGACTTGCAAATTCTTTAGATGTTGTTAATTGGTGCAAGGGCAATTTAAGTCATGTATCAAACCCAAGGATGGCTCATGTGCACAGGTAAGCAAACACATTTAACTAAGAATATATTATACATGTGTAAATATATATATGTGTACATACATATATGTGCACGTATTTTGTTATCAAAAAAATATATAATATTTTTCAAAATTTGACTCATACATATGTGTGTGTTTTTATCAAGCAGGTACTTTTGGAATATTACAATGGGTGATGTTGATAGATCATTGCCATATAATGCCAGTGTAATCCCTAAAACAAGAAGTTTACACTCAATTAGGGGTAGGGAAATGACAAATATACATTGCATTGAGAAACGAAAGTGCTCTTGCTTTTGTTATGCATGTATTGATCAGACAGAGTCCATCGATGAATGTGAAAACCAAATTAAGAAATTTGTTCAACCATGGAAACTCGAACAATTGACACCATTGCCCCCATTTGGAAACGTGAGTGACAAGGAAATGGACAATGAAGTGGCTATCATTGACAATGATAATGATCGTGTCTCTGATATGGTTAGAGAAGGTGATGTCTTTGCTGTCATTGCACCAGAAGATAATCAAGAAAAAGTGCATTATTATTTATTACGATGCACTATGTCTAAATCCACGCTGTTGCAAGAGTATAATGATCAATCAAATTATACATACCCAATCGGTTCAATGGTGTTAATGGGACATTTCTTTGAAGAAGTAAAGAAATGTAAAGATCATATTATTTTTCAAGATTACCAGCCAGAGGTTATTTATGCCCAATATAGTCACTTGGTCATAGAAACTCGACTACAGTTGAAGCAAGTGAAGAGTAGAAAAAAACAGCGACAATGGAGGTTATCGATAGATGATCATGATGCCATTTTGGAAAATTTGCCACTAGCACATTTCATATGAGTGGAACACATTGTTCAAGATGAACAATGAACTTTGATTCTAAGGTTAGAACATATAATTGCTACAATGCGTTGGAATTTATATAGTTTAAGACTATATTGTGGATTGCTTGAACAAATAAATTGACATGTGGATGCTTAGATGTGTGTTGGTACATAATTTATGATGCAGATTCATCAAGGTTTTGATTCAAGATCAGGAAGCCTTTAACAAAATCCATCCGGAAATGTTGCTGTGCATGCCATTCATGTGAAGACACCTTAGTAGATTGCAATCTATTTGAATGAATACATGTTGTAACAGAGCAAGAGGTCAGCACAGACATCTATTATTTGTTTCTTCAATCTTGTTTTGTTCATTTGTGTTATGTGCTTCAATCTGTCGTTATTTGTTCGAGTCTATTCCAAGTATCAAAAAGTTTCTTTCCCCACAAACATATACGTATGCTGCTTGTTATATATTTCACATGCTTCAATGGACATTCAATTTTTGCTGTTTGCATTGGGAAGCTCACAGCATACAGATCAGGAAGCCTTTAACAAAATCCATCCGGAAATGTTGTTGTGCATGCCATTCATGTGAAGACACCTTAGTAGATTGTAATCTATTTGAATGAATACATGCTGTTTTAACTTGCTTTCTTCTAGAGATAATTAATAGCCATGGTGGGATTTCAACCATCTTATACAGAATAAATTAAGCATCTCACATGTTTACAAGATTGTGTAACAGAGCAAGAGGTCAGCACAGACATGGGATTTCAACCATCTTATACCTCGTTCGACTATTTTTTTTATTCTTGAGTAATTTATTATCATATTTTGACTCTAATTATTATTTTAAAGTCCATAATGATGTAAGTTGAAAGGTGGTGCTCTCATTCAGGTTCGTTTGATGAAATAATTCCTTCCATTTGTCTGTTGCAATCAGAATGTCTGTTGGTGCTACATTGACATCCCTCTTAGTATGGCTTATTGATATACAAAGATTGGTTCTTGATGAAGAAGATATTCCTCAGCTTGCCAGCATAGTCACTGTGTATGGTTTGCTTAGCTAATTTATTTAATTAAGCTATGGTTTGGAGCTCACTTTCTTTCTTTCTAGTAAAATTTTGTCTTTTCTTTTTATTTTCGTTAGGATGCCTGCCATCTTTTAACTAAATTAAATTTTCCTACATCCTATGTATATTCATTTCAGACAAGGTGAATCTGCACAGAAAAAAGATGCAAGAGAGTTTCCCATTTCAAAGGCAGTGTATTCATTTCTCAAGGACCTAGAAGCACCCGTTAGCTATGCTGCATGGAAAAAGGGCCACATTATATGTCATCAGATTCAGTTAAAGCGATGGCTTTCAAAGTCCTTTTTGGATGAAGCTATTGCACTTGTAAATTCCTTGCTTCCAATTCCCAGTGCGATGATAGGGAGCAATTCCGAGTGAAATGTTAGTAGTTAAGAATGTGCCATCATGTTGGAGAAGCAGGTTTGTCTCTTTGGAAGCTGGAAATTTTATCTACATATCTACTACTATATAAAAGTTAATGTTGGTAATAATAAAGGTTGGTTGTGTTTCCAGAGCATTAATTCCACAATTTTTCATGTTTGTGATTGATAGGTATCTGATATACATGGTAAAGCAAGTATAAATAAAATTTATAGATATTTGAGGAGGAAATGGTTATTTTGATTAACAATATTGCTCCAACACCACAATGCGGGGGATCTCCTTGTTTGGTGCTATCAAAGAAACCCTTGGAATGTCTTTGTTCAGATCTGGCATTATTCGAACCTGAATTTTTCATAGTCTATGTTTCAACGTCCTTGACTTACTTTTCAATGAGGCCACTTGTATCTTCGAGCGTAATAAACTTGTGAAGAATGGCTTGGTTCTGGACCCACCATATATATTGACAAATATGGCTGGACCCTTTTCTGTGAAGGATTTCAAGTATGGAGAACTCTAGCACGAAACTGTTTCTTCTCCGGTATTAACTTCTTCAGAGGAGTTTTGTTTTGCTTTGTAATACTAAAATGGCAAGTTATGAGTATGGAAAGGCATAAAATCCTCACGTATGTACCCTTTTTGGTGTTTTAATGCACATTCTGGGGTCTTAATTGATACAGGAAGAGTGTAACTAATGAGAATAGATGACAAACTGGAATTTGTGATATTGTATCTAGTCCTTAAGGCTCAGCAAGATCTGAAAAGACAGTACTATGTATATTCTGATTTCAACCTTTGAAATATCAAATTAAAGTATTTTGATGGAGAAAAAAATGTCTCATTATTTTCCATATCATAACACATGTACCCGAAATAAATTTAACTTGGAATTACTATTTGGAAAATACAAAAGGACTCATGTTGGAATTCCTTGCCCTTCAGCAGAAGCTAAGGTAAGGGGGCAAAACTGATTGAAGGCAGTTTATAGACATAGATAACCATAAAGCTTGGCATCGCACCATTTTAATTTTTGTACGAGCGAGAAAATGGGGACTTCTCACATGAATATCATCCAGGCTGTCCTTGAAAATTATAATGAGGCCGATCAAATGATAAATGAAGTTCACCATAGCTGAAGGAATGTTGAGGATCTGCCAAAACAACTTCATGAATGTCACAATCTAAAACATTCCTTAACCATGTGAAAATAAGAACTCTACATCATTGGTTGAATAATTTCTTATCCCTGCATAAATATTCCTCAGAAAAGCATAAACAGAGGCTACTCCAGGAAGAAGTCTCTGGATTCTAGAACATGACAATGACATGGAATAGAACAATAACACCCTGGGCTCCACTGTTCTCTTAGCCTTTCAAAGCCATTGACAGAGAGATGAGGGATTCGAAGGCCACCTTGCAAACCTAGCCCTGAAACTGCAACCCTATAAACAACACCCATTTGTTAGTGACAAGGTGACAGTCGCTGCCAATGACAACACCCAGTGTGTAACTTTTGGAGATTATATATCCCAAAGCATTAAGAGTGCAATTATATCATGTAAATAATATATTAAAAAGTTTGATAATATTTGGAGGTTGATTGCAAAAGAATAATCTATGGATCCATACCTATAATCCTTCTACTCTATCTAGTCAATATAATGTTGCTTGAAGTGTCAATGTCATGATGGTGACCAAAAAAATGTCAATTCTTAGCTTCTTTACTGGTTCAGATTTGAATTTAAAATAAATGTGAAACTAGATCTAAAAGAGTCCTCTCTTTTAGCCAAATCAATTTCAATATCTTGAAAGTTTTGCTAGAATAGAACACTACAGTTATGTATCACTGAATTTATTCCCCAATAAGTTTGCAAGTGCAACAATACCAAAGAAAAAATACAAGATGAGACTAGACAGTTGTTTTGGAAAGGATAACAGTGTAATAGTCGTGGAAAAAATCATTTACATCTTCATCATGCTAGTACTACTATGGCAATGTAGAGTGTGGGAGTTTAGTCTCTCACAAGAAAATTAGAAGCAAGAAATACATACAAGATAAGACCATAGATGCTTAGGGAATTTAAAGCAATCAAAGATGAAAGTTTGCTTTTGCAAGAATATCTCTCAACCAAGACTATAACAATAAAATTCCTTCGGACTTTGTCAACAGCCAGAAAACAAAGATATTATTAATATAAAATCTATCTCAATTAATCTTTGATTCTTTACACTAAAAAAAATGATGGGGATATTTAAGAAAGCTTTTGAAACAATGGCCATGTAAAATTTTACAACTAAAATGTTACATCAGATGGGAAACACCCACTTTTAAAATGTTCTACTTGGGAGAACGTTTCATTCAATCTTGTGTGCTAGATGTCAATTGAATTAACATTTTTCAACTGCTTGAACTATATTGTAACCACAACTGTTGTTAAAAAAATGAGAAACTTTGTGTAATTACAGTGAATGTGGCATAAATTTGTGAATGTGCAAACACATTCACTATAATTGTGTCGTGTACCAGAACTCTATTATTAAAATCAAACAAGCAAAGAGCTTCCCAACTGTACCACAGTACATTGATCACAAATTTGACATGAGTAAGATAACCTATAACAACTACATGTTCTACTCGATTTGGTGTGGGATTTTGCTCTACGAGCGTAAAAGTCTCATCTCATCATCTAGTGCTCATCTTGAATATAATTTAATGCCGAGGACTAAGGAAATTGGACTTTTCTCCATCTTGAATTTGGCTACTACTATTCCAAGCTTCTGTACATTTCTAGTTGCTTCCATTTTTTATTGTTGCCATGATGCCTTATTTTATGACCTGTTGGTCCATTTATTAATCATGTAGGATCAACAACAATACTGCTATGGCTGAAGTCTTTTCTTGAATTGACCGCAAGGTGGATTTTGGTTCCATTTTGTCAAATATGATTTGCAATCTCGAGTGGATGGAACTAATTGATGATGGAATTGATGATGATTGATTAAAGTGTTTGAAATGCACATGGTGGGTAACACCTTTCTAGTATATGAAGGACAATGTAAGCCTTAGACAATCTCATCTCCAAAGCTAGAGACATAAAATGAACACCTAGTTAGGTATAGGAAGATACCCCTTATAATATTGTCACCTTTATAAGAGTGACCATCTGGAAAAGATTTATTGGACATATTAAAAGTCATGATCTTCTTTTTTGCATAGGTTAGCTTCTAGACCAAGGCTGTAACAGAATATCCTCAAAATGTTAAGATTCTGGCTCATGTTGCTTCAATAAATTGAGAGTGATATATGTTTGAACTTTGCACCAATATAAATATTTGGTTATGTTGTGGGAAACACAAGTACATGGTTGGTACCATCACCAAAAACACAGTGAAATGTGGAAACACATATGATATGGCCCGGAAACATGTTCCCTAATTTGGAAAGTTGTTTCTTATTTTGGAAATGTGAGATGAAATGCCATGTTATGATAGTGTTTTTCAATACGCTTATCATGCACTTGAGAATTTTCTTTGGATTTTATTGGGTGGACCCAACTTGGGTAATGCAAATGCTAATTCAAGGTGAAATTAGATGAGCAGTGGAGGCATATTAAAGAATACTCACCACCATCAGATAAGCAAGCTACGGGAGTTTTATGACATACAAATAAGTTGTAGTGATAGATGGGTATAGGAGGGAAAAGTTTGCCTAGAGAACTTGTCCACTTTCAAAGTGAGCTTTTTCCCTTGTGTACCCATCTGTCACTGTCTTATTTGTCTATCATAAACCTCCTGTCTTTATTGTGCATTCTCGGGCCAATCAAACCCGTTTTATTGCCTTCTTCTAGCCGACTTAGGACATGTGTTAACAGTCTCTTTCATCCACATATCAACTCCTGCTTTAGATTTTCGGTGAATATCCATGCATTAGCACCACTACAAGAAAGCACATTGCCTTCAAATATTGGCACAGATTTGTAAAATAATTATACTCGATTTCAACACAGTAGAAAATGTATAATAAACAAGAAAAAAAACATATATTTTAGTCACCTTATTTGCGATACTCAACGGTTGTCATAAATAAAAATGGATAATAATAAATATTAATATGAGGTTCATCACTACACAGATTTTTCAATCTGAATAAAAGAAATCCATATTGTACTGCCGAAACTCGATTTCCAAAATATATCAAATATTTTCAGTCTTGGTTTCTGCCAATTTTCTAGCAGTAAAGATTACAGAGATAGCAAGGCTACGAACTATTTATTAGGCTTATAGCCAATTTTAAATCTCACTAATTACAGAAATAGCAAGGCTACGAACAGATTCCTCTTATTTGATCTCATTAGGCTTATAGCCAATTTTAAATCTCACTAATCTGTTCACTAAACCTTCATTTGTAGAAATTTGGGAACCTTTAATAAATCTTTCCAGCTGTATCATATTGTCAGCTGCCAAGCCTGATCACATTTAACTCTGTTTTCAATTTCTTAAGCTACTCAAACAATCTTAAAGCTTCCTCTCTTTCTTTGCATAAGGATTGTCGTTGTTCAATCTCAGCTTCAAACTCAATTTTCCTTGCTTCTAGTGTGGCCTTGTGATCATCAATGAGCTTTTGGATCTCCTCCTGCAATAACAACAAGATTATTATGGAATCCCATCAAAAAATAAAAAAAATAAAACAGTATCTGAAATCAGGAGATAATTACAATAAAGAGCATGATACTAAAGTAAGAATAAGGAACTGGAGCTGCTGGATCCTGGACAAAGTGCTTGCGTTGATTAACAATAAGCAAGGTAAAGTATTCTCCTATTAATCTTATTTCACATCAGAATACAATAAATGCATGATGCTACAATGCTTAAAATAAATGTTCCAATTTAATAAATCATCCACATATCATTTTTACAAGAAACTCACATTCTCCATACTGACAAGTTTTTCTTGTAAGGCATACAGCTCTTCTTCTTTCTCCTTAATTACAGTTTCTCCTTTAGCAACATCCTGCACAGGGGAGGAACAAGTCACTATTGACAAAGTGAGTCGTGTCAAATTCAGCATGCAAATTTAAATAAGAGTTGTGTCAAATTCAGCATGCATCGGTCAAGTTAATGTTGAATAGTCATGTACCTCACGTTTAAACCATTTTCTTTGCTGCATCCTTGAGTTATGCTAATGAAAGGTCCAATGGTCAACCTGACTTCTTGTAGTGATTATTGTCACAAGGGAGGTCTGGTCTTCAGATACCTACAAAATTTCTTCCTTTAATGATGCTCACCACTTGCTATTCAAAGTAAAAAATTGATTCTTCTAGAAACTGAACAAGGATCGATAAGCACGATGCTAAGAAGATCAAATTGTGACTGTATATATGAATGCTGACACTATTGAAAGAATGTGATTGTGAAGAAAATCAATACGACCCAAAATGATCAAGATCATTGATATTTTAGATGGAGGATATTGCAGCTACCCCACTGCAACACCATTCTTGAATAGGATTCCTGACACCATATATAGGGGAATATTATTGTTTTGTATACAATGCAAAACTGAATGAATATAGACAATATGAATAAAGCAGAGAAGCCATATCTGAACTGATGGATGCACTTCCATATATTCATGTACTGTACCATAATTCATATACAAATGATGAAATTGAGGTCAAGCTTATAATATTGTAATAGAAATACCATATTGCAGCTGTTGCACAGTGAAATCCATACACAAATTTAAGAGTATATAGGAATGGGTTATACCCATTATTGCCAATATGGGAAACTCTACCAATGTAGAGTAATATGAGAAACACATATATGACTAAAGCAAGACAAAATGTCATAATGCAAAAAATCATACTAAAGCATATGTCATATGAAATTATAGGCAACTGAATAAAGTTATCCATAACTTCATAGACAATTGGGAAAAAGTTATTGATTGAATAAGAAAAGATACAAAAACTAGGATACAAATTCTACAAAAAAGGCAGGTGAATCTCCTCGTACACTCTCAGATATTTTTTGAATACCATAGCAACGAAGAAAGGGTAAGAGGTTACCATGGTTTAATGTAGAGTCTCGGACCCAGAGACTACAGGATCTCCTTGAGGCTCATTCTGCATCATGTCAATATCCTCTGTACCCTGAAAAGTAGAAACCAAAGTTAACAGTCAAGTTTACGAAAAGAAATATAATTAACACTATAAATATGCTTAACGAAAAGTATCAATACCTGTGTCACGACTGGAACCTCAGAAGGAATAATCTCTTCAAGCAGCCCTTCATGTGTATCACTAACCTGAAAATTCCATAATGTTAAGACTCGTACCAATAAATTTGTGACATAAATTCAATTTCAATTTGACATACAAAAATATAGATAGATAGTAATGAGTAATGGCTGTGGCACCTGTACATGATCGTGTCCACGATCTACAGAATAAGCACGAGGGGAAAGGCAATGTTGTTCTAGGAATTTTGTAAACTACATAAGTTAAATAAATATATTGGCGTCAGTTTTTTGAGACTAAATGTATATATACACCAAAAAAACATGTTAGATCAAAACCTGTATGTACATACCTCGCCCATGGTGTGCATTTGCGTTGTCCTGGATTCTCATAGTGGTCTCTACATGAGGCTGCATACTTAATAAGCTCATCTCGGTCCATATCCCTCAACACATCATCTGGGACACTCACAAATGAACCCTCTCCTGCACTAGATGAAGGTTGGCTCATCCCTAAGCCAACTTCCACCCCTCCTAAAGCAGCTGCAATATGTTCTTGTATCTTATCCCTCATTTTTGATGCAGCACTGGAGATAAGGGCTAACTCCTCTGGAAGTGTAACTACCCTAGGTGGTCGAGCTACTAAACGAGGTGCTGGAGGCCTAAACCCGACATCTCGCATAGCATCAGGTCGTTCATATGTACGACCTTTTCCAGCTCCATAGAATTTGGACCCAGTATCTGTATAGTTAGGGTCCATGTGCTCTCGAAACTGAGCAACCAACATTCTAACAAAATATTGCGGCACCTCATCATTATTTGGGAACTTCCCGTATGCATACAGGAACTTCTCATAAATATGGGGTGCAATATTAGGATCATTGAATCTTGCAATCTTCAGACGTTTTTTGTCTTCAGGCCGCAAGTCAAATAGTGACAAGGTTGCTTCTTTAGTGACCTTCCTTTTGACTTCATTGTAGGAGTGGATACCAATCACTGATGCTCTCCTCCTACGCATCATGTCAAAAAAAACTTGGGTTGATGGTCCAACCCCACGATAATTCTCTATCAAACTCTCCAAATTGTGCAAAACAATTTGGAGACAATTTCGACTAGGGGCAGAGAGATTGCAACTTTGCAATTCATTGCGCAATCTCGTGGAATGCTCCCTCATCCCATCAACAGTAAGTAAGGAGATGGTATCTTCCCAAGGCATCTGCTCAGGAATATCACCGGGATGGGTGTAAAGGGGATCTTAGCTCGGATTTCGAGCAAACTCATGAACCCTACGACCTCTACCCCTAGGAGGGCGACCACCACCACCTGTAACATGTTAAATTATTGCACGTATTAAAAATTAAATAATTTATAAGAAAAATTTGTATTTAAAAAACTTGTTTGGTAATTTGAAAATACCCGTTGGAAAAACTATCTCTTCCTCTGCGTTCATACTATGCTCCCCTGACGAGGAACGAACGTGTCTATCACCCATTGTACAAAACATTAAATTGTTAGAATTTTGGCACATGAGTACCACAATAAATTTGAAATTAAACATACATCAAACAATAAATTTTCATTTAGATTTTACCTGGAGAAGTATCCAATTGTGGGATGAATACCACAGGCTCAGACATTGTTCTCCTTTGCCCCTCACCAGCAATAAAGTCAAGCCCAGCTCCAACATTTGCACCTATGGAGCATAATGTTTTCACATTAAACAAGTCATTTGTAAAAAAATTCACTTGTTCAACATTGAATATAACGTAAAATTGAACATTTTAACTAGGAATTGATCTAATGTGTATAAGACCCTCGTTCATACCATGGTCCCCTGGCGAGTAATGAATGTGTCTATGATCCACTGTACAAAACATTAAATTGTTAGAATTTTGGCACATGAGTACCACAATAAATTTGAAATTAAACATACATCAAACAATAAATTTTCATTTAGATTTTACCTGGAGAAGTATCCAATTGTGGGATGAATACCACAGGCTCATACATTGTTCTCCTTTGCCCCTCACCAGCAATAAAGCCAAGCCCAGCTCCAACATTTGCACCTATGGAGCATAATGTTTTCACATTAAACAAGTCATTTGGAAAAAAATTCACTTGTTCAACATTGAATATAACGTAAAATTGAACATTTTAACTAGGAATTGATCTAATGTGTATAAGACCCTCGTTCATACCATGGTCCCCTAGCGAGTAATGAATGTGTCTATGAGCCACTATACAAAACATTAAATTGTTAGGAATTTGGGTACATGAGTACCACAATAAGTTTGAAATTAAACATACATCAAACAATAAATTTGTATTTAGATTTTACCTGGAGAAGTATCCAATTGTGGGATGAATACCACAGGCTCAGACATTGTTATCCTTTGCCCCTCACCAGCAACAGGGCGAATGGGAACATGTCCTTGGGGCACCTCTTGTTCAATTCCCTGACTGGGTGAATGAGTCGGATGAGTGCGTCCACCTGTGCAAGACAAAAAAAATTCACATTAATCCATTTTTCACAACGAACAATAAATATAACCTAATTGAAAACATGACATAACTAAACAACCAATGTACCTGAAAATCCTCCTCTCATGGAGACGTCTCTGTAGGGCTCCCTTGATGCCATGGATGGGTCTCTATAGGGTTCGCCTGCCCCTCATAAAAAAATTAAAAAAACAAATTATCAATCGACAGTTGAATGTCATCAACCAATGGATAACAAGTACTATATAGGTACTATGTGTGAACGCATAGGCATGTTGAAAATTATAGCTAGATCGGTCTTCATGTTGACTATGTAATTATATTCTTATGTAAAGAAGAAGTCAAAGTAATATTATCTAAAGACTAGGAACCAAGCTTTTTTGGGACTGGTACAGAAGAGTGCAAAAAAGAAGGCTTTATCATCATTACAAACAAGATCTAATCCTTACCCTTGAAGAAGATCATTCAAAGAGAAATCACCAACACATCTTTTCTCCACCATCGAAGAAATCAAGATGAAGACTTTATCTTCACTTATCAATTAAATATTTTCATTCTATAATCAATTTTTTTTTTAAATGACTTTGTTTTGGCAGGGAGATCTATAAGCTGGTTGGGTTACGAAGATTCCCTCACTATCTACAAGGAGCACACCATTGAAACCATTTGAATAAGTACAAGGAATATGCTTATGAGTACATGGCACCACATGACACCATTTTATTGAACTTCATGAGGGTTGCAAGCAGATGACTCATACTTCAAGCACCAAGCTTCAGATTTATAGCTGATTTATTTTTCCAAACCTTATATTCATCATTGCAGTGTGATTATACTTCAATTCTGTGACTTATCTTTGGACACATGACATTAGATTAGATTCTACATTTGAGTACAATGCCTTTCCTAATGATTAAAGTGATAGATTTCATGCAATAAGGTCTCCAAGGTAACAGGAACAACAGCTAGCAAATCTCTCTCAGAATCCCCACTGTATCACAAAGATATACCATGACTGGGGCTTCACTACTTCAACTCAAAAGTTGTAACAAAGACAAAAGAAAATAAAACCGACTTGTTCAATGTCATGAGATTACTTGGTATCCGAGCTAGATTATGGTGAAAGAGCAGCCTGGATGTCAAAATCATTTGGCCTAGTTCAAGAACACTTTTCATATGAAGGGTGAAATCATCTATTGTTTACAGTAGGTCGAAAATATGAAGGTGCCCTGCAACAAAAATACCATAAGCAAATATGTTACGAGGAATTTCCCTTTTTGATTTGTTTCTCCTTGCTACCAACAATGAATTTGTCAGTTTGGGACTAGTGCATTCTATTTTTAGTCGGGTGTAGCCAATATTTTGATGTTGTTTGAACCATGAAAATTTGCAAGTATAGTTTTGAGTCACAATTGTACACTAAATGGTTTTCGTGGACATATGACTATTGAAAGAGTAGCACCAAATTTACCTGGATCCCGGCGACAAAGAAAATAGCTCTTCAAAACGACAGCTACAGTCCAAGAATTCGCGAAAACGACAGCTACAATCCAAGAATTCGCGAAAACGACAGCTACAGTCCAAGAATTCGACAGGTGCAAAAATTCCCGAAAACGACAGGCAGAATGCCGCGCGAATGGAGAATTTTGGGTTTATAAGAACAAAACTCTCGGATACCATTGGCGCTATGAAAATAGATGTTCATATGTTGTTTGTGTTTCCACAACGCGATGTGTTTTAAAATTTCATTACAATGCAATGTGGCATTATCTCAAGCTCTCAACGCACTATGTTTTAAATTTTACTTACATTGCAAAGTATTTAATGTTTTTTCTTGTTCTTTTAATTTTATAGTATAATTTTATTCTATAATTTGACCATAATTATGAATTCTAATTATTACGACGATAGGTGTGGTATATATTGGAAGTGGGCTTGGGGAAGTTCAAATTTTCATAAATAATTTTTTTTTTGGATGGTCTTCATTTGAGAAGCCTGGAATATTTTTAGTGTGTCACAATTAAACTATTAAATTAAGGGTTTGAGGATGAAAAGTCACAGTTTTCGGTTTCAAAGGAAAGAATAACAAATTAAATTAAATTATTATTTCTTATGCTGCATTTGACATTTCTAAATCCTCATGTGTAAGGCCCCAAGACTTCATGGGCGCGTCGGTTGGGCGTTTGGGCGAGTTCGGGCACCATGCGACGTAATGGGCGTAACGACGCACCGGAGAGTCACGGGCGCGCGGGTGTAGCGAGGCGAGTCACGAGAGCGAGTTGGAGGAGAGGCGAGTCAACACAGCGTTGGCGAGACGCGTTTATATCACCACGAGCGCACCTTGGGTGAGCTAGACCGACGGATGAGTTGGTGGGTCGGCCAACATATTGGGCGTGGGCCGTCGCAACACTTCATGGGCGAACACCAAACGTCGGGGTTGGCTCGGGTCGGCCGAGCGCCCCACACCCCACAACACGGCACTTCGTGGGCGGATGAAAAAACGGGTGGGTCGGCTCGTGGCAAACGAGCGACCCTCACTTCACTTGGCGTCCATATATATATGATGGCGTTGGAGAGTGAAGCAGCCATGTTCGAAGAAGCAACAAGGACGAACAAGCAAGAAGTCAAGGGTAGCACACGAGTTTCCAACAACTCGTTGGGCGCAGAAACGAAGACGAACCGAGCTTTAGTCGAGTCGGGTCGTAGACGTGCACGTCGCACCGCAGGTCGGGTCGGATGCAGCTGAACGGCGGACGGGTCGAGTCAAGTCGGCTATGGACGCCGAGTAACGGCAGTGGCCCAGCACTAAAAACGCGATTCTGGGCAAGTCGGGTGTCGGATTGAGGTGCCGTAAAAACCAGAAGGTGCATAACTCTGCTCAAGATGCATCCAACCTTATGGGTGAGGGACGGATTGGACACACGGTCAGCTCAGAAAACGCTCTGCACTGATTTGGAGCAACAGCTGAGTGACCCGAGTGACCAACACTTGGGCAGTTTAGGGCAGCACTTCCGCAGGTTGAAACTCTTGATTGTATATGATTGTTCTAGGCTAGTTTGATTATTGGCAAGCCTTAGAGCTTGGCCAAAAGGCAAATAGCCGTGCCAAGGAGCAGGAGTGGTTTCTGCTGGATTGGATGTTGTAAACTTGTATTTTTATGAAACATAATATCCGGGCGGACTCATTTTAAAAGGGAGTTTCCCCTCCCTTGTATGTATGGGCGTACATGTCGTTTGATATTGATGTTTATGTTTTATTCCGCACATTGAAAGAACATTTGTAATATAACTAACGAATGTTGCTATAGGTGTAGTCTGGGTACTTGAGTATTTAGAAAAAGAAAAAGTACGGCAGTGCCGCACCTGCCTACAAGACGTGGTTAGAAGACACCCGTGGTGTAGGGGCGTGACATTTGGTATCAAAGCTGGACAGAGTTGTAGGGGTTGCAGACGCTGTTGAAGCTGACTTATATATTTGGGGTTTCTCTTGAGACCTTAGTTGAAGCAAGGCATTTGTCAGGGCTAGAGCTAGAATGGAAGAGTTAATTCCGAAGGACTTCAGAAGCAGGCTGGTAAAATCTTTGAGAAGAACGGATGAAATCATTGATTAGTTTCGTGAGTTGAAGAAGACCTTTTATGCAATACTTGCAGAAGGGATATCCGACACGAACCGGGATGAATTCAACCGACTTATGAAGACATTGGACAGCTATGGAAAGGAGCTAAAGGAATTGGCTGAAGAGCAACGCATGCTTCAAGGGAAGGTTGTCAAGCTTGATTTTAAGGAGATGAAACGTGAGCTTATAAGGAGGTATATGGCTAGACCGAAGAATGTTGAGAATGTGGTTGAGGAGAAGGAAGAACTTGAAGAACAAGTTGAACCCGAACCAAGCACATTACAAACATTGCAGGTTGAACCACACAAGGATGTTGCAAATGTAGAAGATGTCAAGGGTGAACTTGATAACCAAGTCAGACCAAGACCGAGCACGTTGCAAGCATCAAAGATGGATGATTTGTTGAAAATGCAGCAAGGTGATGGAGCTTAGTGAAATGAAGTCGCCTTCACTAAGTGGGCTCGCAGGCAAATTCTGGCGCAAAGACTATTTTTAGACTATGTCTATTTTTAGACATATATGGAGCGTGGTCCAGGCGTTGCAGTATGTTATTCTTGGAGTATTGGTCATGTTGGTAAAAATAGATGGACCTCTATTTTTGGACCTATAGGTCGAAGTCTATTTTTAGACTACCTATCCTAAAAATAGGGAAGTCAAATATTATTTACCCTTAATAATATTTGGACTCTAAACTTCAGTTTACTCTCTTGGAGCACTTCATTTCGAGCCTTGGAAGTGGCTCATGCATCTGACAGAGGAATTACGCTATTCCTAAGGGTTTGGTGAGCTCATGCATGGTTGACTTCAGTTAGGACTTCAGTGGCAGAAGGTTGGTGGAGTTGATGAGACAGTTGGTGGAGTTGTGTTCGGTTTAACTTAGTTGAACTAGTTGAGATTAGTTTAACTAGCTAATCAACTAGTAATGAGTGGAGTGAATTAAATATTATTTAATTCATTGATTAGTAACTCATTATTCAACTCAAGAACACATCAGTTCACTACAGTGCATGGACAGTTCAGTGGAGACCAGTGAAAGAGGTAGATGAAAGGGTGGAGTTAGCTATCAGTGGCGACATCAGTTATGCATGAGATTTGCACCACACTTGGAGGAATTTCCCATGATGATTGCGCTGTCAAGCCAAGGAGATTCGAACCTTGGATCTCTATTTAAACAGGCCATGATTGCGCAATAGAGGAAAGGCAGATAGTGGTGTGTTTTGAACCTGTGACTTGTTCAAAACCAAGCTAGTTTGTGTGTAACTTCATGAGAAAGTACTGAGTACTTGTGAGGAGTATTGTACTGAGTTTGTTACATGATTTCTCCATTATAATATACACAATAGCTGCGAGGTTTTCAGCTATAAGCTTTCCCCATACATACTGTGTTAATGTGTATGATGATTTGATGTGCTATCGCTTGTTTTATTTCCGCATGTGTGATGATCTGAGTGGAAGAGATTATGTGTTGCATATGAATTCGAATTGATATGTGATCGGGATAGTCTCGGTGGATAATTAATCATTATTCAGAAAATTTCTACATGGTATCGGAGCTATTAAAGCAGAGATTGATCATCACAGTGATTACAAACTTATTTCGGTAGACAGAGTCTGCATGCGGGCCAGGTAGCCTCTGGATCCATCCTTTCTTTGAAAGGTGATATATCCAGTAAATGCCCCTGCAGTCGATCTATGTGCTAGAAATAATTTGTTCTCACAGATCCAGAGCGATTGAGCTTTGAGTTGGAATTCGAAGATTGCAGCAGTTTTGTTTTCTTGGTGCCGGAGTTGAAAATGTCTTTCAACGGTTTGCGACTCGAATATGCTCTTGAAGGCAGTTCGAATTATGTTGCATGGAAGGATCGCATGGAGGCAGTATTAGAAGATAATGGACTGAAGGAGTTCGTGGATACGAATGTCCAAAAGCCCACTGATCCTGCTGAAGTCGAAGCATGGCAAAAGAAGATGGCAAAATGTCGAAGGATCCTGTTGGAGGGCGTCAAGGATCATATTGTATCCAGCCTGCATGGAAAGGCTTCTCCATATTTAATGTGGAAAGCTTTGACGGATCTATTCCAGAGTAAGAGCGACCAAAGGAAGCTGGCGCTCAAAGATAAGCTCGGGAACATCAAGATGGAGAAGGGCGACAGTATCGCCAAATACCTCACGAAGTTCACTCAATGCAGAGATGAGCTGGGAAGTGTGGGGGTGACTGTCGAAGATGAGGACATGGTCGACCTGGCTCTCCTTGGTCTTCAGAAGGCTTGGCACTCATATCAAGATAGTGTCAATGGTCAGGAGAAGCTGCCGGGATGGGAGCGCCTTTGGGCGGATCTCATGCAGGAGGAGATAAGGAGGACTACTCGGGATGGTTCTTCATCAAAGGGAGCTGATGAAGAAAATTGCGCTTTGGTTGCCAAAGCAAAGAAGGGGAAGGGTAAGAAAACTTCTCATTCCGGTGCAAAGGGCAAGAAGCAGGATATGGCGAAAGTGAAGTGTTTTCACTGCCATGATCACGGACATTATACTACCAATTGTCCAAAGAAGAAGAAAAACAAGCAAGCGGGAAGATCTGCAGATGGAGAAGCTTTGGCTTCGCAGTTCGAGCTTGAATTTTCACTGATCGCATGCTTGGTTTCAAGTGTGATGGGATCGGTGTGGTTCTTGGACAGCGGTGCGTCATTTCACATGACGGGAGATCGGGATTTGTTCTCAGATCTGGAGGACAAAGATCTGGGCGTGCACATCGAGATGGGCGATGATGGTAGATACAGTGCGACTGGTATCGGTACCATATCCTTTCAGAGGGAGTCTGGTAAACCCTTTGTGTTGAAGGATGTCATGCATGTGCCTGGATTGAAGAATAACTTGATCTCAGTAGCGATGTTGGAGGATAAGGGGTATGATGTGGTCTTCAACGAAGGAAAAGCCTTCTTGCGCAGTAAGACTACTGGAGAGACCCAGAAGATAGGGGTTCGAACCAAGAACCTTTATCGGTTGCAAGTAGATGGCTGCGCAGCAATGGCATGCAAGGCGGGAGAAGTGGTGAGCCGGGATGATGAGGGCGAACTGTGGCACCGGAGATTGGGCCACCTTCTGTGTCAACCCCTACACCACGGTGTCCTCGGTTTGAACGAGTTCTTTCGGGTTCAAAACTCACCGCCAATTGCCTTGCCTCTATTGCGTGTTTCAATGCTATGGGATGGCCTCTTTATGTAGATAAACCACCAGCCTGAACTGCGCAATCCTCATGGGCTTACTCCACCTATCTGTGTGTTGCAAATAGCAACAGTATAGTCACAACTGATAGCTAACTCCACCCTTTCATCTACCTCTGTCACTGGTCTCCACTGAACTGATCATGCACTGTAGTGAACTGATGTGTTCTTGAGTTGAATAATGAGTTACTAATTAATGAATTAAATAATATTTAATTCACTCCACTCATAACTAATTTATTAGCTAGTTAAACTAATCTCAATCGGTTCAACTAAAATAAACAGAACACAACTCCACTAGCTGTCTCATTAACTCCTCCAAACTTACGCAGTGAAGTCCTAGCTGATCAATAGCCACTGATGCCATCAAACCCTTGGGAACCACGTGATTCCTCTGTCATTGAGGAGGAGGTGTACATAAAGCAGCCTGAAGGTTTCGAGATCTTCAGCAGTGAGTCGCATGATGGTGGGGTCGCTTATGTATCTGGTCAATACACGACCCGATATATGCTATGCTCTTAAGCTGTTTTCGCAAGCTATGGTTAAGCCTACAAAGCTCTTTTGGAAGGCAGGCAAGCATGTATTGCGTTATCTTAGTGGCACATCGGGATATGGTCTGTGGTACAGACAGGAGGATGGAGTTAAGCTTTCTGGCTTCACCGATGCAGATTGGTCAGGGAGCCCAACAGACCGGAAGAGCACATTTGGAGGAGTTTTAAGCATTGGGTCGACAGCAGTTTCCTGGTACAGCAGGAAGCAGAGGTCCGTGGCACTCAGTTCAGCAGAGGCCGAGTACATGGCAGCAAGCTTGGCTGCATGCGAGGCTATTTGGAGGAGGAAGATCCTCGTTGGATTGTTCGGGTTGCATTTGGAGCCTACAGTGATTTACTGTGATAACCAGAGTTGCATTAAACTCTCGGCTAATCTAGTATTTCATGATAGATCCAAACACATCGACATCAGGTCCCATCATACTGAGATAGTACTGAGTACTTGTGAGGAGTATTGTACTGAGTTGTTACATGTTTTCTCCATTATAATATACACAATAGCTACGGGGTTTTCAGCAATAAGCTTTCCCCATACATACTGTGTTAATGTGTATGATGAATTGATGTGTTATCACTTGTTTTATTTTCGCATGTGTGATGATCTGAGTGGAGAATGAAGCAACCAAGTTCAAAAAAGCAACAAGGACGAACAAGCAAGAAGTCAAGGGTAGCACACGAGTTGCCAACAACTCGTTGGGCGCAGAAACGAAGACGAACCGAGCGTTGGTCGAGTCGGGTCGTAGTCGTGCACGCCGCACCGCAGGTCGGGTCGGGCGCAGGTGAACGACGGACTTGTTAATTTTAAACCATAATCACATTACATCTCTCTCATATATATAAACTATAAAATGCATCTCTCAATGCAATATGAATTAAATATATTAAGTTATAATAAATTTGAAGGAAGAAGCCAAAGTGAAGCATTAAACCTAAGGAACAAGCAAAGAGTATGCTTGTGAACATTATAAGGATGGAGTTTTAAATTTATATAATGCTTCAAATACATTTTCTACATGTCTAGTGCAAACTTAAAATGAAAATTTCCATTAAACTTTAACATAGGTAACAAAGTAAAATCTCGTTACAGACAATGGTGATCTAGGTGGATATCAGTTGCCACCCACCTCTTCCATTGTCTCAATGGTTATATATTTTCTTGGCAGTTTTTCTATAATTTATGGGTCCCAAAATCACAGGGAGTTTTCGAGGTCCTAAATGATGTTTTTTGGCAATTTGAGAGGCCAAGAGTTGCCATAACATGCCCTATTCCTGGTCAAAATTTGTATTCCTTTAATAGTTCTTTCTACTGACCTACTATGCACCCTAAACAAATATTGTATGCAAAATTTGTACCCTCGGGAAGTTGATGTACCAACTAACCACCTCAATATCCACAAACCTTTTGTTGTTTGATCTTTTGGGATTAGGGTTTTAGACCTATAAGGTTCTTTATTTATGTTAAAATGACATTCCTTTAGCCTCTTTTAATATCAATTGTGAATGCACATAACTGCCATCTCTCTATGTTTAGAGATAGATACCACCATTCTAACCAAATCAAATTCAGGGTCAAAGCTTTGAAAATCCAAGTCTTATTATGGAAATAAGAGATCATATAATGTACTTGGGAACTCATCACCATGCATATTAGTGGAATCATTGGTGTTAGGGTGATGGTTTTCCAAGCCAAGTCATCTTGATTAATGAATTGAATCCCACTTGACTAATATCAAGATGTTGAGATTCTTTACTAGAAAATAATGTAGAAACATCATTTTGACATAGAGGAATTTGAAAAAAGAAGAGAGATTAATTGTGTCTTCATCCTTTTGTTCCTCTACCTGTGAAATGTAACCATCTTGTACCTGATTTCCATGTAAACCAACTAATTGGGAGTTAAAAGTATCTAGAGAAACTACAATTGGAGTAGGTTGATCGAATCAAGGTACATAGGGTCATGTGGTGTAAATTGTAGAGGATGAAAGGTAACCCTTAAATATAAGAAATACTTTCTATTAGATCAGATTCAAGTTTTGAATTATGCACATCAATCTTCAGCTTTAAGGCTCCATGGATTTATTAGAACATTTAAATTTTCCCTAGATATGATCTTGTCCATGGGGAGGAAATAAAGATAGGATAAGTGGATCAATGGTTCAATTCTCAAGTTTTCCAACTTCACTACCAGTACATGAGACTACTTTATATGGTGATGGAAAAGGAGGAAGACAAGGAACAAAAATGAGAGTAGGTTCATCCTTTGAAATTTTAATTGCCCCACGACTAAGAAAATTTGGGAGACTCATATAAGATTCATTTTCATATGGTTCTAAGGAAATTTGAACTAAATATTGAAAATTTTCATTCATAAAATCCCAATCCACATCTTCCTTGGAAAATTCATAGCAAAGGTGAAGAAAATTATCCATAAAATCCTCTAATGATTCATCATATTTCATTATAAGTTAATTTATCCTCTTATACACATTTCAATAACCATACATGTCAAAGGTTTGATGAAGCTCCTGGAATGATTAGCTCTGCCCTCTACAGTTTAGAGATCTCTAAGCAAGTGGAAACAACTCAAAGGAAATGAAATCCAAAAGGAACAGCAGCATAAAAGAAACAACAATTACAATTCTTCAAAAGAAACAACAACTACGATTCAATCGCAATTCGAACAACTGGATATTCTAAACCTGTTGACAGTCCAATTGTAATCTAATAGCAATCCATAAATGAATGGAACAACAACTCACTGCAATTACAGAACATCACCGCTGATAAATAATAATAAGTTTGATAAATGAAACAGCAATGGATCAGCGTTTACTTCAATCAATTAATGAAACAACTCTGTAATGCAAATAAATCTTAAACACACATTGCGCATTAACAAACCAAGATTAATAATATAGCAGCATAGTGAAGTACCGCTGGGTCTACCTCAGAATTCTAAAGGATAGATGAAACTGGTGATTTTATATTAATCAAAAGAACATTACAGACATCGTTCTCTCACGACAGAGAGTCGAGAATTTAATTGCAAAGGAAATATATAAGTCTTTTACAAAAACAGTTCACCGTCGTCTATCACTAAAGATCGACGCCTTTATATTCGATCCTTGGACGGACAAATCAAGAAAGACGATCAGTTTATGCAGCGATCCCTATCCTGAGGGATTCGCACCTCCTTTGTTTTATCACAGTTCTGTTTTCTTTGTTTAGAGCCGAGCTATCTCTTGCCCTTTTCGGGCAATCCGTTCAGATCTTCTTGGCTTCAGCTGACTATGGTTCATCGCAAATGGAGTAGGAGTCAGACTGTTTTTAGCCACGCCTTTGATATAGCTCCTCACCTCTTCGAATTCCTGATTTGACAATAAAAACAATCTTTAGTTATCCTTTTTAGTCTCAATGTAAACCTTTCCAAATTAATTACAATTACCATGATAGATTACCTTTTCAAGACAAACTGAAGTATGTTTATGGTGAAAGAATGAACAAATACATAAGAATTTCATACCTCTTTCAATGCCCAACATACCCCCTGCTCTTCCTTTTTCATGTCCTCATGAAAACTATAATTTACATGGAGAGCCGTCAAAGAGTAAGCTGGAGAAGGTTTGTCATTGAAGGGTCTAAAACCATGATATGCAGCTAACTCTTCGAGAATATGTCCTGCCTGCCCCTCGGGAAGCTCATAGATAGCTTTGTAATCCAAAGCGGGGTACCAAACAATGGGGCTGCGGAACCTACACCCTAACCAAAATGGCCCTTCTTTCAAGACAAGATGGCCATAGGCAATTAAACGATCTGCAGCTAGCCCAAAGTTCCTATAATTGAATGGCTCCCTACTTTGTACGTTTTGACTCGAGGTTATCCACCGGATCTTGGCTGCTACATAGGCCTGGTCCCTAATAGATGAAAAATAGTCCGTTCCTTTCAAAATGATCGACATATGAACAGACCCCAGAGCTTGGCTAACACCTTTCCTTGTCATTAGACTTTTCTGCCTAGCCCATAATTGACGTGGGTCCTGAGGTTCACTTCTGACCCATAGATCCAATGCATGCTCCTGCCTTGCAAAGGCATTATAGGCTTTAAGCCACTTTAATTGATTTACGACAAAAGAAATGAAGGCCTGAAACTGTACATCTCCAATAAAAGGGCTAGGATTTGATTCACAGTCATTTTCAAGAATTAAATTATGCAAATAAAACTCACACAACAAGCGCTGTACTTTGTCCCCGTAAAGCTTGCAGCAAGATATCAGGTCGTCTACAGTGCTTAACTCTATTGATTTGCCAACCCTAACTGCCTTGATTTTTAATTGCAAATACCTTTCTAACAAAAACAAAGCATAATTTTTGGCAGGGCACCTACAAGCTAAGACATCAGTATATAATGAGCAGAGAATGTCCATTTGTTTTCGTGTTAATTTTAATTGGTTGCTTACCTTATCGGCTCTTATCTCTGCTTCTCGACGTTTTTCATGGGCTTCAGCTTCTGCCTCATGAACAATTTTCATCTGCTGCTGTAATTCTTGATATTTCCTCCTTGGGACAGTATCTTCTTCCAGTTTTTGTCTCTCCATTCGAACCTGTGCCAGTTCTTCTTGCAGTCTAACTAATTCTGAATCACTAAAGGTCTGTTGACTGCTCGATTGGTTGTTTTCATTCAAAACTGGTTCTTCTGGAACAGCTGATGTTGGGACGGCTGTTTGCTGCTCCCAGAAATCATAAGTAGGCTCTCGTACCGTTTCTTCTTCTGGAACAGCTGATGTTGGGACAGCTGTTTGCTGCTCCCAGTCCTCATAAGTAGGCTCTGGTACCGTTTTGTCTTCTACCTGAGGGTTTCTATTAGCAGTGACCCTTCTCTTTTTCGATCTTCGCTTGATGACAGAGTTTTGTCTTTTAGGAGTTCGCTTAGGTGTCTGCTTCATTTTTAAAATCCTAATGGTTTGCCTAAGCTGCTCAATCACATTATGAAGCTTTTTCCTTTCTCTGCGAAGCTTCTCTACTTCCGTTGTTCTCTTCTTCTTTCTTAAGGGGAAAGCAGTTTGCTCATCTGACCCTAATTGGTCAGCAAGGCTTTGAGCCGTGCCCTCAGTGAAATCTTCTTGCACCTCTTCTTGGGGTTCTTGTTCCATAGTCTCAAGCTCTTGATTAGATTCCTCAGGAATCATTTGCTCAGTTAACTCTGCGGTTTCCTGGGGGTTTCCAGATCGAAATGTTGGCTCAGCATGCGCATTCTCCTGTTCGTGCATCTCAGTAGAAGCAACCCTAGCTTCGCTAGGGTTTGCTGTTTCATCAGTTACACCCCTATCAAAGGCAGAGCATTCTCGCATTTGATTAATGTCACTGTTGGGGTCCAGAGACCGTGCGTAATTGCTCATGTTGGCCAAAATCTGGGCCAATTGGTCTTCCTGCAGAGGGCTCGTGTTGACATTTTCGACAGGCTCTGTTTCATCCTCTTTGCTGCTATTCGCATCACAGGTGTGATAACTACCTTCCTCATCCGAATACCGTATCTCACCTTCGACTTCTTCTTCCTCTGAATCTCCTTCGATCTCTTCTTCGTCCGAATAACGTATTTCTTCCTCCTCTGATTGCTTTTCGCCATCAGTATGGTAACTTGCCTCTTCCTCATCCGAATAACGAGGCTGTTCCTCTTCATCTGAGTTGTTTAATTGCAGGGGTTGAGCACTGTTGCTCGGGAGTTCCTCTGTTACTTTCTTGCTTCGTTTTAATCGGGAGGATTGTCTGTAAGTGGAGGGCCCGGCTATTGAGCCGGCCATCCTTTTCCGTATCGGAGTGGGTAAAGACATCCCTCCTTCAATAGAAGAAATTAGCTCTTCCCAGCTGGTTTGCTGCTGGGCGAGGCTGTAACTTACTATTAGCCGAATCAAGCAATGGTGGATGACCACCGTGTCTGCATGCTTTGCTTTTCTAATTCCACGAGCAATATCATGCAATAAAGAGTTTAAGAATGCAGGTAAATTGATAGTGCATTTTTGTTTTAGCACAGCTAACAGCTTAAGATGGCGAGGTCTTACCACGTCTTTTCTACCGTCGCATGTTATGTAAGACTACACGATCCTGGCTAATTCTGTCCATGGTTCGCCTAGCGACGCCGGGTGTACTCCTCTCCCTTTGACTATTAGCCTCTGTCCTTCATCTTGAAAGATTTGCATGGCCTCCCGAATTCTGATTTTCTTCTGAGTCCAGACAGTTCCTTGTGCGGGGATGCCGGATACTTTTGCAATTATCTCATCGGTCACTGCTATCTGCCTTCCTCTGACTGTGGAGGAACCTTCCTGCAGATTTAACAAGAATTCAGTAGCCACTGCTTCATGGGGTTGCTGCATTCTCATAAAGTATGTAATCCATCCCAGTTTGTCTAATATTGCCCGTGCAGCATCAGAGACAACCAACGTCTGAGGTTCGGTGCGAATTGGACGTCCTCCCATTTCTGTTCTTCATTAATTGTTCTCAACACACGGTAACCTTAATGGAACAGCACAACACAGTTCGCTAAAATTCGTTATTTTCTGAAAATGCAAGGGTTTTAATTCATAAAAATCTATTGCAGAGATACAGGTGAAGAAATTTTGGGTATCTGATCTGCATGCAGATATTTCCGCCCCCCAAACGAATGAAAGATCGACCTCGACCGTCGATTAAGGTGGAATGTGTGGAACAGCAATAGGACAGCAGTGAAAAAACATGCGCAATCATGATAAAGTCAATCAAATTAAGTAATTACTGAAATCGATGCGTACAAAATAATGAGGGAATCGCGTTGTGATAATTCAAGTATGAGGTGAAGGGACAGAAAAAGATTAATGTAATTGCGCTATTTACCACATTAAAGTAATTATATGACCGATTTATAATATTTTTCATGTGTGATGGTTCGGAGATAGAACTTATGGAATTTTATGCATTTCGTTTGATATTCACAACAAAGATAATCTGCGAAACTGTTGTTCGTTTCAAAAGGAACAGCAAGGAAATGCTCTGTGGACATGCTGTTCCGTTTGAAAGGAACAGCAAAAACACTGCGCGAAACTGCTGTTCCATTCGAAAGGAACGGCAGAAAATATCCTACGAAGGTGCTGTTCATTTTGAAAGGAACAGCAAAAACACTCTGCGAAACTGTTGTTCCATTCGAAAGGAACGGCAGAAAATATCATACGAAGGTGCTGTTCCTTTTGAAAGGAACAGCAAAAACACTTTGCGAAACTGCTGTTCCTTTCAAAAGGAACAGCAGAAGTGTTGTTTCGTTAAAAAGGAACAGCAACGCAAAAAAAACACAGAATTTTTATTATTTTTCGTTTATAAAGAAACTAAATTCAAACGAAATAAAGAAGTATTAACAAGGAAACGAATTTCAAAAACAGAAACCAAAAACAGAAAAAAAAAGAATGCATTATGTACAAAAATTTAAAAAACCAATTTATCAAACTGGCGCGGGAGAGGGATTCTCCCCTTCGGCAAGAATTTCAATGGTGGAGTCTTCCCTTAACTGCTGGCAAAAGGATTCACGGGTAAGCAGCTTACGATATAATCGAACTCGATGGCCATTAACCTTAAAGGAATGCCCAGATCCGTCAATGGTGACTAGTGTGAGAGTTTTTTTGGAATCTAAGCTTCTGTGATCCATAATATAAATTAGTAGAAATTCTTTTGGTAATAATCACATGCAAAAGAACGAGGTCGACGCGTTTCGAACCAACGAGTGTGGTTCATCATCAAGACTATGTGAGAGATCAGATCCAGACATTAAGTATAAATAGATGTAGAGATGACTCAACTAGCCGTTAGGATAACGGCTAGTTTGACTTTGAAAAAGTAAATATTCCATTATTTATTTATTTATTTAATTTTATTAATTTTATTTATTAAATTATTATTTTATTTATTTATAAAACCTTTAATGGTGTTAATATAATGGTAAGTAATTTAACAAATCGTGGTGTATATATGTAAATTTTTGTAAATTTATGATTAAATTATATAATAATTAATTATTATCATTAATTAATTAATTATTATTTATTTATTTCTTTATTTATGGTCATGTTGCCTTGTCGGCATCCAATGTAGGCATCGACAGTTGCCAACCATTGTCTTCCTAAAATTAAAGGATGTCCATCTAGCCGGTTCTTTGGATTAATAACTAGGAAATCAGCAGGGTACTCACAAGAATCTACAGATACCATGACATCTTGTAAGGTGCCTTCTGGTTTAACTACTGATCGATCAGCCAATTCCAACAAGGTTGTTGTTGGTTCAAGTGATGTAATGCCAAGTTTCTGACAGGTAGTGGTTGTTAAAATGTTGATTGCTTCTCCTAGATCAACTAAAGCATTAGGAAATGATTGGCCATTGATCTAAACTGTTACTATAGGGTTTCCTGGATCTTCGTACTTCATAGGTGTTTCCATTCCTGATCTAATAAATCAGATAAGGTACAGACTATTTGAACAGTGGGATTGGTTGTTACTCTCCTCTTTGGTTTTTTTATGCATAATTACTTAATGGTTTTTGCGTATATAGGAATATCTTGAATGGCTTGGAGGAGAGGGATTCTGATACATAAATTCTTTAACTCTCCCAGGAGATCAAAATTAGGCTGTTCTAATGGGCGGGGGATGATCAATCGTTTTGGGAATGGTGGAGAGGAAGTTATTCCTTGTTGTTGTTGATTCTGTTGTTGATCTTGATGTTGATTCTGTTGTTGAACTTCACTCCCATTGTATTCTGTTTGTTCTACCAGTAACAGATTTTCAATATTCTCATCATTATTTCTCCCTATTTCAACTATACGCCCAAACCTTAATTGAAGATCGTTACACTCCGTTAGTTCAGTTTCTACTTCAGGAGGTTCTGTTATTTGAACAGACTGAACTGGTCTATTGTTTGGGTTCGGGTTGGGTTGGGCTGGGAGTTAAGGTCTTAAATTAGTTTGGGGGTTTGGGTAAGGCACTGGCAGTGTAGGTTGAGAGGGAGGGATAGCTCCTGCTGGCTGATTTGAAGGTTTTTTCCAGTTTGACTGCCAGGCCTGATTCTGAGAAGTAGAAGGGGACCATTGTGTAGGCCAAAATGGTGGCCAAAAAGGAAAGCTAGGCCAATTATTCTGATTTGTTTGATTGGGCCAACATGTAGGAGGGAATGGTTGTTGTGACCAATTAGGAAATGGTGATTGATTCTGCCACATACCGCTATACTGTTGAGCATTATATTGAGGTTGAAAAGAAGATGGATCATTTGACATACCTGATGGTCGTGGCTGCCACTGTCGGCGCTGGTTAAGCAGACACACCACTTCTGATTCCTCTTCTGCCTCTTTATAAACTGCTTTTAAGCCAGGAAGCGACGTGCATCCTTCTGTAGGGTGATCTCTTGTACAAATGGCACAGACTTTAACCACATCAAATGGGCATTCTTTGTGGCTATGTTTCTTTCTACACCTAGGATAGAATATTGCAAGATTCTGCTCTGCTTCTGCCTGCTTCTGCTTGGCTTGCATGATATCAAACTGTGTTGTTAACGTCCCCAGTATGTCTGTCTTAAAATTTTCTAACAGATTTCCGATCTCTGCACAAGTCACACCTTCATTAGAGGGCTTATTCTCCCTTACATAACTATGTCACGTTCAGTTGATTTCAATCTTGTATTACCCCTCGAGCACCTGATGCACAAATCAACAATGTCAGAATAACTTTCTTGATATATATCACCCTTTCCCATAAGATTTAATGTCTCAACCCACTGATATTTCATTCCCCTAATTAATGCAGTTTTCAAAACGTTATCAGGTAAGGGTGAAGACGCATAGGGTGATCTTTGAAGATTGTACTGAAATCGTTCCACATATTCTTCCAAGGTCTCACTAGGTTTGGCTGTCATCTGAAATATCTCATATTTTATTTCTCGTGACCTGCAATAGTCTTGATATTTCTTTAAAAACACAGTCTTCATATGGTCCCAATTTGTTATGACACCTCCACCTAATCCCATAAACCATCTTAGTGCTGCTCCTTTTAACGTAGAAGGGAACAACTTTAGTTATTGGGGGTCGGTGGTATAATCGTATCCTCTACACAGCACATCAAATTCAAACATAAACACATCTGGATCTTCTGATGTTAGACCATGAAAGGTACAGGAATATGTTGGAGAGGGATAGCTTTCATGGGTGCATTAACTGCAGTTTCTACTATAGGGTATTGCAGCGTAGAGGTTTGCTGCTGGTTCGGGTTTTGGTCCTGGGCCATTTGATAAAAAATATGCCAATACCCTTCTGGGATCTCCAGGGAATTTCTAGGTTG
>CM076583.1:754913889-755036874 GCA_034641835.2 Pinus albicaulis | reverse complement strand
AGCAATTAGTGGAGGAAATGCATAAAAAAATGTAAAAGCAAAGAGATTGGGGAGAGCGTAGGTGTGGTGTGGCTGTTTTGTTTTGGGCGAAAAGCTCCAATTAAATAAGAGGACTGTGTTTTTGAATAAAACTGGAGATCGTTCTTTGTGAGAAGTCATCAAAACAAATCTATGTTTTTATTACTGTTGCTTATGAATAAAAAAAAAATATTGTTTGCGCCCAGTGTGTGATGGTAACCTGTGTTATAAATGTAACAGATTTGGTTAGTGTCAATGGAGTGCTGATTAATACGTTGACAGTTCTCTGGATTAATTCGAACTGTGGTTTCAATTCAAATTTCTGTGATATGTGTTAAATTTTGTGCGTGGAATCTTCCCACAGTGGATAATCAAAAACAGACTGCGCAGATTTTGGGACAACGCCGGATTTGGAATTTGTGATTCCTGAAATTTCGCCTCAAAATCCTGGAAGTTGTTAATTGTCAGTTGTAGAACGAATCGGATTGGATATGCATTAACTGGCAGTTGTGTATTGGATCACGGAAAAAAAAATGCAATTGACTTTTCCATATCGAATAGTGGATTCGATATGAGACAGAATCTGGTGGCTTTCGATGCGTTGGGTTCGAATCACAAATTCGGGAGGATTCAATAATTGACAGCGCCATTCCAAATCACGGAGATTGAAGAAACGCAGATGGATCTCAGTTAATGGAGCAGAGCGAAGTTTTAGTACCTCCTGTTCCAGGCCAGCAAAGCTAAAAAAACGTAGATCTACAGGGGAAAAGCGTTTCTGGGTATAGATGTATTGTATAAAATCGTTTTAACACAGATATAAAACGATTTAGTAATATTTATGTTCTGGCAAATGCAATAGATTGCATTGGATTGTTTCAATCGATATATGGTTGTTTTATTCGTTAATTGCAACACTAATAACGCAGATGGGCGTAAATGTTTTGGATGACATTTGTAAATTGCAAAGTATGCAACGCAGATATGTTGCAATTGTCGGAATTGCACCAGAATGCAATGTAAATATGTGGAATTGTTTTTTTATTTAAAATCAGTGGTTTGTATCTATTAGAGAGTGTAAAAATATTTGGAAGGGCTGCGCCCTGTATAACTAATGAAAGAATTCAGTTCTCATTTTTAATTGCAAATCGATTGTAATCTAATTGGATTGAGCACAGGAGTTCGGTGCATCAGGACCTTCCTATTGTTTTCTTTGTTGTCAAAATGAAGAAACTATCGAACATTTATTCAACACTTGTCCTTATAGTAATGAAATATGGGAGCGATTGGCGGTGTTATTTGGTCGAACTGATCGTGTAATCAGTAGTGTTAATACTACTATCTGCACTTGGTGCAGTGGCGGGTATAAGAGTGAGGTCATTAATAGGGCCTGGAGGTTGTCGTTAAGACTTCTGCTTTGGGGAATATGGAAGGAGCGTAATTCCCGCATTTTCAGAGGTATAGAAAGACAAGTCTCCCAACTCTGGAATGTTATTGTTTCCAATATCAGGGAAACAATTCTGGTGGAACGATGGGGTGATGATAATTGGCCAGACACAGCTATGGAAAAACGAATCCTAGCTGCTCTTAATCTTACCCCTCAAATGCTTGATGTTTCTTTACGGAAAGTACCACCAAATTTGAATTCTATCCATCACAATTTATTCCTCCACCGTAGTATTTTATGAAATTAAATTTTTATGAAATTAAATTTTGATGGGGCTTCTAAAGGGAATCCTGGACAGGCAGGGATTGGTGGTATATTCAGAGATTCTTTTAGTAAGGTCTGTCGTATTTATTCTTATCCTATGATGGCTTTAAAGCAGGGTTTAATTATAGCCATTCAGGAAGGTTACCATAGAATTGTTGTTGAGGGGGATTCTGCAATGGCAGTTGGTATTTTAAAAAAACTGCAACACGACAATCCTTAGCAGAAAATCAGTAAGAGTTGGCGAACAACGAAACTTGTTGAAGATATAGGCACTCTTCTTCGCCAGGTTGGTTCAATCATATGCACTCATGTTTGCCGAGAGGGGAATCAGGTAGTGGATTATTTGGCAAATTGGGCTTGTAAGAACATCACCAGACATCTTTATATTAATGATTCCCACCATGCTTGGGTTGTGGAATTATATCCTTTACAGTGTATTGTGGATCGTGATCGATCTTGTTCAACCCCGATCGAGGTGCCTGACAGTTGATTTGGGCCGTGCTTATCCACGTGGTGGATCTCTTGCCGCCTTGTCTGATATTATTATTACGCAAGTCCTTTGACGGTCGTGCTCCACTCCGTGTATTCATTGTGCATGCACCATCCAACTCTTACCATTAAAACTCTGTCAGAGGCATTAAAACAAGATTATATGCAGTGGTTGCACAGTCTTATCAGTTGTTTCATTATTCTTACTCATTCTCTGTTTAGACCTTGCATTGGCACTCCACTGTAGGCAACATCTCAAGATATCATCGCACGTATTCTCAGTCGAAGATTGTGGTATGTAATGCAACTCTGCCTTCCATGCCCATTATTCCTGTTTTGATTTTATCTTTGTGGCCTCTGTTTACTTCTGTCGTGATTCCTTGGTTAGCGGAGTCTCATTCTATTTTTTCAAGAGGGTTTCGGACTGGGAATTTCGTTACCTACGTTGAGCCTCACTTCCACAGTCCCCCTGGTTGGTAGTGGGTTTATGGGGTTAGCTTAGCTCTTGTTCTAATCGTTTTTCTTCTGCCTCCTCACGTTTCTACTACCCCTCTGTATTTTCCGAGTTTGTTTCTTTTGTCGGGGTTAATAGTGGAAACTCTTGTTTATGCTAAATCCCTTTCTGGGCGTTTTCTCAAATTTGGTAAGATGCTTCTGTTTTGCTTGTATTCTTCGCTTCATTTAATAAGTAATGGGAAACTGTCCTCTATGTCCACTGTGTTTCGGTTCAATTGCATGCATGGTTCTCGCTCTTTTAGCAGTGGCAATGGTCAGATTTCGCTTGCGGTTCTTTATGTTACAGACAGTTCCATATTAGTTCTAGCTGTTCTTGGTCTTCCTTCTGGCCATGGGAAACTATCCTATCTGTTTCCTGTGTTTCATTTTAATTGCATGCATGGTTCTCACTCCTTTATAAGTGGTTATGGTATGGTTTGCTGGTAGTTCTTTATATTACACTTTGCGTTGTAAGGATATGCGCGTTGGGTTTGTAGCAACGACGCTTTCTTCTATTTTCATTTATATTCTTTCTGACGTAATTCTGGCCACAGGCCTATCTCCAAGTTCTTTCATTTTCAGCATGGTGAAAGGGCAACCAATGAAGCTGAAACGAGGAAGACTGCCTACTCCTGGGGCTGGCACGAGTAGGCGTGGCAGGAAATCTAATACGCAGGTGCTGCATGAGATTGCTCAGGTATATGATGCAGGGAATCATGATACTATTAAGTCAAAAATTCATGGCTGGGAAGTTCATACAGATAGTGAGGAGGAGGACATGGAAGCTTAGCTTTCTCAAATGGATTTCTTAACTGATCCTGGTAGTACTCGGGGTCGTGTTTCTCTTTTTCAACAGTCAGTAAAGACCTATTGGAAGATGAAATGCCTACTTGCCAAGGCTATGGCCAATAAAGAGGATAAGAGTCTCACCTCTTCTATTCTGTTTGAAATGCAACAAATGAAGCTGGATATGCATGCTATGCTCAAAGCACAAATGAATTTGAATGATAGGGTGGGTAAGATTAAATAACAGCTGCAACTTACTCACAGCAGTTCACAGGTGTTAGGCCCAACAGCTCATGCTCAGGTTTCTGTGGATCTATCTGGTTAAATCTTTTCATGTTTTCTCATTTTGGACTCTGTTAGCTTTACTACTTCTTTTATTTGTAAATATTATGGACATACTACAACTCTCAATGTTGTCAGTGATAGGATAAGACAATTTTGTTTTTGGTCTACTTATAACTCGATGTGGTGGCCAACAGACCTGGTTTCCTACGGACAGGTTGAGGTCACCGTATTTTTTTTTTATTGTATGACTCTCTGCCCTTAATATTTCTGATAATAGAAAGGTTCTACAAAGATTACAAAAAAAAAAAAAAAAAATCTTTCGGTGAAAACCGCATCAAAGTAAATTTGATATCTTGTCTTGGTGATGAACCACACTGGCTGGTTCGAAACGCGTCGACCAAATTTACTTTGATGTGATTTTCACCGAAAGATTTTAATCACAGCTAGTTTGTTAGTTAAATTGTCTTATGACCTAAAAATAAAGGATCTGAATTTTAATCACAATTTATGGATCATAGAAGCCAAATTCCTAATAACAAACTAGCTTTTAGCTAAAAAAGAAACTAATTAGGATTGATAGTAGTGACAAAAAAAGAGATGAAGAATTAAACAGAGGCACTAGAATAATATTCCTATGGTTGTATGACAAAAAAGAATTTTAATTAAAAGATATATCGAAAACAATCTAAGCTTTAACATAAGTATGATAAAAAAAACAACTTCAATCATAAATCTCTAGGTTGAATATAAGGTTGTGGAAATTAATTCTCAACTAAACCTCTCAAGATATCTCGAATAATAATTGTAAAAATGAAAATAGAATATGAAACTTATGAAGAAGAACAATAGCTATATAAAAAATCTGTTAATTAAAAATTTCAACAATCTTGTCCTCAAATACAAAAATGTAAATTCACTCTCAAAATCCAAACCCTTTTCATGAGTTCCTTTTGAGTCTTTATACAAAAATACTACAACATTTTATTGTTGCAAAAACTACATTTTAGGAACAAATTAATTAAAATAGATACAGTTGTTTGTTGATCCAATAACTTATTACCGCTCATTTTTGCTGATATCGAGAGAATTCATGGAGAAAACTGCGTCAACCACTCTCAATGACACCATCTTTCTATAAGCAATATTTAATTACTCTCAATCTTGCCCATCTGGATCATTGTATGACACCATTTTTTTTAAGCAATATTTAATTCAGTGTAATTTTGATAGGTTGGCATAGTGGAAAATAACATGCTTACTCAACAATGAATGTGGAAGTCATTCAGTAGCTTAACTAATATTTTTGACCCATTCAATAGCCCACTCATATCTCAAAATTTGTGCAATATTTAATTCTGTGTAATTTTGATAGGTTGGCATAGTGGAAAATAACATGCTTATTCAACAATGAATGTGGAAGTCATTCAGTGGCTTAACCACTATTATTTACCCATTCAATAGTCCACTCATATCTCAAAATTTGTTGGAGTCAACTCTGGTTCTTAGTTGAATTTCTTTGTGTGCATCCAGTGATCTTAGTTTTCCATTATGATCCCAACATTAAGGCATACCCTTGTCCCTCCAAACATTGAACTTGGAATTGAACATATCTACCTCCATTCTGACTAAGATGCATTTGTCCTTTATTTGTTGTATAAAATACCTTTTGGTGTTGACTCTCTTAACTTCCATGATAATGTAGGTTTGTCTTGAATACTTGTTTTTCTCAATTGTTCTCTACTCTTTGAATTCGTAAAATTAATTATCGTTGTAGAAATTTGTGGCATATCTCCTATTTAAGCTTTAATCGAGTTGATAGCCTACTCACACATATAAAGTAGATCTTTTTTTTCTCTGGTAATCACAAATGATCTTTTTTTTCTCCGGTAATCACAAATGATTCCCACATTTCTGCAACACTAGTTACTATATCATCCCAAAGTGATCTTCTTGCTTCAATCAAAGCTTATTTTCCAATTAGTCGGTTGTTTAACCAATATATTTTCCTTTGCAACCTTGCTTTAAGATCTTGATCAATAGGAATGGTTGCATTGCTTTTAGCTAATTCATCCTTGAGAATTTTTATCTCATAATTTTTTTTAGAACAATTACACACTATTAATACAGATACAAGCACACATATTTAAACACAAACATAGTCATGGCCGAAAAGGAACTTAAAAACCTAATATAGTATCATGGTTGGTGATAAGGAACTTAAAAACCCAAATATAGTATCATCTTCATATTGTTCATCAACATAGACCAATAGACATCGAATCATTGAAATAATTTTCCTTTTTTTTTGAGGAAAGATACTTAAAGAATAAGGAGGAAGACTATGTGGTAATGGAGAGTTTAAGGGTAGAAAGGTTTGAAGGCTAACAAAAAAATTTATTGTAGAAATGACTCAAGAAATCCTCATTTAAAGGCTTGGTCTGATCACTCATTACAAATTTTAATATTTTTTGAACGGATAAGGGAGTAATGTAGAATAAGATTCTCCCATTTATTAACATAATTTCATGTTTATTAGGGAAATAAAATGCAGTGCACAAAGAAAAAAATTTATAATAAAGGAATGTCTACGATATAACAAATTGCACTAAATAATGTTCCCAAACCAAAGAAATATCTTCTTGTTTAAGAAAATGTTGAAAAGGCCCACTCTTTGAGTTCGTAGAGGTCAAATTCACAACGAGTGTTGTGTGAGTCAGTCTCTCTGTCTATCAATGACAAGTCCTCAAAGTTAAGTGAGCATGAGGATTCAACAATCTAAGGTTTAATTATCTTAATATTAATTTTTGATGTAAAGCTACAGAAAAGATCACATGGTTTTCACCTAAAATTCTACCAATGTTAGTTGGACTTGAGTGGTTGAATAACAACTGAAAAATGTTGTTTCAACTGCTCCATGGTCCAATAAAATGATAATGAGACAAAGGAAATATTTTCCCCCTTTTAATGTGGACATGTGTCTTCCGTTTAGTGGAATTTTACCAGACTTTATTTCTATTAAGCGTTAGGCTTACGGGGAATTACACGTAAGTTGACCCGTTGTCTATCAATTGTATTATTTGTTGGATGATATGTATGCAGAAATGTTCAGACCTTCAATTGTGTTTTAGGTCCACCAGCCGCCACCTTATCAATTGTCTTGGGCCCCACAATGACATCAAACGGAATATCAGGGGAGTGGATTGCAGCCTTTTTTAAGATTCTAGGGGGTCGGGTAGGGGATATTCTCTATTTAAAGCATGTGTTTCGATGACAAATTTCTCACGTGAAATATTAAACCCCCCGGTTCGTTAAACGTTGGGAAGTCGGGGCCTATCAAACTTTCCCACAGTCGTTTTGAACTTCCCACGAACTTCAAAAGTTGATGTGCTCCATAGCATGAGCATATTTTAACCTAATGTAGGAAAATACAACGAATTTATTCTATGCACACAATGAAATTTTGAAAATGTACAAAATGAATTTGAAAACATGAAAATGTTACAATATCATCCATAAGAATTTTAGAGAATAAAAGAAACTAAAAAAATTCATAATGTCCAAGGAGAAGTGTAGTGCATTGTCAATAGCATGATTGGGAAAAATTAAATTGGTTTTGACATCTATCTAGAGTACTAGTCTATTCAACTGCATGAAGTTTTAAAAAAAAATGTTTTTATCAATTACTTCTTTCTCTTTTAGGATTTTGACTCAAATGACCATACATGCTTTTCTAAATTTTCGTTATCTTAATAGTTTTAATAATTATCGTTTTTAATGTATTAAAAGGTATATATATGGATTCAATAGATGATATGGAATACAAAATTGTACTTAGTGAAAGGAATTATGCTACATGGAATTATACAAAAGTGTACATTTTATAAAATTCGTTATGAATTTGTGGATGACAAGTCATTGAATGTCCTCTTGAGTTTCGACTTTGGTATAATTGTTAAATAATTAAGTTGTGATGAGAATTTAATTGTTAAATAATAAAGTTGTATGAAAAATTAAGAAGATGTAATAAATTATTTATTTATATTTTTTGGAATTTGATCTAATTATTTAAACTGGATATGAAGTAATCAAATAATACAATTATAGAAATAAAATAGAAAATTAAGGAAAGATCTTGTACTTTTGCTTGAATTCAAATAATTTTGAGTTTATTTTGCATGAATTCAAATAATTTTGAGTTTATTTTGCATTTTAAATTCTCAATGCAGAGTGTGTATTAGTGCATTGTATTTTTTTTTAGTGGTGAAAATAAATAAACAAAATTTTGATAAAACTTTTTATCTCATTTTATTGAGGAACAAAATAGAATATTTATAAACATAAATACATGAAATAAACTAGTTTTGATGGTCCCATTGAGGTAAATTGGTATACCAACTTCTCGGGTCGTAACTTTGGCATACGATCTCTGTAACTTTGGCTTACATACAATAGTAAATTGGTACACCAACTTCTGGTAAATTTGTACATCAATTTCTAAAATTGTTTACATACAATCGTAAATTGGTACATCAATTTCTAAAATTGTTTACATACAATGGTAAATTGGTACACTAACTTCAGTGAAATTGGTACATCAATTTTTAAAATTGTTTACATACAATAGTAAATTGGTACACCAACTTCCGGTAAATTGGTACATCAACGGGTGTAACTTTGACATACTATCTCTGTTTGAAGTGCATTAAAATTGTTTACATACAATCTTACATTATATCTAACACCTACACATCTACCCTATACTGGGTTGTAGAGCGCCTCTAGGCACAATTAATATATTTGTAATAATTATCTCTATCTCTCTTAACCGGACTTATATTTAAGAACACTGAAAAAAGGTATGGTAAATAAATAATAAATAAACCAAAGGTATGTTGAATAAATAAAGCCTATATTAATACTTACTGAAGAGGTATGGCAAATAAATAAAAATATAAATAAACTAGACATACCGTAAATAAATTAAACCTCTTTTTATATTTACTCCATGAACTTGTTTATATTTAGGAAAACTAGAAAAAAAAGGTTTATGGTAAATAAATAAATATAAAAGAGGTATGGTAAATAAATAAATACAAAAGAGGTATAAAGAGGTATGGTAAATAAATAAATACAAAATAGGTATAAAGAGGTATGGTAAATAAATAAAAATATATCAAATAGGATTAGAAATCAACATCCAATTATAAATTGTTAGTGTGGCCTTGGTTAAACGGTTATGAGGCGTAGGGCCTTGGTTAAACGATTATGAGGAGGGGTGTTATAGCACTCATCACAGGTTCAATTCCCTTCAAATGAGAAAATGAAAGGTACTACCAAGTGGATTATCAAGAAGAGCAAGTGGCATTTAGACGGTCGAGGCAAGCACATGATGGCATGCATTCGCTTGCCAGGCATTAAGCCGTCATTTAAGGGGATGGTACTCTGCATGCTGGAGCATGATGATCTTCGCTGGAAGCCATTTAATCCTGTCAGATAGACATAGGAAACAAAAAATGTGGAGGTTAAATAGAACTCGCGGCCAAAACATTCTTTTGGGTAACAATTTTCATGGAGGAGCAGAGGGGAAAGCTATAGGTTTTTCTCAGCCAAGCTTGTAACTGTCGCCAAGGGCTCTAGGTTATTGGAATGTTACAGTAATGGCTTTTGGTCATGTCCTTCTTGTCTTCTTTTACAAAATCATAGGAAATTGTAGGGCCCTGCATAGTGAAGCTAGGAGTAGTGCCAACATTACTAGAATGCTTCATATTCATTCTGGGTATAGTTATGCTTCTGGGCAGGGTAGTAGATCTCAGTATTTCAATAAGAAAAATATCAACCCCTATTTTCGTAGTCCTTGCGAAACCCTAGGCAAAATTCTATGTAGAATTTCGCAATTTGAAAGGTTTATTGCTTGCCCCTGTCGCAGCTCTAATAAACATCCTAAATTAGATGAAATCCTAAGCATGCAAAGCCAGGTTAATTGTCATTTCTGTAAAATGAATATGGTGTTGCTCGACCCTCACTTCTATTTAAGCACCTCGCATATTCTGTTTGTTAGCTACCTCAGTCAGTCTGATATGAGAGATAAGTTGGGTCAAGAGTCTATTACTGAGAACCTTGGTCAACTGTTTCATATTAAACGTGTCTGTAATATGAATTATATGTGTTTTCACCAAAATATGGAGCAACTCACTGCTATTACCGCCTTCTGTGTTTATCACATGTCACCATGTACAGGCTCTCTCACACACCTTGCAGGTTTATATATTCTGTGGTTCATAAACCAGAGGAGCGCAATGGTGAAGAAGAAAGATAAAAAGCGACAACCAAGGGATAATGGGAAGAAAAATATTCTGTAGAATAAAACCGGAACCAATAAACGATGAAGAAGGATGAACAAGGAGATAATGGAAAATCTCTTTGAAGTTTATGCAGCGAGAAACTCTCCACAAATTCGGAATGTCATTCATGGATGGGAGAGAGAGAGTGATAGTAAAGAGGAGGCAATTGAGGTGCAGGAAGAAATTATGGACTTTGTGGTTGATCCTGGGACCATGAGAGGACGTCTTTCTCTTTTTCATCAATCAATTCATACATACTAGACACTGAAATGTGTTTTAGACAAAGCCCTCCAAAGCTTACAGATTAATGAAGGAAATCCTCAGGTGCTTTCAATCTTATAGGAAATCAAAACTGATATTCGGGAGATGAGGGTATCACAGTATCATGCAACTGCTCATATAGGTAGAATTGAAAGAAAACTACAGCAGATGCAGCAGGTAGATATTCCAGGCTCGATAGCAAAGGATCCGGCTCCAGTAGACTCTTATGATGGCTAATTGATTTTTAGTTATAATGTTTTTTGCAGATAGAGTTTACATTTAATGTTGTTTAATAGGCTTGATAGTAAACAGTGAACATGCCATTGTGGAAAAAAGACGAATGAAACAGTTTCAATTTTGGATGGCATTTAATGCCTTAAGGTGGCACCTGGTTTCCTACGGGTAGTTTGAGGCTACCATATGTGAATATGTTTGCAACTTGCTCTATATTTTGAGAAATAGAAAATGGTAAGGAACTACTAAATTTACAAAGAAAAAGAAAGGTACTACCAAACTTACAAAATAAAACATGTAATTATATACCAAGCCTATGGACCAAATACCATGGGCCAAATTATTATTAATACCATGCAAAAAAAACATTAGTAACCACAATATTAATATTAAAGTATTAATACTATTACTATCGTTAAATATAATATTCATATTAATATATTATAATATTAATATTATTAAATTTAACAAATTTGAATTAATACAATATTAAATTTGTTATATTATACTATATATTAATATATCATGATATATATTAACACTAGATATATATGGGAGGGAAGAACAAAGACGTAGAGTGATAGAGGTGGAGAGATAGTAGAGTGAAAAGGGAGAGATGGAGATAAACTTAAGGAGATGGGAGAGGAGGAATGAAGAGAGAGAGAGAGAGGGAGAGGAGAGAGGGAGGGAGAGAAGGGTAAGAGATTGATGCAGGGTTAATAGATAACCCCACTCTTACCCTAGGATTATACTCATAATAGAGTATACACTCTGATTTTCCCTTCAAGGATAGGTTCGTATATCTCTAAGAACCTTTAAAAACCCACTTTATTCATTATAAAATTCATTTCACAGAAGCTCCCTTCAATCCAACCTTAGTCCAACTTAAAGTTAAAAGTCAAGAATCTTGAATTTATACGCATAAATCATCATTAACAACCTTTGAGGGACTCTAGTTTCAAACCAATGTAATCCTTCTCAATAAGCACATTCAACATTAACCGCTTATACTTACCCTTATTACCTTCATCTATTTTTATCTACTGCACGTGACTGCTTCATGTTGACCGAGGCTTCCTCCTTTAGAAATATTTATCGCATTGCACAGATCTTAAACTTATAGCAATTTCACAAACTTACCAATTTCTCAAATCAAAACATACTTCGGCACTCCACAAATTTAACTCATCGGCACTTCAGTTTTTTCCGCCATGAAGAAATCCGGTGTCTTGTCCGCCTGTATCCCAAAAGCCCATTTCTTTCCCGAGTTTATCTCATGGCTGGTCTCTTCAATGTATCCTGGTAAGTGTTTCGTAATGAATTCGCAGGGAGAAAACGTTTTGCAGGTATCGACGCAGTTAATTCGCCAAGCATTATGCTTTCCTGAAAACGAGTCACCACTACAATTCCTTGAAGATTCATTGGCTCGTTATTTTGAGGACCTTTCAAATGAAGAATTTGATCAATGTATGTCCTACTTGAGATCAAATTCAAAGGAAGCTCAACTAGAAGGAGAAGAATTTAGTTTGGAAGTGTTCAATGCTGAGTATAGACCTATTCTGAGTTGCATTGCAGAGATTTTGGGCAAAGACAATGACCATACAGTTGATAAATCAGTATTGGGAATGTACGCGTTGATGATGAAACCAGGGGTTTTTCTCGACATTCCATCTTTCTGGCAGGAGATTGTAAATTCTCAGTTGATGACCTTTCCTCTTACATGTTTCTTTAAATTTCCGTCATTGATTGTGTATTTATTTTTATATCAAAATGTCGAAGAATTTATGAGTTTGGGGTTGAATATAGTTGATGTTAACAAGCAAAAGCAATCAGTTTTATTTTGGACTGACATGACTAGAAAAGAAGGAAATGAAGCAGGGTTATTTGAGTTTTCTAGTCATTATATGTCTATTGCTTATAGAATTTTGAATGGAGTCCCTCCTCCATGTTTTCTACCAAAAGCCCGGGAGTTTCTACAGTTAGGACCTAGTTGCAGATTCGGAGATTGGTTTGTGTTTGAAGAATATTCAGAGATAAGATTGTATGGAGCTAGTATTGAGCCTTATAGGCTCCCGACTTTTGTACCTATGCGGCTTTTCGCCTTGGAATTCATAAGACAGAGCCTTAATGTGGATCAGGTGCACTTTCTTCCCATGAAGAAAGGTTTTATGTATAAATTTTCTATGAGTGTGGGACCTTTCGTGGTCAATATGAGTCAAGCTTTTGATGAAGTTTCTAAAATGTTGGAAGAGACACATTTGCTACTAGGAGAAAAATGGTCATATGATCCGCATAGAGTGATTTCCCAGAGAAGAATTGAGAATGGATATTTCACATTCTCTCACGTAAGCAAACCTGATCAGGAGAAGCTGGCGAAACCAGGCGAATTAAATACATCAAAAACGAGTATTCAAACACCTGTTATAACTGAAAGGGCAAATAAAAGATGTAGGGACAATGTTGTTGAAGTAAATGATAAAGAGCCGAGAGAGGAAAAGAGAACTAAATTGGCTGAAGATCATTCTTCAAACTCACCTGGTTTTACCTTTCATATCAATGAAGAACAAAATGTCCCCTCTTCTCCTAGAGGCCATGAACTTTACTCAGAGAAGATGCCTTCAGTCAAACAAATATTTACACAGATTGAAGAAAGAAATCAGAGAATAAAAGCTAATGTAGAGGCTCAGGCGGAGCATCATATAGTTGTTGATCAGACTAGGTTGTTGACTATAATGGACCTTGAAAAGGATCAATTCAGAATGGCTCTAACACATCCAACAGGGATGTCCCTTGGATCTTCAAGTAGTTTCAATGAGGTTAATATAACTATGGATGTTAAGAAGATCCCACTGTGGGATAAGATGAACCTTCATATGCAGACTGGACAGTTAATTGTTAATGATTTAACCAAGACTAATGCCACAGCAGTTAAAGCTGAAAACATGCTTGCAAAAGTTATCAAATAGTTCAGAATGGAAAAGGCCAATTCAAGGGCCTTATCAATTCAAAACGAAGAGTTAAAAAAGATTATCATGAAGATTGGTGTGGATCCGAATGACAAGGCTGCGGTGCAGAAGCTCATGAAGAGTGCAGAAATAGAAATATCCACCCTAAGAAGAAAGATGAAGTTACCTGCTGCAGAACATTCAATGGCTGCAGAAGTAGCAGAGGTGGAAAAAGAGAAAGAAGAATTGTGTCAGTAACTGTTACAGAAAGATGAAGAGTTGACTAAAGTAAAGCAGACTGCTATTTCATTACAAAACCATATTGAAAATCATACTTGTACATTTGTTTTTCCTACAGGTGATGCAGACCCTCAAGCACAGATTGTTCAGCTCAGCACAGAATTGAAGATGGCAGAACGAGATCGAAAGCAGACTCAATCAAAGTTAGAAACGGCCACCAAGATCATGCGGGCACTAGAAGATAAAGCGAATGAGAATAAGCAGAAATTACAGAAGGCTGAAGATGAAATTAAAGATCTCAAGGAGAAGTTAAAAGGTAATATCTCACTTATAAAAGCTAAAGATATCATCTGGGGTGAGATTATTTCAGAAATGAAGTCAAATTGGAATTCCCTGAATATAGTTGCTAAAGAGAAAGGCCTCATCTCAGAACATGAAGAGGAGATATTATCTGAGAAGTAGACGACCATTAAAAGAGCAAATTGGGCTAGAAAGTTTATAAATTTTATCAATTCCAAATCAGACGAAGAATTAGAAGATATTGGAATACAAGACGGATACTTTTATGCCGAGGAAGTTAATAAGATGATAATTAAGAATGATCTTCGGAAGGTTGCAGAGAAAAGGTTACTGGGAATCAAGGAGACAGTAAAGAAGTTTGATATATCATTTGACAAATTGACCAGAACAGGTTTACCTTCATGCTGGACTGAGAAAGGAAATATCATGTCATGGAAGTTTTATGAAGATCAGTTAACATTAGCAAAAAGTAAGGCAGATAATAGGCACGAAAAGACACAGATCTTAAAAGGGGAAACTGTGTTTAACTTCTTGCATAGGCATTTCAATTTGCTATGGATGGTGAAGACTCTCTTTACAGGAAAACCTACACACAGTCAAATTGTGGCATTCAGGATAGAATATCAAAGTTTCAAAAATTCATCGACCACTCAAAATGAGCTATGGAAGAAGTGCAAGAAATTTTCAATGGACTCAACAAAAGAGGTCCCAACGGCTCAACCAAAAGTAGTCGTTGATTCAACAACCGCTTCAGGAGCAACTATTCTCATAGATTAGAAGTTTTCAAATTCTCATTATGTTATTTCTCAAAATCATGTAAATGTAATAAGACCTTTTTGAGGCATGTGCCTCTGTAACAGTCAGTAGTTCAAGCAGTTAGAATTAGTTAGGGCAGTTAGAATCAGTTTCATTATTGGAAATTGTCTTGTGATACTGTATTTAAAGACAATTTCAAGAAAGATGTGGGTTCCGAGTTTTTGAACCTTGAAGCAAAATTTTGTACTGAGAATTGCAAATTAATGAAAGAAATATGCAAGTTTCTATTATTCTGTTTGTGTTGAAAGTTTATCCAGTTTACATAATGTTTTCATATCTATGAATGAAATAGAGTAATTTGAGCAGCGAGTCTCTTTATACATGTGTATTTAAGAGTTAAAAAAACCTTAATGTGCGCTCCTCTATTTTAACTTTATCTTTACATAATTCTTCTGGGTTTTAAAATGGTAGATTCTGTTTTAAACAGCATATCAGTTTGAAATCCTCTTCTCATTTTCTTCCATTCATTCATTTCAACATAAGTGGAATATGGCATTGCAGAAACATGTATAAGTTTGATATTTGAAGGGTACAGAATCAATGTTTAAGGGTTTTTAATACAGAGACAGATATAAAATAACTTTGAGACATCATCAGATAATTTCTTGAGCACGGATTCCTTTACACAGCAAGGAATTGTCTCTCAAGGTACAACACCACCTTCGGATAAGATGTCTCAAAAACAAACTTTGGGACTTTAGGGAAGTAGCCTCCTCATAGAACTTGAGAAGGCCTACCTGCCTAAGGAGCCCCTGCGTCGCTGCTGTAATAGGGCGAGGGTACGCATCTCTCTCCCTCTCTCCTGCCTCCCACAGGCGAACCATGTTACACTGTTCCGCCTATTGTTGTTGTTGTTGCCCCTCTTCTCTCCTTTCACATCTTTGAATGATTGACAAATTAAACACAATTTTTTTATTAAATGACACATGTATTTACAAATATACGTATATATTTATTTTTTGAAAAATAAAATAAAGAAGAGTCGATGCGCCAAAAAAACAGTCACGCACCGGTCCTAGTGCGTCTCCCCACAGAGCGCACCGGATACGGTGCACCTCATGATATCGACCGCACCGGAAGAGGTGCTCCAGAAAATGTTTTTAGCGCACCGTTCACTACGTGCGGTGTCAGGAGGCCGGCGCACTGACTTCACTATCTACCCGGGGCTTATAACTAAGTCAGCACATCACCCTCTTGCCACCGTACATAGTCTTCGGTGCGGTATTTTAAGAGGCCACACCGTTGAGCTAGGCCAAATACGGTAAGTCGTGCGTTGACAAAAATAGCCACCCTGGGGCTGTTATCTCAGTCAACGCACCGCATCACCACAATTGAACTAGGTCAACGGTGTGGCCAGGTAGCCGACCGCACCGCTCTTTTTAAAGAAATTTAAATAACACAGTGCACCTTTGGTATCCGCCCTGGAATCGGTGCAGATGCCCTTAGCACCGGTTTACCAACCCGAAACATTGACAATGTCAAATTGCGGTTCTGGTGCGCTGAAAACATTACCTGCCCCGGGGCTGATAATTTCGTCAACGCACCGAGTTGCCACGATAAACCATTGTCAACGGTGCGACCTGGTAACCGACCGCACGTCACTTTTTAAAAAAATTTAAATTAACACGGTGTGCTATGCGGTACCGCGCCAGAACCGGTGCAGATATCGTCAGCACCGGATGCGGTGCGAGCTGAACGGCTCGAATGCACCGTGCGACAATTTTTTTTTTTTTTCAATGTTAAATTTAAGGTTTTCTCAAATTCTAATATGCTAAAAGGTTTAATTATGGAAAAACAAGAAAAATACCTGTACATTTAACCGTCGAGGAGGCATATTGTCAGTACAATTTGCAAAAAAAAAATTGTCCACTGTTTTATAAAATTCAAGCTAGAGATTGGTGGCAATGCACAGCAATAGTGCGTGCAATAAGTGCAATGGGAGCATGGATGTCAATGCAGCTCAAATAAGGATAACTTGCACCGGTGCTTGAGAGCTCTGTAGCACTGAAAAAAGTGAAAAATGCGGTTTTTTGGCCGTAATTTTTTTTTATTTAACCCTGTTCCGGTGCGCGGGGTTTTTATTGGCATACCAGTGCGTTTGCACTATGCTACCCTGGGCAGTTTCTGTTTTCGCTCGCATTTAGGAGGCACCAGGGTGGCGTAGTGGTAAACCATCAGTGCTCTACTGTAATAAGACGCATCGGGCATGTTGTCCGGTGAACCAATGATTTTTGTGGTTTTTTGGCCGTAATTTTGTATTTTTTTAACCCTTTTCTGGTGCACGATATTAATGGGGCCCCAGTGCGTTTTGGTCATTCCGCACCGGGCGGTTTCTGTTTCGCGCACTTTTTATGAGACATCGCAGCGGCTTAGCAGTAAAGCACCGGTGCTTTATAGTAATAAGACGTATTGGGAACGCTGTCTGGTGAACCAATGATCTGTGATGTTTTTTGGCCGTAATTTTGTTTTTTTTAACCCTTTTCCGATGCACGATATTAATGGGGCCTCGGTGCGTTTCGGTCATTCCGCACTGGGCGGTTTCTGTTCCGCGCGCTTTTTATGAGACACCGGGGTGGCTTAGCAGTAACGCACCGGTGCTCTATAGTCATAAGATGCACCGGGAATGTTGTCCGGTGAACCAATGATTTGTGCGGTTTTTTGGGCGTAATTTTGTTTTTTTAACCCTTTTCCGGTGCGTGGAATTTATGGGGCCCCAGTGTGTTTCACTCATTCCGCCCCTGGCAGTTTCTGTTCTGCGTGCTTTTTATGAGACACCAATGCTGACGAGTTGACACGCGCCAATGTTGTTCCTTAATAGAAGGCACCGGGCGGGTGTGTACGGAGCACACAGTTTCTAGTGTGTCAAATTTTTATGCGGTTTTTTTGCCGTAATTTTTGTTATTTAACCATTTACAGGTGCGCACGTTTTATGGACGCCCCGGTGCGTTCGCTTGATTCCACACTGGGCGGTATCTATTTTCGTGCACATTTTCGGAAGCACCGGTGCGGTAGACATGTGAGGAACCAGTGCTATACAGGAATATGACGCACCGGGTGAGGGTGTTAGGAGCACACGGTTCCCGGTGTGCCTATGTTTTGTGTGGTTTTTTGGCCGTAATTTTTTATTTATTTAACCTTGTGGCTGGTGCGCAGGGATTTCAGGGCGGCCCGGTGCGTTGGCGACCCGATGCATTTAAGGGCGACCCGGGCAGTGTCAGTTTTCGTACGTTTTGTATGAGGCGCCGGTGCGGAAGTTATGTAAAGTACCGGTACTCTACAGAATTACAACGCACCTGGCGGGTGTGTACAGAGTGCATGGTGTCCGGTGTGCCTATTTTTTAACCGCACCCGTGCTATGTCGTCTTGAACACACTGGTGCATTTTGTGGTGATAAGAGCACCGAACGAAATACATCCGTAAAAACCTCCTCCCGCCAACCTCCTCTAGGAACCTCCGCTAGAAACGGATGTCTGGGGTATTTTTATAAGGGGTTCCTCAAAAACATCTGCTAGAGGGTCTTTTCCTTGTAGTGTGTATAGTATTGTGTGTCTACCACACGACGATCTCTGAGTCACCTATTTCTTTGAGAATTCCAACATTGAGGTCAATGGCCTTTTGTGATCCTAGGATGAGTGCTTCATATTCAACGGTGTTGTTAGTGCACTCAAATTCCAAGAGGCTATAGATCAGGTGTTTTCTTTGTGACAAGTCTACTAAAACACAACCAGCTCTAGATCACTCATGTGTCTTTGAACCGTCATAATACAAAATACAAACATCATATGTACAAGAGCTACGCCCTACACTAGTACTACTAATACAACTACTATCTACTGTAAAAAGGTCATTTGTGCTAGTTGGAGTATGAAGGAGTTCCAGCTATGTGTCTGGTGGGACTGGGGAAGGTTGAGCAAGGTAGCACCCTATGTCAGCCTCCAATAAGAAATTACCAAATATTAGATATGTGAGATCAACTAGATCATTCTTTCCTTCGAAGGGTGTGACAATGTGTTTCATGTAAGACTCTAAGTTCACCTGGATTTGATTGTATCTACCCTTGTACAGAAGCCATAATTGTGACAAATCAGTCGCAAAATACCCCTGCAATTTTTTGAACCAGTCTCTACTTAGCAATACACTGTATGCTTCCGGGATGTCCACAATTACTATGTTTATGCACTGGTGAACTCGTTGATCATATGATAATCGAATAAGCACATTTCTGAGTTCACCAATAACATGGAAAAGATTATTTTCCAATTGAATGATTTGTGCATCTGTCTTATCCCATTTTTCATTGATCTTCTTACCTACAAATAGTGGAATTATGTTTACATACACACCAGAATCAACCAAGCAATTGTGTACATTGTAATTAAAAATTACGAATGTTAACAAAAACGAAGGGCAGAGTGTGTTAGAATCTAATGTTAATGCATTAAAAATTGATTCCAGGGGACCATACGCCTTACCAAATCCCTTATGTGAAGAATCATTTTCACCTGAGGAAGATTGCTTAAGAGTGAGAACAAGCAGATCCTGCTAACTTGCGATTCTTCTAAGTTTGAAGAGTGAAATGTTAGCACAATATTTATTCATGCCTTCGACTATGTTATAATCTAGCATGACGGGCATTGCTGAAGTGTCTGGAGTGGTGAATTTATTTGACACTTCTAGAGTAATAGACTTGTGTTTAGCGTTGGCGGAATCATTTTTCGTTGTAGCACTATTTCCATACTTTATCTGAGTGTTTTGAGATGATTTGATAGGTAGTGTGATCTTCCTTAACCACTGTTCTTTTGGCTTTTGCCTCGTCAAATTTTGTTCGAAGATCGGACCTTGGATTTTCAACTTATATCGATTGTTCTGCTCTTGATTCGGGCCCTCACTCTATGGTGATTCTTCAGCAGTATTTTTTTTAGCTACAAACACACAACTGAAAGTGTTCACTGCGTGCCCAACACTCGCAGTTTCTTCAGTTGCAACAGTTTCTTCCTTCTCTTTCATTGGCTCAGTTTTCTCATCTAAAAATATTGTATCAATGATGTGCGCAGCTAGAGATTTCATCTTGTGATTCCATTACAGGCATGTCTTTTTTGAATGATACTGTTGATGAAATGAACAATATTGATCCATGCCCATTTTTTCAACATTTATCACAACGTTCGAGATTTTTGTAGACTTGGTAGGCTGATTGTTGTTGCTGCTGGAGTTGGCAGTCCTTCTAAAGATGTTGAATCTGGGGTTCTTGTTGCTTACAGTGGTCTCTCTTGACTTCTGTTTTAACTCTGCCAACTCATTGGACATAGACTTAATGGTCCGGGTCAAGCTTTCAAGATCGGTAACTTCTTTATCATTGGCCTTACTTGAGGATGCCTGAGACCTTTTTCCCGTGTCTTTGGAGTCTTTTGATGGTTCATCATCAACAATGACTTTGATCACATGCAATTCCTTTTCAAATGAAATATATTCTTCGTAATATTATTCTAGAGTTTCTTTCTCAATTCTCTTCACAAACTGCACGGTGCTTGTTGGTAAGGCAGAAGTGTAGTAATCAATGGTGATGGAGTCATGAGCTTTCATATTTGTTGGAAATTTGTTCAAAATGTGATTAAACCTCTGGTTAAAATCTTTAACTTTCTCTTTATGCTCTATCTTAAAATTTCCTAGATCTTTCAATAATATGGTAGGGGTCTTATCATCGGTAAAATTTTCAAGGAACAATTTCCTAAACTCCTTCCAATTATGGATTGAGTTTCAAGGAATAATTTCATACCATATAGATGTTATGCCATCTAAGGTACTAGGTAAAATTATACATGCAACATCATCATAACTTACCTTAAGAATTTTCAGATGTAGGTAGAAGTTGTCCAAATGGTCCTCCACTTTCACTTCTTTTTCAGGGTCATACTTCATTAACAGTTTCTTGGGTGCCTCGAAATCTTGTGTAAAATTCCCGGCAGAGCAAGTGGACCCTGAGACACCCAATCCAGATCTTGTTCTACCATATCTTAGTCTTTGTGATCCTCCTCTTTGTTAGAATTTGATGGATCTTCTTTCTCCTTTTCGTAACCACCTAATCCGTGGAAAGTGTCATCTTAGAGTACAACATTGTCTCCATCACCATTGTTAAAATATGGAGGTTGTTCTGATTTGTCTACATTTTTCGTAGTCTCTACCAATTCTTCAAGGGTGGCGAGGACTAACTATTCAACTGTAGAAACCACTATCCTAGTAGGAGTGGTTACATTATTCTTTGGAAACTAAGGAATATTGTATACTATAGATATCAATCCAATAGATTTTTCAAACTTACGGGTTATAGGTCGGATGGCCCAGATCTACTCATAAGAGATTTCAAAAATCTGTCCAAGACCGGACTAAGAAGATTTGTTAACTTTAGGAATGTGAGTAGAGGAGATGTTGGGAATATTACTGCCTTGACCAAAAAAAGTATGATGAGGTTGTCAGCCATAAAAATTTGTTTTCCCTCCTTCTAGCACCATAAATGTTGATAGTGATGGGCCTTCCAACATTCAAGGGGGTATCCCCAATATGTGGTCCCAATTATACCTCACACCGTTTGGTATAGGAGTCCCATATGGAATACGGATCGATGACCATTTTCTTAAATATTTTCCTTGGATCTAAATGTCAGCAAGAGAGACGAACACATTTGTGCCTTTTAAAATAAAGTGAGTGTGCATGGTGAGTGTTCAGTTGTAGGTGTTTCAAGGTTATTTTACTACGAAGGGGAAGAGAAGTGAGCCTCTAAGAGAGAGATAATAGTACCACTATAGTAGAGACACACATAAACAAGAAGGATATGTTTAAAATCTAGCGGAATAGTCCACATGGATGAAACAGTCATTGCAACCAACACAAACAAGAAATATATGTCTAACATCTAGCTCAATAGTCCACAAAGATGTGATTTTCATCGCAACCATTACAACACATTCTCATTATGATAAGCACTAAAATAACCGAAATAGTTCAACTACTTTAGTACATGTGAAAAAAAACATGAATTACAAACATTCACAGAATAGTCCTAAAACATTCATAATCCATTCATGAAGAATGTATCGGCCATCAGGCTTCATATATTAATTAAAAGTCCCAAGACACGTGTATACAATAAACACCACTAGCTCCAATAGTGGAGCATTGGAGCCACTACTTGCTACCCCAAAAAACTAGCATGCCTCTCTAATGCCTTGCGGGAGGAGCCAAGGTGAAAATTCCATTGTTCATACAATGAAGGTGTATATATAACCAATGGGCTAATGCTTAACCTTCCTTGTGACTCTTTGACTAACCTCATGACTGTTTGACTTCCTATGACTTTTCGAATTTACATGACTCTTCATATTTTGTACATTTCCTTTGGACTTCCACTTTACAATATATTTTTGAATAGGAATTTACCTAATCCACAAAAATGATGTGGCTTATGGTAACTCATAACATGACATGACATGATATTGATGACATGGATTGCATGTTGGCATGGAAATGTCAAGTAATTCTTGTTGCTTATTTCTATGTGTCTTCTTGAGAATGTTCTTTTGTCCACCTCCAAATGTCTTAGAGATAAAGAGTCTTCAATGATATTAGGTATTGAGTTGTGGTCGCAAAATGGTGTCCCTTTGCTTTCTCCTGATTGATTAGCTTGCATATCCAACTACAGATCTGTCTTCTATAATGTTCCCCTTCTCCATATCCCTCTTCTTCATCCTATAATGGTATTATAGAGTACATGCATATGCAATTCACTCATGACAACATGACATTAGTCTGATAAAACCATAGTATAAGATGTTTCATAAATATCCACTAAGTAAGTCAAAACAAAGTGATAGGTTGAGGGAGAGGCTCAGTGACTACTTAGTTCAAGAAATCAATGGTTTAGCTTGAGCCTTGATACTGTGCAATGCACAGTTCAGGCTTGGATTAAGAAAACACATTGCACAATCGGGGAGTTTAGGGAGCCAGGTTGAGGGCTTGAGCATTGATTTTTCCCACTACGCAGTTCTAGAATGCATAGGAGGTTAGGTGATTACGCAATTATGCATTTCAAGAGCTCGGGGCTAAGGCTTGAGCCTTTTGATTGCGTAATGCACATTACTGACTAGGCAAGAGAGAGAAATTAAGGAGTTTTTGTGGTTAGAGGCTAAGCTTAAGCACTGTGATTACGCAGTGCACAGTCCTGGGAGGTAGGAACTGCGCATTTCATAGTGCCAAGAGGTAGGGTTGCAGCTTTAGGGTTGAGACTGCGCAATGCATAGTTCAGGAGGGTAGAATGAGGCTAAGTTGTTTGGTCAGGGAGTTTTCCAAATTTGAGTAAATGTGGGATCAATGAAGCTGATGTGAACAATGATAAGACTTTATTATGATCACAAACTTAGAACACTTGATGACACAACATAGATAATCCATGACACATGAAAAAATACTTCCCTCAATACGACAGCTTTGCGAAAACTTATGACAAGTGGGACACCAAAGATACACTTTGCGACGACCGTGACGAAACTTGTGCGACAATGCTTAAAACTTTGGAAATGAGTGTGATGGATGTTTACATGGTAATATCAACTCATTTACACAAATATAACGCCTTGAAACCACCAAACCAACTTATGTACATCGTGCGACACTTAACATGTGAAAATATGACACCTTGATTTTCTTTCAAATGGGAACAAAACACTTGGAGAAAACACATGCGATAAGTATTAATGTTTTAAACGACAATATACAAGATCAAAGTAGGCTATAAAATTTGGTGTAAGCCAAAATTTTGGAGGTGTTGGTACAGCGACAAGAAAACCCATCTAACAACTCGCATATCAATGTTGCATCTTTTATATGTGTTGATACATCCACTAATTTAATAAACATGGTACATTAAGGAAAATGTACAAAGAAATTTAGAAGGGTCTTACCCTTCCTATCTATCCAATCATCAGACATCATTAAGCATCCAGACACCTCCCATGTTTGCTTCAACTAAACCAATCTAGAGTTTATGTCCTCCTTTTCTGCTTGAAGGATTGTCCCCTGCAACCCCTCATATGTATCACTTTTGTATCCTAGGCCCACAATAGTAATAGAATCATATATTGGTTTCAAAATGGATTGTTTTGGGTGATGTTGAGAGGTAAGTCACTCCAAAAAAGACACATGCCCATAACTTTGTCTGCTTCTTACTTCTCCTTTTTTTTAGCAACTAACTTTATGGAAGGTTGTGCTCCATGTAGGGTTCATGGAACAAAAAATGATGACCTCCCAATCTCAATGACATCAACAGGTGACGTTGGGGAGACCCTCCCACTACCCTCGAGCTCAATATTAGAATCATATATCCCTGAATATTTTCCTGCACATTTGGCATTATTTATAGCTATCTCTTGTTTCTTTCCGTCTTTTACCTCAATTGCTTCAAATGCGGGTCTTATAAGCTTTGTGTTAGAATTTGTACAAATCCCAACATCATGTCTAGGGTGTCTAGCCAAATGGTATTTCAATTGCATAACCCTTCTTGTCATCTTGTCCCCACATAATTTTCATTTGAGATATGCCCAATTTGTCCCACCATCAGGTTCCCCATACTGCCAAAATGGTCCAAGGGCTTTGGAATATTTGTAATTGATTAATGGACAATGTAAAAATTCAAACCTAGGGCACCAAAAAGACGAAAAAAAAGGCACTAAACCCCAACTACAACAAAAATAACAACCACCTCATTTTAAAAAATCATTTTTTTACTATATTATTTGCAATGAAAAATGGCAATAAGAGGGTGCATAAGAAAGTTAAAAAAAGAAATGAAGCTTGTTGTCCAAGTACGAAGAAAACCCTTGCATTAGTTCATGGCCATGAAAATCATAGAAAATGACAAACAACATAGAAGAAAAATGTTGGTAGGCAAAGAGGAAAGCAAGCATACACCTAAATCTATGAAAAAATCATTAAAATAGGGGTTTTTAAGAACATACATGTTAATGGAATAAATGAATTTTATCTCACTAATCTTGAATCTTTGATTCACAAAAGCTTTTACTTGGTGATGATAATGGTTGTTTGATCCTCAATACCTCCTTGAAAATCACCACAAAGCTCTTCTCCTTCCTTATCCAAGACCAACAAATAAAAATGACAAAAGAAAACCACAAAAATCGTTTTTGATAGTCACGACCCTACGCACCCGATGATATTTTGGATCGTCACACGATATTTCAAAAATAGTGTAATATTTTCCAAGCGAAAATTTATTTGCTGGAAAAAATCATGATATTCACAATATTTCGCAAAATATTGTCGATATTATCAACACTGCTTATAATATAAATTTACGTGTTATTATTATTTCATAACTTTTTATTTTTTTAATATTATATTTACTATGTGTGATTTTTAATATTAATATTAATATTTGTAATTAAAAAATTTAATTAAGTCAAATTAATGTGGTTAAGAGGAATTTTATTTTTTTCATTTATACTTAATTTTTACAAATAAAATCTAGAGCTTTGTCATGGGAGTTTGTAGCCCTTATGATTGGCACCCACCCTCCACCTCTCCCTATGAGATTTGAACCTAAGGCATGATATATTGGTTGTGGAGCCTAATTATCTTCTTGATTTCGAGGTCTTGTTTTTAGTTGCATTTGGACCTCAGTTCCTAGTAGAAAATGGATTGTTATTGTTGCTTATATATGCAGGGGAATACGAGGGTACCTGGAGATGATCACCACCCCTGGGCAGGCGACAGGTCACCAACTCATTTTTCTACCATGCAGTTTGATCAGATGGTTAGGAATCACCCTCTTATCATCCCACATATTGAGTATTCAAAGTGGGATTCCTTCTCGGCTGTGAAATGCTCCACAAGGAAACTCATGGGAATATTATAAATTTTTACATTTATATTTTAAATAATCACTTTTTTCAAAGTATATAATCATTTAAGTTTGAGAGTGAAGATTTCCACAGTTATTTATATTGTCTAAATCTTTCAGATATGAATTGTGTAGCACCCCAATAATTTCAATAGGGAAGATGGATATAATCTTAGCCACTCCTAGTAGTTATCATTTATTTGACACCCTCAACTTAACAAAGGGGCCCACAAAGAGATATTCCAAATTCATCTATGCAACATTTACCATTAATTTAATGTTGGCATTTTTTCTACCTCAGATTATATTGATGACTTATGGTTTTGATTTGATATCAATAGGGGAAATGGGGAATATTAAATTAAATTTGACTTGGTCATATAGTTATTGTGATATGATAATTAATGGATTTAAGTCATTTTGGTTTGGCAATTAACGTGTGGTCTAACCAATAGACGAAATGGTCATTTTCCGAGCACATTTTCTTGTCAAATTTTCCTAAAATTTGAGATATTTTTAAGAATATGATAAGTTTAAGTTGTTTAATTTGAAAAGCTCAAGTGCCTCGGGATTTTCCTAAGGCGTTAAACCTATTTTTGCATTCGAAAGTGCATTTTAAACAAGAAAAAATCACAATCTTTCTTGTAATTGTATTATCGAATTTCGGCTAAAAAAGTTGTTTCATCTATTAGTTAGAAAACACCTAGTAATTAATGGATTTACCATTAAAAATTTACAACTCAAAGTTAGAGTAACCTATATTCTTTCCCATGGAATTTGATGGTTTTATGACTTCATTGATCCATAAATTGTCGTGGATATTCCACTAGAAAATTTGTCACCACAGCTCTGATAATATTATAATAAAAATCTGAGATTCGACACTATTACAATTTTATTAAACTTTAAGATTTGTAGATTTAATTGTAATTATGCATGCATGCATGTGAATGGAAATTATGCAGAAAAATAGATAACGAAAAAATAATCTCACACACACACATAATACAAAAGCTATGCTCTTGGAAACCCTTTTGGGAGAAAACACAGCTGGAAGGTGAGATAATGACCTAGTGGGCTCTTTGTTGTCTTTAAAGGTTCCTCCTTTCAGGGGGGATGTCAAGATGTTGTTTAGTGCGCTCCGTCTGTCAATCTAATTCCTTCATATGTTGATGTAGTTGTTCAACGGAATGAATAATATCCTTGCAATACTCATGTCGATCCAAGAGAATGTGCCCTAGTAGAAAATTCATGTGCTAATAAAGATCAAGTGTGTTCATATAATGATTAAAATGACCCCTAGTATACCTTATGTCTAGAATTTAATTTTCCAACACAGTAAGAACATTCACATCTAATAGGCAAAGCCTATGAGTGGATGCTTCTCCTTAAACATGGGTTATCTCTTCTTGAATGGACCCTGGTGCGAGGTCACGAAAGTGATAGGCGACTTCGTCCAGAGAATGATGCATACATGTATTACCCTTGTAGGTCCACTCTTTTTAATAGGTGATGCCCTTACAAACCTGAACCTGCTGACGAGGCATGGAATAAGGGTCAATGATAGGAAAGGATCGAGTAAGGGATGAAAAAGAAGAAGGGATTCAGAGAATCGAGAAGAGTGACACATAAATCGAGCTCCAGAAGGACAGTCGCCATGACAAAAGGAACAACAATAAGTGTCGTTGGATGCATCAGTGAGAGGGGAGAGGTAAAATTTGAGGTGAGTGCTAGCAAAAAATGGACAATAATAACCCAAGAAAGAGCCTATGTCGGAAGACTGCAAGTGAAGGAACATGTAATAAGATGGATAAAATAGAGGATTGAAAGTGGGGAAGCACAACGGAGGCACAAAGTGGCCAGTGAACAGGAGAGAGGAGGGGTTTAGGAAATTAGAATAGACCAAATGAAGAATAAGGAGGCTATGCCTAGTGGATGTGATCAGGAACGAGGGAGGAATTGAATAAGAGAAGGCCCAAGCACCATAAATACTATATATGTAACCAACTTGTAGGGGACGATGAGTATTGAATAATAACAATTCTGCATAGAATATCAGTATTACCAGGAGTTTATTGTTATGCCATAGACCATAGAGTGGAGTGGCTCTCTTGAATCGTTGAGTACCCAATTTAGCATGTAGATTTTTAGAAATCCAACGCACAACAAGGCATGGTTGTAGATAAAAACATGCAAAAAGATGATAAGTCCTTGAAGGTGAAAATTCCAAGTTTCCTTGCTCTCTAATTTCCTCAAGACCAAGCTAGAAATGAGGATGTGGGCTAAAATATAGGGGTGAAATATTTCCTCATAATGAAACCACACGAATGGGAGCCTTATTGACAAAAAGAATGTATGGTATACAACTCATGTCAAAATACATAACTTCCATGGTGTGGTTGGCCAGATTAACAATCTGCATATCGAATATCAAAACCATAAATTTATCACAGGGGTGTGTTGCCATGTCCCCCAATACTTTGGCCAAGTGGGATGAAAACAACTTTTTTACTTTATCTCAATAATTACCACATTAGGGGATTTTGAAGAATGATATTAAAATAATTTAGAAAAAACACAAAAATAATAAATAATATATTCAAACATAATTAAAAAAATAAAAGAATATTATTATTGATGATTATTAAGTATAGAATTTAAAATATGTGAAAATCATGTCGAATATTGAATCTATGACCAACTCTAACCTTCCTGAGAAGAAACCATGAGTAGAAGACTAGTCTGAAATCATGTTGTCTAGTCCAAAAGAGTCTTAGATTGAGCTAGTCCTAGCCATGCTCATTACATAGGATACACAATGGGGGATTTAAAAGCCATGATATGCACAAAAACAGGGAACTGAAAAACACATGTGAAAACTATATATTGTAGCAAAAACTAGGCTTATGAATAGTGGAAATAAGCCACAAGAAGTCCATATTGTCATTCAACTAGTGCAAGCCTTGCCATAGGTGGATGTTCACTATCCCTGAGCAAATTTGCTTCCAAACATTGCAGTTGACCATTCATGATTTGATAGAACAAGTGAAACTCCTTCATGCGAATGAAGAGCTCATCCCTTCTTGCATTTATGCTCAAACAATACTCTTCCAAACAAATGCTTAAGATGTCGATACAATTCCATTGTGTGGAGGTACTAGTTTCATCTAACTTGTGGTGATCCTAAGTCGAAGACTCAATCCTACACCTTATCCAAGACATCTTAATCTAATAATTATGCGTGTACATCCACCAAATCCTATTCAATATCGAATAATTCATTTTGCGCAACCATTGTATCATTCTCACAATAATGTTTTGTCAAGGCTCAAGGTTAGGCTTGAGCTCCTGAATTACCTTGTAGGCTTTAGCCACCTTCCCCTTACCACACTTGACCTCTCTCCTTTGGCATTAGGGAAAGAGAAAAGTGATAACCCAAGAGGAAGATAGAGCTTGGAACAAAAAGAGAAAAAGGGAAACATAAATAGGTGCAAGAATAAAATCAAACAATGTACTCAAGGTGACATAGACCCAAAGGAGGATAGAGAGTAAAAAGAAAAGGTAGAAATGTGAAAAAATTGAACCTGGATTGCTTTATGTGGCCTTGTGAAAAATCAACAAAGACATTAAACTAGTAGCTAATGGGATGAGTTATGATATAGTGTCACAAATGGAATAAACAAAATGAAAGAGAGTGAGTCACTCTTCACTTGGAGAATGGTAAGCACCAAGCCAAGAGGGCATATTCCTTCAATTTGCAAATAAATTACCACAAGGACTATGTTGTTGTTTATTTCTCTTGCCCTAAAACTGCCCTAATGAATCTTATAAAAGCATTGCAAAAATGGAAATATTTCTTGTCTCATACTACTGGGAAGTCACATCATTTTGGAATGCTAAACACATTAAAGGAAAACCTCCAATTTTAGCTCCAAAGATTAAATTTACATGACGAAATGAATGCCCCAACATGCCTTCACTCATGGAGACTTCATTGCTACTTTCTCTCCCCTCGTCATCTAATGTACAAGTGGACATGCCATGATTTGTAACCAGAAATTGACCTTCCCTTCCATCCTCATGCTACATGTTATGGGTTCATTGATCATTGGTGTTCCCTCATGCCTTGAGGGAGCCTTTGATGCCAATCTTAGGAATCATTCACTCGATCAAGGTTAAAAAATAAATATATAAACAAAACTTGTTAAAATGGAACCAAGAAATGGCACCCAAGGGGGCTTCTGATTTAATTTTCCCTAAATTAAATTGGAAGAGAAATTGTAATTTCATCTCATGACAACTTGTATTAGTTAACTAAGTCAAAATGACCGAGTTATCTTAGGAAATTCTAGTTCAGGGTCAAATATTAGGCATGTAGAGTTCTCCCATGATTTAAGGGGGTCCAATTACAATTATTTGTGAGTTGTAATTAGTTAAATTAGTTAATTGAGTTAAAATCAATTTAATTAGTTCTAATTGATAGATGAGCTAATGAGAGGTCCAATGAATTAAATATGATTTAATTCACAAGTAGTGATCAATCAGTTAACTGATAATTCGCCATAAATAGTTGTTACATGTCAATTCTAAGGAAGACCTAGTTGAAACTGAGGTTATAGGAATGATAACTATCAGTGTATAATTATAAAATTGTACAAGTTAGTATTAGATTCATGTGGAGACCAAGGATGCATTGCGCAATCAATTCAAGGGAATTTCCTATTTAATAGGGAAAAAATTCGTCCAAGAATGTGTGAGCAAGGCAGACTGATTAGCGGCTGAGAATTGGTTAAGTAATTAATTGATTTTGCCTAGATCAAAGTGAGACAATTGGTAGAGTGCTAGAGTTTCTCTGAGAGAGAAAACATTGTATTGTTTCATGATCTTGAATTTATACAATATACGGATAGCGGGGTTTTAGGCAGTGTGCTTTCCCCAAATACATCTTGTGGTGTGTGATTGTTTGTCTCTTTCTCTTACTTGTTATGTGATTGTGTGATCGTGTTTTGTTTCCGCAAATTGTAGAAAAATTCGATATTTTGTTTTAATACATTATAAGATCAATTTGAATCTCAATGTTAGATTTTCTACAAACTAACATAAGTATTTTAGAATTTTACTTTGATATTAAAAATGAGAAATACAATTTTTATTTAAATTCTTATTATTAAAATTAAATTTTCAACATTTATAATAATTTTTCTTTACATTTATATAAAACTTAAACTTCACATTCAAAAAACCATGATATTTTGAACAATTTTTCCTTACATACTAGAAACAAAAATTGCACAATAATAATGGCAAAGCAATACACCATTAACATGATCTTAGTATCTTTTAGTGGCCAGCAATGATTTCTCAACATAGTAATATTGGCTTCTACAACATGATAACCAAGGCTTAAAAGATATCACTTTTGAAATTCTTTAAATTGCAATACCAAAGATTTTAGAAATTTTATGAAATTTATATTTACAAGGATTTACAAGTTTTTCCTTGCCAACATTTCCTTTTCACAGTTCCAAAAACTTTTTACTTTGCAAGTTATAGATCCAAAGTATTTTTACTTACAAAACAAAAACATTACCTTAATTTTTCCTTACCCCCTAATAAATTGCATCATCTAAAATCTTCTTTTCATACAACTCATCACAATGTTATAATATTTTTACATATTCACAATTTTACTTTACCAACATAATAATAATAATAATAATAAAATTTCAATAACTTAAAAAGACTCTTTACCATTTAACATTCAAGAGACTTCCTGCATACAACATAATATTTTCTCAGAACTTCTCCCTACACATCAACCTTTTATTTCATATAAAATATATTTTTCACACAATATAACACGGTCAGGAATCGCCCGCTTATATTCCCACGGATTGAGTATTCAAAGCGGGATTCGTTCTCGGCCGTTGAAATGCTCCACAAGAAAGAAAGCTTACGGTACTCGCTATTGCGAAATCTTAGAACCTTTTACATTTATTATTTTAAATAATTATTTAAATTACTGAAAAGGAAACTTCTTAAATTTGGTATGGTGCGTTGAAGCGTATATACCTTACCTAAATGAAGAAGTGAACTTTTCTTTGGTATGAAGCATACTTTTAACTTCGAAGGTTTCCTTTAAGGTTGCTTAAACATTTTTATTTAAGGTTGCTTAAACATTTTTAATTAATTTTTTTTTTAAATTAGTATTCTAATAAATCATTGTTATTTTTGGTAATTAGGTTTAATTTAAATTGGTGTCAATTTCTTTCTATTGATTGGTATAAGAATGATCAACTCACAATGAGATGGTATTATCAAGATTGTGCTAAGATTAATTGAGCCTAAACTTCTTTTGAGATAGTTTAATTTCCCCAAAGGGCTTCTATCCTTAGCTTTGGGATGTTATCATTGTGTAAGGCTCTCCCAAGCATCTCCCATCACCAACAACGCAGTCCCTTCTCTAGACTGTGTTATTTCAGTGTGTATCTGCAGTGGGGGTTTGCACCACTATTTCGGAGGGTGAGATCTTCAGTGCTAGGATCAGCCTTGCACTTGAGAGATCCATTGGAGGAGGTTTGCTTAAGATTGGACATCTTATTCAGCGAGCTCCATTCATTTCAGTTTTGAGTTACAGCTGCTACCCTGCGACTCCGGCATTTCTGCAGTTTTGCCATTTGTATATATATTGTAGCCAATCCTTCTAAGGATTGTTGTACCATTGTTTTCAGGGGTTGAAAGCTTGCTTCCCCACATTTCTTGAGCTGATATTGTCATATCATTGTATTTTCATTTATCATGTTGCAATATCTTATATAAACTACGTAGTCATAGCTTGGGCACTCTTGTGTGGCAGTGTTTTTCTCATAATTTATGTACTTGTTTCTTGAGGCTGAGTATTGCCTCTCTTGAGTAGCTTTTTCCTCAAGATATTGTACACATTCTACTGCTATTGCGTTAATAAGATGGCTATGAGTTCTCCTATCATTTTCTGAAGTTGATGCAACCTTGCTCTTTCATTCTTATGTTTGCATATTGCTGGATCTCCACATTTGGAATATCTTAAGATATTCCCAATAGTGTAGAATTTCCCGATTTTGAGATATTACATAATTTTAAATTGTTTAATTTTAGTATCCGTTAAATATTTTATTATTAATTTAGCTATCGATCAAATATTTTATTATTAATTTGGATATTCGTGAAATATTTTATTAACGTTATTTACCCACCTTACCCATATGAAAATCTTAATATTAGTGAAAAAATATAAATTAAAATATGAGCTCATTTGACATTAATAATCATGGCCAAGAAAACACCAAAAAAAAATTAGTTAAATATAAAATATATATAAATAACTAAATATAAAATATAAATATAGACCATTATAGTTAAATTAGTTGTGAATTCGATTAAAATTAGCGATGATCAGCTCTCGTTCCGGAACATGTTGGCCTGCGGTTTTTCTACCACGGCTCCACCGGTCACTGCGGCATTCTCAGACAGCGGAAGCACTTCAATGGGAGCGTGGTTGCCTTCCGATCATTTTTCTGCCCAAGATTCAATCCGGGGTGTTCCTAATCCGGTGCAGCATCCTCGAGCGGGTTCTCTGTCTCTCGATTCGGTCTCGGTGGTACGTCCCTACTCTACATCAACATTGTCTCTCTCCAGTGTTCTTCCAGATTCTGAATTAGGTTCCGTTACATCTCGTCCTAGTCACAATGCCAACGGCTTTGGTTTCGGTAAAAGGTCCACGCAGGATTTATTTTTAAATAAACCCTTGAACCTTACTAACATTAATAAGAGCTGCATTAAAAATAATACCTTAATATAATAACCATATCAGCCTTAATATAAATAATAATTTGGAAAATAATATAAGTAATAACTCTATTACTGATAACCAATTTAAAAATAATAATTTAGATAATAATAAAAGTAATACCCCTATTATTAATAATCATATTATTACTAATAACCAATTTAAAAATAATAATTTAGATAATAATAAAAGTAATACCCCTATTATTAATAATCATATTAGCATTAATAATAATAATAATAATAATAATTCCTCTTTGAAAAATGCCATCAATCTTTCCCCTTTGAATTTTTATTCTTCTATTTTTCTTCTTCTTAATAAAGGGCTTAATTTTTCCCTAGCCCTTAGGAAGATTTCCATTGATGACATCATCTGCAACACAGAGTATGGAATCAAGGATCTTCCTAATAACATTAAGGAAACTATTAGGCAAGATTGCTCAATTGTTCTTCGAAGGGCGAAGACAACACAGAGTATGGAATCAAGGATCTTCCTAATAACATTAAGGAAACTATTAGGCAAGATTGCTCAATTGTTCTTCGAAGGGCGAAGACTCCGAGAATTAATTTAAGCAAGCTTGAGTTTCTTGCCCTTAAATCCCTTAGAAGCAACCCTAACATTGTCATCCTTAAGGCTGATAAGGGTGGTGCAATTGTCATTTTGGATAAATCTGACTTTGTCAGAAAAATGGTTGAACATCTTTCCCTTAGTGGTAGCTATGTTAAGCTTAAAAAGAATCCCCTTAAATCTATTTCTAAGGAGATTTCCATCGTCGTTAAGTCTGTTCCCTCTCTTAATCCTCTCTTGAGGAAACTTATTGAGAGTAATCCCCTCACCCCTAGGATTTATGGCCTTCCTAAGATTCATAAACCTGGGGCCCCTTTAAGACCTATTGTTAACACAATAGGTGGTCCCTCTTATCATCTGGATAAATTCTTTGCCTAGAAGCTTAAGCCCCTGGTAGGGCTTACTGATTCTTTTGTTAAGGACTCAACTTCTTTTATCAAGGAATGGAAAGACATCAAGCTAGATCCTAGGGATTTATTAGTCAGCTTCGATGTTGTCTCCATTTTTACCAAAATTCCCATCCCTGAGGCCATTGAAGTCGTTAAGCGGGTCTTGGACCAGGACACTTCTAAGTTGGTGGGCTTGTGCCTCAACTCGACTTTTTTCAATTTCCAAGGTGAATTCTATGAGCAAACCTGCGGGGTTGCCATGGGTTCCCTTCTTTCCCCTGTTGTTGCTAACTTATTTATGGAGGATTTTGAAATGAAAGCCTTTGCCTCAGATTAATTTCACCCTAAGAAGTGGAATAGGTTCATGGATGATACCTGTGTCATTTGGCCCCATGGCCTTAAAAAGTTAGATTTGTTTCTTGATCACTTGAATTCCAAGTCGGATCACATCAAATTCAATATGGAAGTAGAGGTGGATGGCTGCCTTCCCTTATTAGATATTCTTCTCTCTAGAAGGTATGATGGTTCTATCTCTCACCAGGTTTTTCACAAGAAGACTCACACTAAGCAGTATCTTCATGCCGATTTTCATCATTTTCCTTCTCAGAAATTTGGTGTTCTCTGCACTTTGGCTACCTGTGCTCTTAGAATATCTAATGATAGCCACTTGCAATCATAGAAATCCCAACTTATTGATGTGTTTTAGACTAATGGGTATCGCAGATATCAGGGTTTTAAGGCCTTTTCAAAAGCCTTCAAAGGCTTAAGGGACAAGTCTACTCGGGTGGATCCTATCTCCAAGGTTAATCTCCCATTTATCCAAGGGACCATGAACAGAACTGCCCATGTCCTTAGGAGAAACAATGTCTCCTCTTCATTCAAGCATCTCTATACTATCAGGAATTCTCTTGGGTCTGTCAAGGACCCTATTGACCCAAAGAACATGAAAGGTGTTTATTTAGTACCTTGTTACTGTGGTACTCCCTGTATTGGGGAAACTGGTCGATCCATTAGACATAGAATTCATGAGCATGCTGCAGACATTAGACACAATTGATCTCGCACTTCTGCTCTTGTAGAGCATGTTGGGAAATCGTGTCACCATGTGTGCATTGAAGACTCCAAATTCATTGCTAAGGTGGATCAATTCCATCATAGAAGTCTGAGGGAGGCTATTGAAATTGAGAGACATCCTAAGAATCTCAACAGAGATGATGGGTGGAAATTAAGTAAGAGTTGGACTCTGGCCCTTTCCAGGTGATGTCTCCCACGTACATTGAGTTCCTTCTGCCTCGTGTCTTTGTTTTTTCTCTCTCTCTCATTTTATTCCCCTCCCTTTGATTTTAATTTTATTTTTCTAGTCTTGTCCTTATTTACTTTTTCTCTCGTTTATGTTTAGGGGCCTTTTTATTATCCCTTGAATTATATTATAATATTAATTCTTACCCTTATATATATATATATTGCCCCTATCCGCTTATTATAATAATTATAATTTAATCTCTCCTTTTATATTTAATATCTCTTATTAATTTAAGATTATTCCCTATGTTATTATTAACCCCTATCCTTTTTATATAAATTTATAATTTAAACTTTTTATTAAATTATTATATTATTATAATAATTATAAATTAAATCTCTCCATTTTAAATTATTTAATATCTCTTCTTAATTTAAGATTATTCCCTATGCTTCTTTTTTTTCTAAGTCTAATTCTATTATATGGTACAAAAGAAATACATTTCAAGAAGTTCCCACCGAAACTGCTGTACTAGCCAATTCCGTCGGGGAGAATGTTCAAAGTAGAAAAATTGGGACTGCCCCTGTTGGGGAAACCAGTCCCAAAATTAAACCAGTTCTGAGTAGAAGTGTTTCCCTTAGATGGGGAAACCAGCATAGAACTTAGTCAACCAAAATTTAAACAAACTGTGCAGGAAAGAGTAAAGCAAAAAAGCCAGCATTGGAATTGTTACTAGCAAATATGAGAAGCCCTGTGGCATTATTCCTGTCACGGCTTGTCATTCTTCATGTCTTTAGAAGGTGGCTCTTCCACAATGAAGCAGTCGTAGTCTTCTAAGGAGTCATCATCCTGATTTGACATCTGGGTAGTCGGTTCTCACGTGGAGGCAGAGCGTGTTCCTGGAGCTGCAAAATTTTCATCCTTGGTTGAGCTATCGCCACATTCATTGTCCGACGAGTCCTCAACAGATTTTGTGGGGAGAGCCACTGATTTTCTCGATTGTTGAGAATAGGTAGGTGTCATGGTGGATTTATGCATGTGTTTCCAAGAGCCTGAGTCAGTGGAACTGGAAGGGATATCTGGGAGGCACACCGAAAAGCATTAGGGGAATTTTGAGGTCTAAAATGGGCCTCCTAAGGAAATTATAAAATAATATTTGATTACAACTCGAATTGGAAGAATTGAACGACAACTTCAGTCTATGCAGCAAGTTGATATGCTGGGCTCCACTGCAAAATACCTGACACCTATTGACTCTTCAGACAGTTAAATCATGATTTTCTAGGTTTCCAATGAATTTTGCAGCTAGCTTTTACTATTTTTAGTTATACTTTGATAAACATAGTAAAATGGATATAGCAGTTAGTGGACGGAAGAAACTATTTCAATATTGGATGGCTTTAACGCTTTAAGGTGGCCAACAAACCTGGTTTCCTTTGGGCAGGTTGAGGCTACCAAATTTTCATATGTTGCAGCTTGCTCTCTTTTTTGATAAATAGAAAATGGTAAGGTACTACAAAATTTACACAAAAAAATAAGATTTGATTACATCATCAAATTTTGGAAGGAAAAAAGAAAAAACTAGTTTTTCAACTCGTATTTTCAACTTATCTCCCAAATTTTTTACTCAAATTTCAAGTGGGAGTACTCATTGGATGAAAAAATTAATTGCTCATCCAAGGAGTACCGATGTTGCATACTTTCAATGGATCCTATTACACGAAAAATGAGAAATACATGAAAAACATGAGTGCAATCACGTTTTTTCATGTATTTCTCATTTTTCGTGTAGTAGGGTCCATCAAAAGTATGCAACATGGGTACTGCTTGGATGAGGAATTAAATTTTGCATCCAACGAGTACTCCTGCTCAAAATTTGAGTAAACAATTTGGGAGATAAGTTTAAAATACGACTTGAAAAAGTAGTTTTATTATTTTATTATTTTTTAATCCTTTTACCCTTTTACTTAAAAAATGGTGAATCATCCCCCATGGTTGACATCATCATATTAAATCCTATTGGTTCTTATAAAGTTTATTTTGGTTGTACATTTTTCTTAGGAGGCCCATTTTAGACCTCAAAATTCCCCTAATGAGGGTCAAGACTTGTTGCAGGTTAGGAGCCTCTATTGAATTCACGTTGATAGTGAGCTCAATAGGGCCTCAGTCGTCATCACGGAGGGAGACAGAGCCGTCATCGCGGAGGGGGAGAGGAGGGCGAGAGGGTTGGCTACGTCCTCGACGTCTGCGGCACCGCATTCTATGACGAGCTGGCATGGAGGTGTCAGACAACTCAGGCGAGGAGGGATGGCGAACAAACTTGCGGATGGAGAAAAGTTAGGAGGCCTCAAGCTGAATGGTAGCATGAATGGAGAGATGAAGGGCATAATTCATATAACAATGGCCAACCACCTGAACAGAAAGACGATTGGATGAAGCGGGGTATGGAAATCGTTAGAGGCCATGAAATCATGAAGATGGAAGCTGCAAGGACAGTTTGAAAATCCCGGAGTGAGGAAAGTTGGTAGAGTAATGGCACTAGAGAGTTGTCTGTAGGCCTTAATAGCTCCCTCGCGTGAGCCATGCGCGACCATGTGGCCATGCCAGTTTCCACACGGAGGAGTGACCAAGCTATGCAGTTGAAAGGACACCTGCAAAGGAATTCCCTATGCTATTATTAACCCTTCTCCATTTTTTATTAATTTTTTAATTTTAAATTTTTATTAAATTATTAAATTATTGATTAACCTTTTATATAAAAATAAAAATAATTAAAAAACTTTTAATATTCTAACTAATTACCTAACCTAGTCAAATAACGACTAGTCTTTAACGGCTAGTTCTAGGAGCGATGATCGGGCAATGATGCAACCTTACTATTTATTCTTTGAGATCAATTTGCTTTCTTCACCTTGTCCTAAGGACGAACCATATTAGATGGATCGAAAAGTCGACCAAATCCTAAATTCTAATGATGTGATTAATTCGAAAGACATTTATCTAAATGTAAAATAGTTAAATAATTAAAAATAAAATACAATTATATTTAAATTATAAATAGTTAAATAATTAAAAGGTAGTTAAATATAAAATGTAAAATATAAATTTATTAAATTGTTAAAAATAAAATATAGTTAAATAGTTAAAGAACATATTCAAAAAGGAAAAATTAGGGGATTTCGGCCAAAAATATAAAATAGTTAACTAGTTAGATATAATTAAATATAAAATATTTAAAAAACCTATTCCAAAAAGGACAAATTACCAGATTCCAGCCAAAAATATTAAATATATAGTTAAATATAAAATAGTTGAATAGTTGAATATAATTAAATATAAAATAGTTAAAAAACGTATTCCAAAAAGGACAAATTACCAGATTCCAACCAAAAATATAAAATATATAGTTAAATATTTAAATATAAAATAATTAAATAGTTTAAAAATCGTATTCTAGAAAGGAAAAATTACTGGATTACGACCAAGAAATATATTTCGGGTGAAATTGTGGCTTCAGTAGACAATATAGTTTTAAAAAACATTAAAAAAAAAATTGTTAAATATAAACTATATATACACAATTAAATATAAAATATAAATATATATAGTTATGTTTAAATATAAAATATATATAGACAGTTATTTTAATAAAAGTGCCATATATTTAGGGATTTCGATAAAAGTAAAACAAATAGAAATAATATATTAAAAAAATTTATTGAATCTTATGCTAATAAATATTGTGGAACATAGATAAAAGTAAATTAAAATTTAAAAAAAATGTCTACATGGCATTTTTTTATTAATTTCTTGATTTTTTCTTAGGAGGCCACTTTTAGACTAAAATTTCCTCTAATGTTTGTTGTTGTTACAAAGGCTAATAAAGAGATGATTTGGTTACAATGGTTCATGGAGGAATTGGGAAAGAAGTAGGAGAATATCAGGTTGTATAGTGATAGTGAGAGAGCCATTCATATTGTAAATAACTCAACCTTTCATTCGAAGACTAAGCATATATAGCTTAGGTACCAATTCATACGATTAATTTTATAAGATGGACAATTGAAGTTGGAAAAGATACATACTCGCTATAATCATACATACATGTTCATGAAGGTAGTAGCCAAGGAGAAACTAAGTTTTAGGTTAGTTTAATTTGGTCTTCAAGAATGATTATGAAGATGAGGTCCAAAGTTGAAGCAAAGTCCAATGCGTGCAATTATAATGGAGTTGTTGTAATAAGTCTCCAAGTTAGATATTATTGATTATGGGGCCTAATTATCTTTTTGATTTAGAGACTTTTTTTAGTTTCATTTGTACCCTTGTTTCTAACGTGGGGTGTAGGGAGGCTTCCCCCCCTAGTAGTGTCACCAGCAAGGTCCTAGGGGAAGGGGGGTAGTGAAAACTCTTTGGATTCCCCCCAATGGTGGTTTAGGGGTAGTACCCTTGAAAATATTGTAATTTCATGGTCAATCTGGACTGTTCATCTTCAGATCACAAATCTAGTGGTAGATGTTATGCTAGGGTTTTTTTTCCTAGAGGAAAACCCTCTTCTTATGAGGGAATTTTGTTGCAACTATAAATTATTGAGATATCATTACAGTTAAGAGAACACAAATTGTGTGAGAGAGAGAAGAATATGTTGTAGCAGATGTGGTATAGGTTGCAATCCCTTCATTTTGATAGACAAAATAAAAGGAAGGACTAGCCATTTCTTTGTGGATTAGCCCAAATCAAGTGAACCACGTATATTAGTGTCTCCTTTGTATTGTTTCATTCAATATATTTTTTTTTCTTTCATTTTGATTTTGTTTCTCTGTGATTTTATTCTTAACATGACGGGGGACTAAACTCCACAAAAACCAACTATTCTACACATCATGGGTTGTTTATGTGTAGTTTTACAATATGTATTTATGAAAATTTTGTGGTAATGGAGGTGTTATATAAGAGGATGTAACACACCCCCTTACATAACCAGGGGTGGTCTCTATGTTAACTTAAGACTCAATGTGTGGTTAAGAGAACTGGTGTAATTTTTTATTTTCTTCTTTTTTGTGAAGGAGGTATGCATGTCATTCTATTAGCTGGTAAAAGTATGTGGCAGCTTTAGTTATTTTTTGTAGCCTATCTTTGTTAGCTTGTAGAGCACACATAATCCAAGTATATTGAGGGGATTACATTCCATAATTGGAGTTCTAATTATGGTGGGTGAAAATTTGGTACCACCTACTATAGATAATCAAAAGGATCATTACTCTTCATTATTGATTAGTGATGAGGGAAAAGATAGTTACTATGGTGGTTAAATTTAGCAAGATGAATTAGTATGGCAACAATGAAGAATCATAATAAAAACTAATCCCTTGGAGGAGCCATTAAGTGGATGTCATTGCACAACTAGATTCCAATATTATTACTAGTGAAATTTATTTGGACAATCTTTATACTTGACCATTCCATGAGTACTTCTAAAGGAAAATTGGGTTATATACAAGTGTTGCATAGTGTTGGAGCGAGGTCCCCTGGGGTGCATTTTCGAGTAACTTTTTGTATATATTTTTGGATATGTGTGTTGTGTGGAAAGGTCAAGGGGCTTTGGGGTGGGTCAAAGTCCCTCTTTTATGTAATTAGGTTATAAGGGTAAACTGTGGGCCTCAAACCATGGTTTGAGACCATAGTATCTGCGTGATGGATGAATATAAATAGATAAATCAAGTCTATAATAAATATTCTAGATCTAAGTACGTTTATGCTTTAGCGATACATTTTCTAAGTTTGGGTTGGGTAGAAAGGCTCATGTTGGCTATGTGCGTGGAGACCTAGTCCTAGCTGTGTGTGGACTTCGTTGGATGTGTGCGTGGAAGGGTAATTGTAAGGGGAAAGTCTGATTGTATTGAACTATTGAATCTAATACAAGGACTGTTTTGGGCAAAGTAATTGTGTTATGTGTATGAACTATTTGTTTACTGTTATTGCTTGATATTTCTTTACTTTTGTTATATATGCGCGAGTAAATCTGTTATTTACTCATGAATATATGTTGATGGTTAAGCACATGAATAAATCTTCTTGAGTTTTTGCTTTATCTGATTCTGTCATTTATTTGCGACGAAGTTGATCTACGTTCCTTCTGTTATATGCATCATACGTATTTACAATGAGCTAATCTGATAGGTCTTATATATGCGTGCATATGTTTCTGATCTGCAACAAGTTCTGTCATAAACCTGTTTAGGGCCACCACATTATTTTCTTCCTCGTGGTGCAGAAACCTGGTTCCAGCACCCCCCCATACTACTTCGGGTGAGACTTTGATCTGCGCAAGCAGGTCATTACCGAAAGGCCCAGTAGTTGGAGGGTTTGTTGGTTGCGCGATAAAATTTGAACTTGGGTCAAGACCCCTGAAGCCAAAAAATGGTTTCATTGTCGAGACCAGGATCATTTTGAGGGAGATTTAATGTTGTGGAACCCTACGCAGAACGAATTACAAGATTGGTTGGATAGAAAGATCCTTGAATTCACAATCCAAGAGAATCGAAGTTCTAAGATATCTGCTGAAAAGAGGGTTCAGAAGTACATCTATATAGAAGTTCACGAGATATAATTTTGCTCCTTTGAAACTGAGCTGCATGAGTGGTTGTCATGATTGACTGAATTTAATACCTGCGAGAAGGACGGCACAGTCATTGAGTGGACTCCTGAATTAATACAACAATTATAAAAGACAAGCAATAATATCACCCGCGTGATAGATCATTGGATAGATCATGTCTTGGGAGGATTTGTGACTGAATTTTCCATCGATCAGTTTGTGTTGTATTCAGAATGAGAAAGAAGATTTTTCAAGGGTCCTAGAGGTAGGTTCTTATGCTCTTTGAAGTTATTGCCAACATATTGCGTGAATGTCCCGAAGAGGCCCGACTACGTGCAGTGGAAGAATTTACCACGCAAAAATAGAAGAAGGATTTGTTTATAGTCCTCTCAAGGGTAGATATGATAGTGAGGATGAGCCTGAAACTAGTAACTCTAGTGAATCTGCGCACTCTAAAGAAGAGGAAGTCTCTTGAGAAAAGTTTCACCAAACCATAATGATCAAGGAGCCTTGACCATCTTTTAGATTCCACCCACTCCACTTCCACACTCATCTCACAAGTCGACCACTCCACCACCACCTCTACCTCCCCCAGGCACAGATATGGTCATGTCTATGAAGCTACCTACTTTTAGAGGTATTGTAAATGAAGATTCTGAGCAATTTTGGTTTGTCATTGATGTTGTATGGAGAGCACAATAAGTTAATAATGATGATGTTAAGAAAGCGCAGTTAGCCACTGCTTTCCAAGATCGCGCATTGGATTGGTATATCATATATGTACAGGAAAACCCTAATGCCACTCTGTATGAATTGAAAAATGCCCTAAAATAACAATTTAATAAGCCTAAGTCATATGCGCAGTGTGTTACAGAATTGAAAGAAATTCACCAGGAGATAAATGAATCTATGTGGGAGGAAGATCAACAACTGAAGAGCACTATGAGAGATGGTGGATTCACTATCAATGATACCAAACACAAGGAGTGGTTTATTTCCATGTTGCTCCCACATATGTGCCAGCCATTGGGTTAAAAAAAGCTTGTTACACAGGCTGAGGTTGTGGAGATTACGATGAAATTAGAAGCTACACCAACACCTGTTGCACTTGGAACTCAAAAGATTCAGAGTCAATTAGAAGCAAAGGATTTAGAGATTCAGAATCTGCGCAAATATAAGGGAAAGGAGGTGTGCGTAGAGGTCTGGTGCATACCACGTAAAGATGTTGTGTATCATAAGGATCAATGCCCTGTCTTCAATGATTATATGAATATTGGAGGACCTAGCCCGATGAAGAGCGCAGCTAGGCCAGTATGGTGAACGATCAAGTTACATGTTTGCATGCAACAGATTTTAGTCCAAGGGTCGGAAAGTATCAGCCTGAGCTAAAGCAGTTGTTTTGTAGATTATGCTCGTCGTTGGGGCATGATGAGCTGCACTATCGCACTTTTTACATGATGTTGGACAAAGCTTAAATATATAGAATGCAGGCTGAACCTAGCTCACCAGCATCCCCCTATGGGCGCGTTGGATTCAAAAATAGAGGAAGAGGAAGAGGAGGTGGATCAGTTGGTCGAGGAAGGGGGCAAGTTATTTTCTACAACTGCGGAGATGCTAGTCACTATGCGTGCCACTATCCAAATCTGGCACAATAATCATGCAGGTATTGTAGACATTTTGACCATGTAATAGAAGATTTCCCCATTTTAATTGCTAATATGCAGGAGAAAAAAACGCAGACTTCGACGCAGAATCTTCAGATGGTCAGAGCAGAAATCCGCGAGGAATATCCTAGCATGAATGTGGTCACTAGGAGCGGTGCAACCACTAATGAGGATAAGGGAGAAAAGCCAGATACTGACCTTTGTATTCGTAAGGCACCTGAGAACAAAGATGGATTTGATTTGCAGCGCGCAAAGGAGACTTTTGTTGAAGCACGAAAGGGGTTTGTAGAAGGAAGCGCATCGACATTAGGTAGCCCTATAAAGGAGGCAGCGGTAGATGATGAAAATAATCCATTTTTACAAGCTTTCATTAAGTTACTACGCAAAAAAATGTGGTAGAGAACCTTTAGTCCTTGATAGATAACTGCACAGAAAAGGAACAACCGTCGATAGAACATAAATTTGTCAACAAAATCTATAAGAATAAGAAGAGGACGGGGCGAGAGATGCATATGACCACTCAGATCGATGCTTATGAGATGGATCAGGTTATTCTAGATCTGGGATCCGATGCGAATGTATTACCTAAGAAAACTTGGCAGCACATGGGATAACCCAAGCTAGAATGGTCCACCATTCAATTGCACATGGAAAATCAACATAAAGTCGTTCCATTAAGAAGGTTGTCGCAAGTCATAGTGAGTATTGAAGGTGTTAAGGTACTTGAAGATTTCGAAGTTATACAAATTTTGGATGATGTTGATCCTTATCCAGCGCTGTTGAGATTGGATTGGACTATTGATATGGATGGTATCATAAATATGAAGAAAAGAAGAACAAAGTTTGAAAACAATGGAACCAGAGTCATCATTCCCTTAGATCCTGCAGAAGGAGGAAGATACACAGAACCTGTGTGCACTGATGATTATATTGACCATATCTATAAGTTGAATCTGCGCGATGAATATTGGATCAACCCAATGACTAATGGAATTATTAATTGAGAAAAGGACAACTCTTGCTTCTCAGATTCTGATGAAAAATTGAAGAACTGGCAGAACCGGTTGCATGAAGTATTTGTGTTGCTCTACAATCAAGTGACTAGATCTCTTCGATTCATAAAATCAGAGATACATGAATTACCGTATTATGATGGTTTAACTGATGTAAATATGTTTTTAGGAGAGCTTGAAAGAACTGTCTTGGAAGGACAAAGATTCCATGCCCGGATCTCAGTCTGTGTGCTACTCTAGCACGATGGTGGGAGAATCATAAAGAAAACATGGGCAACTATGATGAATGCGAATAAATGATGAGATTACGCTTTGAATGTCCAACTATCAGAATGGAAGAAGACTACTCTGGAAAAGATGATCCACGCAGAAATTTGGCTAAATGGAATGAGGTATGGGGCGTAGAACCGAGACCTGAATGGATACACATGTTCATATCATACATTGGGGAAGGTACCTACTGATTGGTATCTGGAGACATAGCTGCGCTAAGGTACTAGTGAATGGTCTACACTGAATAGGGCATGAAAAGAGTATGGGGGACTATGACTCCATGAGAAAGTAAAGGTGAGGTGGTGGAACCAAGACATCATTATATTGTAGCAGTTACAACAGCCCCCACATTTTTCTTTGAGTATCAGCATTGCCTAGAGAAAAATAGGAGTTTAATCATACCCCTACCAAATTTGATCTAGTATTTCCTTGATTAATTTTAATATTCCTTTGTTTTTTCTACCTGTCAAGATGAATTTCAAACAAACGTTGTGAAGTTACTCAACCTAGCGATACAATGTTGAGATTTTGACATCTCTCTAGAATGAGCTTTATTTTGGTGATATTTCCATGATTTTTAATGAATGAAAATATTGAGATTCCTTTTGTTAATATTTTCATGCTCTTTTAAGTAATGAAAATATCAAGCTTTTTTCTTGTTCTTTCCTCTTCATAATTTAATATGAAAGACAACAAGGATACCTTTTTCCTTTTCTCGTGCTCTCCTTTTCTCATGCTCGTTAAACTATGAGAAGGAAATGAACATAGATTTACCTCTTTTTTAGGCTTGTTAAAATGAAATGAAAAATAAACTATAGGGCTTACTTCTATTCTCTTTCTTGCTCATGAAACTATTAAGTGGGTTTAGATCCAAACCATCAACATGAGTTTAGTAAATCCTTACCCAGAGTAAATATCTCACATGATTGGTTACCTTTCTAGTCATATGGGTTGTGGTGACACCTCACATGTCATCATTGTGTTCTTGTTAAGCCTTATATAAGCCCCATGTTAACCCAAAATCCCATTATTAAGCCCTATATGTTGAGTGATTACATTTCTATTTTTATATTATTATGTATATTATCTTGTTCATTTTATTTATTGTAAAAAGAGGGTTTTCCCTTGAAGAAGAGTGTAATTATTAGTTTCTTATCATTTTTAAGAGGCAAGGATCATATCATATGGTTTCAAAGCTCATGATCATAAGGTTTTGATGCTTCAGTTAGGTCATGTAATTTTCTCTATAATTTTTTTTTGGTAGGTTTTAGATGGTTTCACATTTAAATGAAATCTGATGTATTTCCTTTGAAATCATGTGTTGCATTGATTTTTCACTCTTGAGTATCTTCAAAGTTTAACCTTTTTATATTATGGTTTTTTGAGTTATAGTTTTTAGTCAATTTTGTATAATGTTTTGGTAAGAATTTGTTGGAATTTATGTATTAAAAAACATATTTTAAATAATGCAAAACCATAATATCACCAAAAATTGTATCAATATATTTCAACAAAAAATAGCCAAAACATAAAATTGAATTTTAATAATATGATTGACTCTAATAGATAATTAGACATAAATATCCAACAATTATTAAAACCTGTTAAGCTAATAATATTTATAGATATGTTAAACACACACATGGTGGGTCAGAAAGTAAACACACACAAAAGGAAGATAAGCATTAGTTTCCTTTCTATTACTCATAGATGTACATTTATATTACATTAATGTGACTGTTGGATTCCGCATTCCAAGGTCACTTGGACTCCTTTATGATTGTTCAGTTTCCACACCTATTCATAGAGGATTAGGTGTCCAACATTCCCCTCCTTAATCTGAAGGGGTATGTGTGAGTCCAAGAAGAGAGTTGTAATACAAATCTACAAATTATGCATGGCAGCACTTAGGTTGAATCAGCTCTCTGAAATGTTGGCATAAAGAGGTGGTTTAAGGATGACCACCAACACTGGAACACAACACTTATTGTAGTTCTCGAAACTCTTCCAAAACTGGCAAGAAGCTAAGGGCTTCTGCTAGAGGAAGTGTCCCTCATATTTGAAGTGGGAGACCTTCAACCTAAAAGAAGGGAAGTCTTCAACCTGTGGTGGTTTAAGGATGACCACCAACACTGGAATGCTTGATGCATTTCTTGGAACTCTTCCAAGGCTGACAAGAAGCTGAAGTCTTCTGCTAGAGGGAGTGCTCCGAATTCTTTGAAGAGGAATAATATGAACCTCACATGGATGGTTTAAGGCTATCCACCAACCAAAGGCATGCTCATGGGCATCCGTGTCTCTGGCTACAACTCTGAATCTGGAATGACGAATTGTGGCTCATGCTTGCTTGAATTGTTGTGTCTCTAGCTACAACTCTAAATTTGGAATGACGAATTGTGGCTCGGGCTCGCTTGAATTTTTGTGTATCTGGCTACAATTCTGAATCTGAATGACGAGTTGTGGCTTAGGCTCGCTTGAACTGTTGTGTCTCTACCTACAACTCTAAATCTAAAATGAGAGATTGTGTCTCATGCTCAATTGATGTGGCATTGAAGCTTGTAGATGACCACCATTTTCCCCCCTGTCAGGTACAAGGTGAGATGATGGTGAAAACTCAACTACAAGATTGTTCAATATTCGACAACAAGTTCTGACATGCGACTTAAACATCTTCTTGGTTGTTGATGCCCATTTGCAAGAAGTGATCCATCCAAGATGAATCTTTTTTCATGAAAGAGGCTTGTTTCTGAAGCATCTGTGTGAAGAATGGGTGTGCCGACCACAATTCTTGCATGGGTGAAGATCGAAACAGTGATCTTTCATATGGCCAACTCGTTCACAGTGTTGACATTTCACAATCTATTATTGTTGTTGCTGTGGAAGAGGAGCAAGATCTGGAACAGCTACAGGTGAACTGTCATAAAGAAATCTGACACTCTGAAATTTGATGGGCTTGGAGTAGTCTGGAATATGAAAGGACAACTCCTTTTCATATCCAAGACCTGTTCTATGCTTGTTGTGGACAAGTTCTTCCCAAGGTCTAATGATGGGCTTGGGAGGTGCATGTTGCATTTCTACATCTTTCTGCACATTTGCTCCTGAAATGAGTATTGAATGTGAACCAACTTCAACTTTATATTCTTGCTAGTGATGGGATTCCCTCTCAATTTTTTGAACAGAAACAAGTTTAGAATGATGAATCTTTTGTTGAAGCTCATCTTACTGAAGCTGAGACTCCGACTGCAAAAACTCAATCTTGTCTTGTGCATCTTGCAAGCAAGTTTGAATATTAAAAACAGCATTCTTGCTCATTTTTACCATATCATGAACAGTGGAATGAATGAGGTTATTCAGCAACTCTAATGCATCATTGATTTTAGCCATTTTCTCAACAACTCAAATTTACACTTCAAAATCTGACTGCAACTATGAACTAAGAAGCAATATCCACTCAGAATGTGAGTACAATACAATGTCACTGCAAAATATTTTGTAAATGTGCAGAAAAAACCACTGTGAAATAACCCTTTAAGGCAAATTATTTCTCTCCTCTTCAAAGAACTGTTTTACACCAACAACTCTAATTTGCAGAGAATGAACCTCCAATGAGGAATACTCACCGCTTCAAATTCCAATTAAAATACCACTTCCAATGTCACAGTGCGTTCATAGGTGCACACTATCTCACAGTGGAAAATAACTATCGGTCAGTTGAACATCATCACAACTGAAGTGTTTACATGATTTGTTTGAGAAGAATACTATGAATTTTCCAGCAAATGTTGGCCGTCAAAGAGTGTCGACAGTGTCTAACACGAGGCCTGGAGTTTTCTGTCAACTGACGTGGTCGACTGCAGCACAGGGTCACCACACTTATAAGTTTTGTGTCAGGGTGAGTGTTGAGGTACAATGCACTTAGTAGTTCATCAAGACATACACTATGCCCATCATTTGATCCTCTTCTATACATTATTAAGGGAACATATGATCACTTTTCTTTCACCACAAGATGTCATTCCCTACCATTTGGGATCATCTCCTATTTTCAACATTTTATATTTCTAGTAAGTCTATTTTCAGAAGGAAGTACCACCTAAGATAATATCTCGCACTTAATAAACCCTAACTAGATGATGACATGATTAATCACACTCCATTAATTCATACTAACTCATGCATGGGCCTTCATGAGAACCTAAAATCTCAAAATGCCCATACTCTTTATGCAAACCTAAAATCTCAAAATCAATGTGAGATTATCTTTATGCACCTACCATGGTTTCCAACTTGCTAATTTCTCATCGAGTCTGAAGAGGTACATCATTAAAATAAACCTCAACCAATGATGTGACTATCCTACCAAATCTTGAAAGTCTATTGAGAAGTCACATCATTTTGAAATGCTAAACACATTCAAGGCAAGCCTCCAATTTTGCCTCCAAACAATAAATTCACATAACAAAATAAATCTATTGTTTACAATTGCCAATTGGCCTTCCTTTTTTTATCGTCATGTTGTGAAAGAAGGAAGCAATAGGGACAATTAATCACTAGTGCCACTCATGCCTTGAGGGCACCCTTCATGTTGTGAAAGAAGAAAGCAATGGGGACCATTGATCACTAGTGCCCCTCATGTCTTGAGGGCTCCAACCAAACTAAAAATTAATAAAAATAATAATCTATTAATAAAACAACATTAAATTATTTTAAAATTTTATTTTCATATTAAAAAATTGTTTTATTCATATATTAAAAAAAATTTAACATACCATTTCAATTTAATTAATATTAAAAATGGTTTCAATTTAATTAATATTAATTCAATTTTATTTACATTTTGTATAAAAATTAAAATTAAACTCCCATTGAAAAGCAAGTTCATAATAAACTATCCCATCCATGATAAATTATAAATTATATCACCTAAAACTTTCTTTTAATGTGATAATTGTCATAATTATCATGATAGATTATATCACCTAAAACTTTATTTTAATGTGATAATTACAATGTCATAATTAAGGAAAAAATTTCAACAATATACATCATGTCACAACAAAACTTTTTCTCCGCAATAGCATTATATAGAGACTTTCTTACAACATAACATGTCTTCGCAAACTTATCTCCACGCATCAACCTTTCATTTTAGTACATGCCGTGCAAAATTTAGAAATGATGTCACAATGTATATTACACTTATTAAAAATAACATATATATATAAATTTTATAATATACTTTTTGCACCATCAAAATCTACACTATGTAGAAAAGTTAAATAAAATACAATCCAAAAATTCCAAATTTAAAGTCACTCTCTGCAAACATCCCACACTTTTTGCACCATCAAAATCTACACTGTAGAAAAGTTAATAAAATGCAATCTAAAAATTCCAAATTTAAAGTCACTCTCTGCAAATATCCCTTCGCAGAATGATTATTGATGAATTGGTACCAAAAACCATTAACCAACTTTACAATATAACAGTTGACAGAGCGTAAGATAAATCGCCACTAAATACATCAACACATTGCTCCTTATGTCAATTTTAGTAGTGACCGGAAAGAATTATAATCCAGAGAAGAAGTTAAACCCCGAATTTCCTACTAAAATACATGACTACTGATTCCCCTGTAAAATGAAAGAGCAACGATCACAAAAATGAATAGGGACATCTATGGCAACAGCAAGCCATGCAAGATGTCAAATATCACATTAATTTGCAGTTACAATTATAACCGTCTCATCTCATTTCTTGGCCTTCTTTGCAGCAGGCACTGCTTTCTTGGGCTTCGGAGGAGCCGCCCTCTTTACAGGCTTGGCAGGCTTCTTGGCGACAGCAAGCTTCTTGGCAGGAACTTCTTTCTTCACAGTTGCCCCCTTCTTAACAGGCGCTGCTGCCTTCTCTACCTTGTCAGTGGACGCTGCTGGCTTCGGCTTAGAGACCTTAAGAACCTCGGTTACTTTAACAGAGGTTTTAGCAGGCCTTGAGACCTTCTTGGGCCCAGGTGCCGCCTTGGACTTAGCTGCAGGCTTATTGACCAGGGATTTTGGCTTCACAGCCCTGGCAGCCTTCGGCTTCACCGGCTTCTTCAACTCCTCTGAAAGCTTGAAAGAGTTCTTGACCTTGGTGAGCTTGCCAGATCTGGCAAGATTTCTCAGCTGAACTGTTAGCAGCTTCTTGAAATTGGCAGGGAGTTGTGACTGGTACTTGTTGCCGATGTAGGCTGCTATGGCATACTGGCTAGAACCGCTCCTCTCCTTCAAAGAAGTAATCGCTTCCGTGATCATCTGCGAAATAAAATCGAAAAGAATGAAACCCCTGCGTTTTAAATACAATGTAAAGAAAAAAAAAATCAGAGGCCAAGAATTGAAACCTGAAGATATGTAGGATGAGAAGGTGACGGTTTCGATCCCTTGGAAGCCCTCGGCTTCTTTTCTTTGTCAACATTGTTGACTACAGGCTTTGCAGTTGCCTCAGCTGAAGCCATTTGTTTATACCACAAAATTGCCCAAAAACTACAAAGGACATGATACCAGAAAACGAGATCTTGATACACAGACAAATATCGAGAAAATAAGGTTTGGATGGTAGAAAATTGGTTGTTATTGCCCCTTATATAGACAGGGGAAGAGAAGGGTACCTAGAGATGCTCACCGCCCCCGGTCGGCTGGCAGGGCACCGGCTCATTTTTCCGCCATGCAGTTGATCTGACGGTCAGAAATCGCCCGCTCATCCTGCCACGGATTGAGTATTCAAAGTGAGATTCGTTCTCGGCCGTTGAAATGCTCCACAAGAAAACTCACGGTACTCAAGAGATCTTAGAACTTTTTACATTTATTATTTTAAATAATCATTTAAATTTTACCATAAAGGAAACTTCTTAACTTTCGGTTGGTGTGTTGAAGCATATATACCTTACCTAAACGAGGAGCTAAACTTTGCTTGAATATGAGGCATTCCTTTAAATTCATTGGTTTCTTTTGGGATTGCTTAAAACATATTTTTTTTTCCTTTTATAATTTATAAAGTGTTCTTTCCAATGAATCAATTTTACATATTAAAACATTTTTAATAAATTACATCTAAATTTCCAAATATAAAGCAAAGTTTCCACCTAAAATTCATTTTATTGTTATATTTTTCAATCCAAAGCTGCCTTACTTAATACCTCTTAATACCTCTTTCCGATTTAAAATTTTGGCCATTAATATTCAGTAATGTAATTTTTACGATCTCTTCTTTCATTTGGAAAGGGAGTTGTCTTTAGTGCGACTTTTTGAAGTTTCAGGTGCCGGAATTCGGTGAAAAATTTTGAGGTAAAATCTTGGTTTTTGTTATTCAAACTGGTTTTTTGACTCTATATATGGATTCAGCAGCCTCAAAAACCTCTAGGGCACTTCGATTGTGCAAAGTTAGCAATCAAACTTCTCTTTTCAATAAATTTCTGCCAGAATTTACAGAAGTTACACTGTAAAAAGTCACCGTAAAAACCTAAAAAAAATCGCACTAAAGTTTCAAAAGTACACCAAATTATAATTATTAATGGTACAAGATTGGTGAATGAAATTTTCATATTATTAATATTTTATAAAGGATAAAGTCTTTTTATTAAAATATTTATTTTATAAAAAAAAAAAAAAAAATTATCAATATTTCATAGTTTTGAAAATTTTTAATAAGATATTTATTATATTTATTAGGTGTAGTTTTAAAAAAAAAATTTCCTGATATTTATTATATTTATTAGGTATAGTTTTTAATATTTGCATTTATATTTATTATTAAAAAGTTAATTAAGTCTAATTAAGGTGGATAAGAGGAATAGTATCCTCTTTATTTATATTTAATTCTTATAAATGATATGTTGAGTTTTATCATCAAGATTTTGTAACTTCCACAATTGGTTTTTACTTTTAATGTTCTCCATGAGATTTCAACCTAAGGCTTGATGTGTTTGTTGTGGAGATTGATTAACTTCCTGATTTAGACGTTAGACGTCTTGGGAAGCGCCTCTAAAGATAATATTTTAGAAATTTACCTTGTAAGATATTGTAATTTCATAGCCAATTTGGATTGTCCATCATTAGGTCTTACGGTAGATGATATATTAGTGTTTTTTCCCTAAAAGGCAACCCTCTTTTTATGAGGGAATTGTGTTTTCGTTATGTATTATTGAGATAGCACTATAATTGAGGGAGAATAAATTGTGAGAGAGACTAGAGGAGGTTGCAACAAATATGTTGCAACTTATGATCGTTATGTATTATTGAGATAGCACTATAATTGAGGGAGAATAAATTGTGAGAGAGACTAGAGGAGGTTGCAACAAATATGTTGCAACTTATGATCCCTTCATTTTACTCGATGGAATACAAAGAAGGACTGGCTATTTCTTTGTGGATATATCCCAAATCGGTTGAACCATGTATATTGGTGTCTCCTTTGTATTGTTTCATTCTATGTTTTAAATTTGCATTCATTTTGATTCCTAGTTCGAGTTGGAGGGGGAAAGAATGTTTTACAATTGAGAAGTTTAACTACCAAAGCTATCACTTATGGAAGATGCAAGTGGAAGATTATGTATATCAAAAAAAAAAAAATCTTCCTTTGGGAAGAATATCAAAGAAGCCAATGATTGTGAAAGGCGAAGAATGTGAGATTCTTGAGAGAAAGGAACTAGGAACAATATGGTTATGGTTATGTCTGGCAACATTGATTACTTTCAACATTTCAAATGAAAATACAACAAAGAGTTTGATGACAACATTGGCTAAAATGTATGGAAACCCCTCGTTTTCAACTAGGTATTTCTTGTGAACAAATTATTTAATATGAAGATGTCAGAAGGTAGGTCTATTGTTTATCATTTAAATGAATTTAACACAGTCACTAGTCAAATGAGTTTTGTAGGAGTAAAATTTGACAATGAGGTTAAGACCCTTTTGATTTAGTGCTCATTTCCAAAAAAATGGAATGGCTTAGTCATGGTTGTGAGTAATTATGTTTATGGTTCAAACACTTTAAAGTCTCATGATGTTGTTGGTGTTATCCTTAGCAAGAAAATGTGACAAAAAAGCACAACTAAGATGTTAGGTAATGCTTTGACTATAGAGAACAGGGGAAGACAAAGAGAGGCGAAAGAGCCCAAGGAATCATGGAAAGTCTAAGAAAGGCATATACAAAACCAAAGGGAGGTTGGAATGTTGGCATTGTGGGAAGAAATGACACAAGAAGAAAGATTGTTGGTCTCTAAAAATTATAAAAAATAAATGAGAGAAATGGAAAACAAGAAAATAATAAGGAAGCAAATGTATTAGGTGTTGTGTTATAAGATGTTTTAACTCTTTCAGTAAATAACATTATTGACTCTTGGGTGATAGACTCAATGGCTTCATTTCATGCCACACCTCGTAGGAATTAATAATGTGGCATCATAGACTCAGGCACATGAGTGAAAAGAAGATTCTCTACTCAAGGAAATTATTAACAAAATTGAATTTGGTTGATTTAGACTTATATGGCCATTATATTTATGGAAAACAAAAAAGAGAGAGATTTTTTAGAGTTGGGAAGGAAAATAAGAGCAAAAAAAAGTTCAAAGCTTGTGCATATAGATGTATGGGGACCAACTGAAGTATCATCTCCTCGTGGCTCTTATTATTATGCTATTGTTATTGATGATGCAAGTAGGAAAACTTGGGTTTATTACATTAGCAACAAATATGATGTCATTGATACTTTTATAAAATGGAAAACTTTGATTTAGAATGAGATAAGAGATAAGTTGAAGTGTATCAAATCAGATAATGGAGGAAAATATTGCAACAAGGAGTTTGATAGTTACAATTCATACCATGGGATTCATAGAGAAGAGACAATTCCAGGAACACCACAAGAAAATAGTGTGACAGAAAGGATGAATATGAGAATTATGAAGCATACAAGGAGTATGGGATTTCGTGCAAGATTACCCTTACAATTTTTGGAAAATGTTGTTGATATTGCTATTTACTTAATAAATAGAGGGCCTTCAAGTTCCTTAGATGGTGGCAATCCAGAGGAGTCACGGATAGGTAAAAAGACAAAATGTTCAGTTTTTAATATTTTTGGTTATGAAACATTTGTCCATATTGATAATGAAAATAAAAGAAACATCGATGCAAAATCCAATAAGTGTCATATTATTGGATATAAAAATGATTTTGGCTATCACTTATGGGATTATGAATTTATCACAAAATCATTAGGAGTAGATATGTGGAATTTAATGAAAAAATTGTGTACAAATATCACTTACATGGAAAGAAACAAGAAGAGGAAAACAAATAATACAAAATGCTTTATGCATTCAAAGAGAAAGAAATTTCAAAGCTGCCAAAAAATCAAAATGTTCAACAACGTCAACATGTACTTAAAACTCCTACAAGTGTTGTTAGAAGATCAATCAGGTTAAGTAGACCCCCTAAACAATACTATTTTTCATTGTATTATGTATTGTTGACCGATTCTGGTGAACCAAAAATATATGAATATACAATGCAGCTAAAAACCAAAAATAATTGGGAGCAAGGCATAGAAGAAGAGATGGACTCTTTGGTGGATAACCAGACTTAGGACTTGGTCTTGGTTTCCTGCAAGTAAAAGCGCATTGTATAATAAATAGGTCGCAGGTTAAAGGAAGAAGATGGAGGCCAAAAAGAGGTACAAGGCCAAACTGTTGTAAAGAGGTTAGGATAGAAGAAAGGTATATATTTTGATGAAATATTTTCTCCTATTTTCAAAATGACTTCAATTAGAACTATTTTAATTTTAGTGGTAGTAGGAGATTTGCATCTTGTGTAGTTGTATGTAAGAACAATTTTTATCCTTGGGGATATGGAAGAAGAGATTCATATGCAATAGCCACAAGGTTATGAGGTTAAAGGGAAGGAAAACTTAGTATGCCGACTAAATAAGAGCTCATATGGTTTAAAGAAAACTTCAAGGCAATGGTATTTGAAGTTTGATTGGTTTATTACAGAACACCATGTATATGTCAGTTTGATCATTGTGTTTATCTTAAGAGACTAGATAATGGAAACTATATTATATTGTTATTGCATGTAAACAACATGCTTGTTACGGGGTCTAACATGTTGGATATAAATGTGCTCAAAATAAAGCTAACTAATTCATTTTCTATGAAGGATTCAGGTGTTGCAAAGCAAATCCTTGCTATGAGAATAAGTAGAGACGATAAAAATGAAAAATTGACATTGTCTCAAAGTGAGTACATAGAAAAGGTGTTGGAAAATTGAAAATGAAAGATGTAAAACCACTTAGTACACCTTTTGCTATCCATTGCAAATTGACTAAGGAGATGTGTCTCAAGACATAAGAGGAGATAGAATACATGTTCAAGGTTCTATATTCATCAACAATGGCCAACTTAATTCCATGATGTGCACAAGGCCAAATATTGCACATGTAGTAGCAGAACTGTGAGTAGGTATTTGAGAGGTCCACTACTAAGGAATTATGCTTTGGAGGTTCAAACATTGTTTTGTAGGGATATGTTGACTCAAATATGGTAGGTGATATAGACAACGAGATGAACACCATAGAGTATGTTTTTACTATAGGTGGAACGATAGTAAGTTGGATTTCAAAATTGCAAAGGGTTTTTGCACTTTCAATAATATAAGAAAATTATGTTGTTGCTACAAAGGCTAGTAAAGAGATGATTTGGTTATTGAGGTTCATGGAGGAATTGGGAAAGAAGCAAGAGAATATCATGTTGTATAGTGATAGCGATAATGTCAATCATATTGCAAATAACTCAACCTTTCATTCTAAAACTGAGCATGTATAGCTAAGGTACTGTTTCATATGATTAATTTTGGAAGATGGATAATTGAAGTTGGAAAATTTACATAGCTATAATCCTACAAACATGTTAACAAAGGTAGTAGCGAAGGAGAAATTGAGTTTCTAATCAGTTTCAGTTGGTCTTCAAGCATGATGATGAAGACAAGAAACTAGTCAGGTCCAAAGTTGAAGCATAGTCCAACGAGTGCACAACAGAAGTGAGTTTGTTGTAGTATCTCTAAGTGGTAGATTGTTCGTTGTGGAGCCTAATTATCTTCCTAATTTATAGGTTTTTTTAGTTGATTTTGGACCCCGATTCCTAATAGAGTGTGTAGGGGTAGGGGGGCTTTCCCCCCTACTATTGTTGCTAGGGATCTAAGGGGGCGAGGTAGTGAGAACTCTTTAGATCCCCCCTTAGTGGTTTGAGGGAAATTCCCTTGAAGATATTGTAATTTCATGGTCAATTTGGACCATTCGTCATTAGCTCATGGATCTCAAGGTAGATGCTACATTATGGTTTTTTACCTAAAGGGAAACCCTATTTTAATGAAGGAATTTTATTGTGATTATATATTATTGAGATAGTATTGTAATTGAGAGAAAGAAAATCATGAGAGAGAGAATAAGAGGTTGCAGCATATGTGTTGTAAGTTTTAATCCCTTCATTTTGCTAGAAAAAATAAAAGTATGGACTAACTATTTCTCCATGGATGTAGCCCAAATCAGATGAATCATATATATTAGTGTTTGCTTGGTATTGTTTCATTCTATGTTTTATTTTTCCATTCATTTTGATTTTATTGCTATGTGATTTTATTCCTAACATGATGGGACTAAACCCCACACAAACCAACTAGTCTACACCTCATGGGTTATATGTGTGTGTGTGTGATTTTATCATAAATATTTGTGAATATTTTGTGCTAATGGAAGTGTTATCTAGGAGGAGAAATATGATAATCATTATATATAAAAATGGAGACTTATTATTGATTTGTTTATCGCTATTGTCATTTCGATCAAAAATTCATATAATATCATTTTTGGCCCCTTGGCACCAAAAAAGCTAGCAATAAAAAAATGGATGGCAAGAGCCAAGGGCATTGTAATGCTCAAGCTCTATGATTTAGAAGATTTGTAAGTTGGACATATAAATTCTTATTACAACTCATTGAATAAGTGGATGATCGGTGGTTGATGAATACATTAACCTAAATTCCCATGTCCCCTTGTAATACTAAAGTAACATTACATCTACCATTGCCACGATGCATTTATTGTTACCTAATCATAATGTATAGTAGTCAAAGGCCAATATCAATATTGAGAACATTTTGGACATATTTCTTTGTTGATGTAACATTTCTCCATATTAATAATCAAACTTACGGATTGTTGAACTAAAAATTTCATTGCTAACAGTGGTATATAAATCAAATGCTCAATATAATTCATTTCCAAAAATATAATAATATAGTTTGGCAATAAAACTCACAAATGTACACTACTCAAATTCAAGGTTTCGAATCAATTATAAACTAGCATTCAAGATATGTTCTACATCCACAATTGTATGATCACACTTATAAACTAGACTCAACTTAAATATTCACATGGAATCTACTAATTAGAGGACTTATTCACTCTTTCAAATATTATCTAAAGCCAATGTAAAGTTTAAAGCAACTTAGATAGTATATCTACAACAATTGTAGATCCATAGCAAGTGCTAAAGGGGATCCATATCAATCATTACTAGTGATCCGTCTACAACAAATTTAATAAATAATATGTGTCTCAAAAACAACAACATAGATCCTCAAGATTTTCAATAAGTATGTCCATATTATTGTAAGGATTTATGTATACAAAAATTCACATTATAAACAAATCAACAACTACAAGCGTCATGTAGTAATGTCATGATGGATCCATAGCAAATGCTACTATATATTTTAAAGTACAATTTGGGTATCTAAAATTTTGGTGTATTTTTCCATCTATATATAAAGTTCTTATTTACCAAAAATCACATCTACCCATATCATATGTTTTGAATTATAAAAAAATCAACATCTACATGTGTTATATAGCAACATAGTAATAGTTTCGTAGCAAAGTCTATAAGTATGTTAAAAAACATATATCTTTTAAAGTACAACCCAAGTTTTTAGATTTTGGTGGATGTGTTCATCTAAATATGAGGATCATGTCTCCTAAAAATCACATTTTCAAGATCATATATTTTGAATTATAAACAAATAAAAATCTATAAGTATTTCATCACAACACTATGATGGTTTTGTAGTAGCTCTAGATATATAAAAAACAAATCAACATCGACATGTGTTCTATAGCAACACGGTAATAGTTTCGTAGCAAAGTCTATAGGTATGTTAAACAACATATATCTTGAGCATTGGAAGATTTTTGTGGTAGGAATTTGGATGATAATGTTGATTCAAAATCTAATCCACAATAGCCATTTTTGTGTCAACATTTCAACTCTATAACAAGACTCATCCTCGTGATTATTATAGACTTGAAACGTTGACACAAAAATGGCTACTATGGATCAAATTCTGAATCAACATCATCATCAACATACATATTTTGAAGTACAACCTAATTATATGAGATTTTGGTGGATGTGTTCATCTAAAGATGAGGTTCTTGTCTCCTAAAAATCACATTTTCCAGATCATATATTTTGAATTGTAAACAAATAAAAATCTATGAGTATTTTATCGCAACACCATGATGGTTTTGTAGTAGCTCTACATATCTAAAAAAAATCAAGTATCTTACATTAAGGAATCCTTACAACTCATCCAAAAGGGTGTATGTTAAAAATTATACTTTTAAACACAAAGAAGAACGATATAGGAAACACAACATTCACCAACAAGAAAAACACTCCATATTTTAAATTTTCAAATGGAAAACTATTACCTATCATCATTATCTACAATATTTTTATAAAAAACATTCATAATAATGAAATCATTGTACTCATCATTCTATAATGTTAAATTTATAAAAAAAAATGTAGATAAAGTACACTTATATTTTCCAAGATTTGGATTTTGAGCAACTGACTAAGGCAAAGAGATTTTCCAAAACATATGGGTGATGATAAGCTGAACTAAATGATAAATTGTTGCAACATAAATGAGTAACATACCCATATTTTACACCATATTGGTGAAATTTTTCAACAAATAAAAATGCCTTCAACTGAACAACATTCACATAATATCTTGCATCACACAAGTTGCAATAATCTGTTGCAACTTGTCATACTTTCAACAGAAATTCATGCATATATAAGGCTGAAATTTTCATCTATGTACAAAGTAAATGCGTGCCTTACTTGGTCAAGGAATTGAGCCATTTCTTTCTGTTACACAGTAATTTTTCACTGTCCCTACCATTCCCCGTCCCGCACAATGGAGGACCCATTTCGTGACCTGTGAACATTGTCATGCCTTGAAAACATCATCAATGCATTCCTCTAAGCATGAGCTTTATTTGCCCTTGAGACTTCTCCTTGCAAAAATAATGAAAAACATCCCTTTTGGCATTGGCGCGGGCAGGAAGTTCAGTACTCACGCCAATGGGGAAAATCCTGCAAAGAAATTGCGCCAACTGGCGCTCTGTCATAGAGCAGTAGTCGCGCCACCCAATTTAGGGACTGTTTTTTAAATAAAGATGGCGGAAGTTGAATTCCAACAAACTCACAAACAATTGCCTATCTTGAGTTGGGAGGTTTGGCTGCGGGAGTTCTATGGAAGGGAAGTGGTTTTGCCACCTCCCATGGAACCTTCCTTGTTGATAGGGCCAATCCCATAATAATAGGGATCCCAACTCCCTCCTTCCCCATCTATAAAAGCCTGCTCAATCCCATGGCAAGCTAGTCTTGAAGTGCCTAAGCTTTGAATCTCCATATTCCCCAGAGCCTTTGTGCTGTAAAGAATCCCCTCTTTCCCTTAAGGCCGACTCAAGTAAGGAGACCATTGTCGAGAGACTCCGGAGAGGTTTTCCCTTTCCTTGGTGAGCTTTGCGAGACGTGGACGACCGGAGACCCGTCCGAAGGAGACTGCGACGTTAGAACTTGGTTGTAATATTTCTTCGTTTATTATTTAATAGATGATTATGATTATGGTTCCACTCCGTTTTCCATCATGTTAATGCGAGTAACATCCTTTCTGACTGATGTTTAGTTACGTGTATTGGATTTTATGCTTGTATCTGTTCGTTTCTTCCATGTGCAGGTGTTCATCCGCGGAGATCGTGGAGGGATTGTGATCTGCCGAGGCTGAGGAACGGGGACGCTTCTTCTTCAGATCATAGCGTTGGAATCCAGGTAGGCTTCTATTCCTAGTCTTTTCATTCGTAACTAGGAGCTTGCGTCATAACATTGTTTGATTGTTGCTAGACCCCTGTTGGGCTAGTAGGGATCGCCTCTGTCCGCAGAGGGGATTTACCTCCTCAACAATTTGGCGACTCCACTGGGGATCGTCCGTTTTTTCATTGTCTCGTTTATGTTGTCTCGCTTTGATTGTTTGATGTTTTTCCTTGCTTGATCAGCCTTCTGGGTTGGATTCTTTCGCTGTTTTTACTTCTTGGTTTGCTTAGCTTGCATTGATCTGCTTCTGGAGCAGTTCTTTTTTTTATTTTTGCTGAGAAACTCGACTGGCGCGGTTTTTAACCCGACAGTCGCGCCAATTGGCGCATGTTGTTTTTGTTTAGCCTGCGCCAATTGATTTCTGGCGCTAGTTTCATCCTTACAGTCGCGCCACCCCTGTAAGATTTTTGAGTTTTCTCATTTTTGAGCTCTCTGGATTTGATCAGTGTTTTTCTTCTTGATTTTCCGACTGCCTGAGTGTGTTAGAGTCTTGTTTGACTGGGAATTCACCTCTGTCCCTTGGTTGTTTGCTTTTATCTACCGATTTCACGTTTTAAGCCCTAGGGCATCTAGGGGCTTAGTGTATCGAGCCCTCCTTGGGATTTTTGGTGTTTTGATTGTCCTGTCAACTGTCTGATTGATTCTCCGCATCCTCTAAGTAGTTGTTCATTGTTTTGTTGCGATTTTTGGGTGATTGTTCATTCCTTCATTCGAAATTCGTTTGGTCTTGCCTTGGACCTAGATCACACGGTCCATTGGAAGCTTTTGAGTCTTCTCTTCGTTTTGAGAGACTTTGGTCGATTTGGGGATCTGATTGCTTGCGTTGTTGAGTGAAATTTGTTTGTTTCGCTCTCTTGAAAATCGTTTCTCAAATTGTTCCGTTTGTTTTCAAGTTTGTTTAGTGCATATTAGCTATTAAACATTGAAAATAAAAATAAAAATCTCTTTTGCTTTTGTTAATTAGTGCAAATTGTGATCTTTTCCATATCGCTAGTGATTAGTGTTTTGAATGAAAAGTTTTCAATTGCATTAGTTGCATTAGAGATCTCATTGTTTGTCTTCCGTTCATTTCGTTTGTGTAAAAGCTCTCAACTCTTCTCTAACTAGTTTTCATCGAACGAAATGTTTCACTGTGGCATATAGCTTTGCATTTAGGAGTCTTTCGAGACACTACATACGATAGGGCATGAAAATTGAAACTTAATTGAAGATCAACTGTAAAATTTATTTCAATTAACCTAAGGCAGCATTGGAACTTAACGAAACATATTTAGAAGGTCTAGGCTAGAGACGTGTTCCGGCATCGTTAAACCTAGCAGCTGTCGTTCGCCTGTTGGCTTTAGACAGCGCTAGTACGGACTTGCGCTCCCCGTACCGTCGCGTATATAAAGGGAGACCCCTATAGGTTTGCAATCCTTTATCCACAGGAAGCCGAGTCTGCCGCCTTTTACCCGTGATACACCGAACACAGCATTCGGGGAGACTACCTGCACGTACGGAAAGTCCTTGGTCGATTTCTGTTTCATTATTGAAACCAAGGTGTATATTGCAGTTCACGGATATTTGGTACACCCTTTATGCCTAGTTTTTCCTGAGCAGTCATTTGGTCTTTTCTGACTCCCTAAACTTGAAAAGACCGTCAAGCGCTTGTCCTTTCACGCTTGTGTCAACTCTGAAAGAGATAGAGTCATCTTTTTATCGTTTCTCGACTCTTAAAACATGAAACGGTAGAATCTCTTACTTTCCAATGTGGTAAAATTAATCGCCCACGATTTCACACCTATTTAGACATTGCTTGTTGACCGTTTGATCGTGTGTCTTAACTCATTTTCAGCCCGTGTGTGTGTTTTCTCTTTTCTTCTAGTCTTTTGCCACGGTGGCGGAACCATCGGTTTCGTCTACTGGTAGTCCTTACACGGACGATTCTTCAGAAGCTTCTGAGCCTTCTGTTGAACCACAGCAGCCTGTTGTTTCCGAGTTTCCTGACGGGGGACCGGTTCTCGCCGAGCAACCCTTTGGAGGACCAGTTGAGTTCAATTGGCCCTTTTCGGACCTTGTGTCTGAATTGAGATTGGGAGCTGATTTCCTTTCTCTTACATCGGGTTCACCGTTTGTTGCTGTTGTTTTTCCTCCTAGTCCTCGCCGTCTTCTGCGTGATTTAACGGCAGGATCAACCATGAGTGATTCTGGTGAGGAAATTCCTGGTGAAGACTATCAGCGCATCCCGCGTAGATTGTTTGAGGGAGACGACTCTGAGATGGCTACCATGTCGTCAGCCAGTCCTTCTTTACCACAGGGATACAGATCTCTGGGTCAGATTATTTCAGCTACAGCCTCTATGGGAATATCATCTCCTGCTTCGAGGCCAGCTGTCACTTCACCCGGGGTGTCCCCTTCGACGCCCGTCACTTCTGTTCCCGTTCGGCCCACTGTTTGTGTGGCTGCCTCTTCTTCTGTTGTCTCAGCTACCAGGGCTGGGCCAACTCCTGAAGATGTTTATCTAGCTACTGCTATACCGGAGAATATCTCTCCGGAGGAGTATCGGTTGTCCTTGCAACAGCCGAACGCCGAAGCTGGACAATTCCCCCAAGATCCTTACCGATCTTTCTTTTCGCACTATGCATAGGATGGCACTCCCGTGTATGCTTTCCCAGGTCAGTTTGACGAGCACGGGGAGGTTTTGCGCCTTCCTGCTCCTGAGGCTTATCTGTATGCTCAAGGTTTACCATACAACCAGGCTTATAACCCGCAGGGACAGCCTTTCCAAGGCCAACCTGCGGGCCAACCTGGCTATCTGTATGACCCACAGGGACAGCCCATCCAAGGCTACCCTGCGGGCCAGCAAGGGCCATTGTACAATCCGCAAGGACCATATTATAGCCCTTCTGGTCAACCTGTTCAGCCTCAGCCGGGATATCAACCGGGACCGGCCTATGGTCCTGGGGGGCAAATCCAACCTTCTTTACTGATGCAACCGCAGTATCCTGTTGTTTCTAACGTTGCATATCAGCCAGGACCATCCTATGGTTCTGCTTCAGGCCAAACTGGTTTCCAGCAAGCTCCTGGTCCTGTTCCACCTCCAGGCCAGCCGGCCCATCCGGTACAACCTGGGGCTCACTTACAACCAGTTCAACCAGCGCCGCTTGTTTATCCGGGCCAGCTTGGTCATTCAGGCCAGCCCCTTCAGTCGGGTCAACCTGTTCATTCAGGGCAGCCCTCTCATTCCGTTCACTCTACTCAACAGCCTGTTCATTCAATGCCGCAACCAAATCAACAGATGCGCCCTACGTACCAGGCTCCGCAGAGTTCCACTTATCAGCAGCCTACTCATCCTCAGAGTGGTTATTATCCTCATGGTCAGTCTCAACCAAACTATAACCACCCCAGAGGCTCTCAGTATTATCCTCATCCACCCGGTTCTACCTACGCTCAGCAGCCGAATCCAAACGCTGCTTATACGGGGCAGACACCTAATCAGGGCCCGAACCCTGGTTATCAAGCCCCACACTATGGTTACCAGAATCCAAATCAGTCTGGTTATACGAACTATGCCCCCTACGGTCAGAATCCTGCGGGACAGAACCCGTGGGGGCAGGGATATTCACAACCATCGTGGAGCATGGGTACCGGACCTCATCCTGGGCCTGGCATGGCAGTTAACCCTCCATTGCCGTTCCTGGCTACCTTGGAACTGCCGGACGTTTCAAAGTTGACCAATGATCCGATTTTACATAATCCATATTGGCCTTCGGTTCCCACCAAGATACCAGGTGATTGTCCCAAGTTTGAGGGAAAAGCTGGCGAAGACCCCCAGGCGCATGTGATGACGTATCACCTCTGGTGTTCGTCTAACTCTTGGGTCGACGATTCGATTCGTTTGCGTCTTTTCCAGCGTACTTTAACAGGAGCTGCTGCTAAGTGGTACATAGAGCTATCCCGTGGTATTTTTCAGGATTTCAACTCGTTAGCTATGGCTTTCCTCATGCATTTCCAGTTACCAGTCCGGTATGAGACCGGGACGCACCTCCTGTCTTCCCTGAAGCAGGACTCGGCCACTCACATCTCGGATCACATCCATGAGTGGCGGCGCCATCGTCGACTGATCAAGTTTCACATACCTGATCAGATTTTGACCCACTGGTTCACCACCTCCTTTGTGAATAAAATCGCTCAAGATATCGCGATGGGAGCGTGTGTGACGGAGGAACAAGCTATCGCGCGTGCCCAGTACCTGGATCTTGTCTATTCACAGTCTGGCACGCTTTATGACATCTTGACTGATGCTCCACGGCCCGGAACCACTAAGGCTCTGCCTACCCCTACGGTGGATGGTGTCATTGGTTCCGTTTCTCAAAATTCGAAGAAGTCTTCGAATGGGAAGCAGAAGGCTAATTCTTCCAACAACACCTCTGCTAATCCCGCCTCATCCGATTCTGGTAAAACCGCGGAGGTGAATGCCGTCCAGGCCAATCCTGCGGACAAATCCTCCAAGGGGAAGAAGAAGGGCAAAGGCAAATCAAAATCTGATGCCTCGAAACCAGAATCTAAATCTCGAACTGAGGATGGCTCCCAGCGTAAGCCGAAGTTCCCTTGCCTCATCTGTGAAGGTGACCATTACACTAAGGATTTTCCACGACGGTCCGAAGTTAGTCAACTTCTTAAAGGCCCTAAAGGGACTCCGGCTGTTTTAAAAGAGCCATTTCCATCTCAGCAGACCCAGATGGTCGAACAGGCGTCACCATCTGCACCGTTTGGGTCTCAGGTTTTCATGATGAAGACTAATGCACCTATCACTATTGCTACGCGGTCGAAGGATTACAATGAACCGCGGAAGGCACCCGGGAAGGCAGTTGCAGATGGGCCGCCTCCCCCACCTGCCTCCGGTCCATTGGAAATCGAGAAGCCGACTCCCGAACCCGTTGTGAAACCACCTCCCAAGGGTGTTCTTCGAAGATCCTCTTACAATCCAAATGCTCGTGCCGCTCAACATTACAGTATTGTTGAGGATCTGGCACAGGCGCCATGTGCTATGTCTGCACTTGAGGTTCTTCAAAGTTGTCCTTCACAGCAGAAGGCTTTACTGTCTGCAATCGGTGGCATCGATCCCGCCGACTCGAGCCTTCTCACCTTCGATCTGGAGAATTTTACTCCCCGGCTTCCACATCAAATCACTTTGGTCATTCAAGTCGGGATTAACGGTCTGAACATTCATAGGGCCGTCGTAGATGAGGGTGCATCTACCTGCGTTATGTCCTCCGCTTGCTGGAAAGCCATCGGCTCTCCAGCATTGTCGTCATCTCCCAATGCCCTTGAGGCATTTGATGGTAGGGAATCTAAACCCCTGGGCGTTCTCGAGAGTCTTGCGATCACATTATAGGGAAAAACTGTCAACGTGGAAGTGGAAGTGGTTGACGCTAAACTCAACTACAATATACTTCTCGGCCGCAGCTGGACCCATGCCATGCTCTGCGTGCCATCTACCGTCTTTCGATTCATTAAGTTCCCTCACGAGGGCAAGATTGTCACGGTGGATCAGTTGTCATTTTTCACCTCTAGCTCTGAGAACAACGTGCCATATGTGGATCAAATTCCGAATCCCCCAGACAGTGTAGGACCTGGTCTTTTCAAAGACCCAGTCCTCATGGGTATATTCCCCGCACCACCACCGAATACCGCTCAAGTCAACATGTTGTCCAGGACTGATGACCCCTGGCTTATTCCTACACCTGAGCAGGTATATGAGTTTGGAGAATCCATGCCTTTAACGCCAGTAGAGATCAGCTACTGTGAGATTGTTGCCGCATCGGACCCTCCACCTCCTCAGCATTCTCCGATGAGCATGGCTCTTGACGTCTACTCACAATCCCCCTGGCTTGGTCAGGCTGATTCACCTAATCCTCTTAGAGAGACTTTTCCTTCAGATGAGGCTATCGTTGAAACTATGTCTCTTGAGGAGCTGCCCTGGGGCGATGGACATCATCGCTCCTTGTTTATGCCCAGCTTGGGGGCAATGACTGATTGTCTGGAGCGTTATGCTACTCAGGTTCCTTCCCCTCCTCTTCAAACACCGATCTTAATGCACGAGGTCTTTTCGGAGGGTAATCTGAGTAACATTACTCAAACTGTTCCAATAAACATCTCCGTTAAACCGGGGATTGTTGAGAACATTCATGTGGGTGTGACTTGTTCTCCCGAGGAGATTCAAGTCTATACTGAGCTTTTCAAAGAATTCATAGATGTTTTCGCATGGTCTTACAAGGAAATGCCGGGAATTGATCCTAGTATTGTCGTGCACGAGATTCCAACCTATCCAGGTGCGAAACCCGTGCGCCAACGCTTACGTCCCATGCATCCTCGGAAACCCGCCGCCATCAAGGCAGAAGTTGAAAAACTTCTGAACGCGGGTTTTATTTATCCTATCCCCCTTACAGAATGGGTGTCCAATATTGTCCCTGTCGATAAAAAGCAGGGTACAATTCGAGTCTGTGTGGATTATCGCGATATCAATCGCGCCTGTCCTAAGGATAATTATCCCACTCCGTTCATCGACCAGATCATCGATGAATGTGCCGGGAGTGAGATCTATTCCTTAATGGACGGTTTCTCGGGCTATAACCAAATCAATATTGCACCTGAGGATCAACATAAGACCACATTCATCTGTCCGTGGGGCACTTTCGCGTACAAAAAACTCCCGTTCGGCTTAAATAACGTTGGCGCCACGTTTCAGCGTGCGATGTCCTACGCTTTTCATGACATTCGCCATATTGTCCAGCCTTATCTGGACGACTTTCCAGCCCATTCGGGTAAGCGAGAGGACCATCCTGAGCATCTTCGCCAGATATTTCTTCGTTGCAGACGCTACAATATCAGGCTCAATCCTCATAAGTGCGTCTTCTGCGTTGACTCTGGCCGTCTTTTAGGCTTTATAGTCTCGAAAGACGGAATTCGCCTTGACCCTCTAAAGGTTGAGGCCATCGTAAATCTCCCATCACCCTCCTCCCTGTATCAGTTACAGAGTCTGCAAGGGAAAGCGAATTTTCTTAGGCGCTTTATCCCGAATTATGCCGAGGTGGCCAAAGGATTCACTCGTTTGTTAAAGCAGAACATTCCCTTTCATTGGGACGAAGTTGCTCAGGAATCCTTTGAGAAGCTGAAGACATTGCTAGTCAATGCTCCGTTGCTTCGTCCTCCGGACTACCACCGCGACTTCACTTTGTATCTAGCCGCCGCATTTAGCACCATCGCCATGGTCTTGGTGCAGGATGACGATAATGGTGATGAACATGTTGTTTATTACCTGTCTCGGAACCTTCTCGACCCGGAAACGCGTTATGCACATGTCGAGAAGTTGGCCTTAGCAGCAGTACACGCTGTACAACGCTTTCGCCATTACATCCTTTTGCGCACGATAACAGTGGTTTCAGACTGCAACCCTATGACGTACATTCTTTCTAGACAATTACTAGGGGGCAAGTACTCCAAATGGATTGTGATCCTGCAAGAGTTTGACTTGGAGTTCACCACTGCCAAGTCAACTAAATCACTGGTCTTCGCGGATTTGATATGTTCTCTCCCTACAGACTCAGTTCCCTCACACTCTGAAGACCATATACCGGACGAAACGCTTTTTCTTATCAGTACTCGTGATCCTTGGTATGGTGACATCATAGTGTATCTTCAGACCGCGACTTTTCGGTCTGAGTTGGATAAAACTGCCCGCCGTCGGATTCGGCACCAGTCCCAACCCTACCGTATAGTAGGAGATACCTTATATCGCATTGGAGTAGATTCGGTGCTCCGACGATGCCTTACCTTAGAAGAGGCTAAGAAAGTCTTAAATGACTGTCACAGTGGCGCCTGTGGCGTACATATGTCCGGGTATGCTACTGCCCAGAAGATTCTGCGGGCAGGTTATTTCTGGCCTTCCATATTCAAGGATTGTATCACTGCAGTCCGTAAATGTCATCCATGCCAGATTTTTCAGCGCAAGATGCGCGCGCCGCCATTGTCATTGCATCCTGTTATTACCGTCGGCCCTTTTGCGAAATGGGGTGTGGATTTTATGACGTGTAACCCTCACTCGGCCGAGGGGCATGCGTATATCATTGTCGCCATCGACTACTTCACTAAGTGGGCCGAGGCGATGCCTACACTAGCTGCTGACGGGAAAACGGCTGCTCAATTTATATTCAACCACGTTATTGCACGGTTCGGGGTTCCTCAAGCCATCGTCACTGATCACGGTACTCATTTCCACGATTACATGATGGCGGAGCTGACTTCAACGTTGGGCTTGCGTCACGACAGCTCAACACCATACTACCCTCAAGCGAATGGTCAGGTTGAAGCGGTGAACAAGGTTTTGGTCACTATGCTTTAGCGAACAGTTGGGATTCATAAATCCAGTTGGCATCTCCAACTGTTCTCAGCTCTCTGGGCATACCGAACATCTGCTAAGAGTGCAACCGGATTCACACCATTCCAATTGGTGTACGGTCTGGAAGCTACTCTACCGGTTGAATGTGAAATTCCTTCGCTTAAATTAGCTGTGGAGCTCTTACCGGATACTTCTCCTGAGGAAGAACGTCTTCTGTATCTCGAACGGTTGGATGAAACCCATCGTCTAGCTGATTTGATCATCGAAGCACAAAATAAGAGGGTCAAAACTCATTTTGATCAATCTGTTTCTCCCCGTTCTTTCATCGAAGGAGACCTCGTCCTCTTATACGATCAGGCACATGATAAGCTTGGAGCCGGTAAACTCCAGCCTATGTGGCACGGGCCCTATATAGTGAAGCGTGTTTTGAAAAATGGGGCCTATGAGCTTATAGATTACGAAGGAGTTCTGCTGGCGCGGCCCAGAAATGGGATGTACCTTAAAAAGTACTATGCCTGAAGTAATTTCTTGGTATGGTGTGTGTACATAGGTGTGTGATTGTCATTTGTGTGCATGGTGTGGTGTGCTTTGTAAACATCTTTCTGCTGATCGGGTCTTCCTGGTTGTGCAGATGTCTTTTCATCCATTTGTTGGTTTCGCGGATGGTGCCTCCCGCAGTACCAGGAATCTGTCTTCCGCAGCCTGGGTAATCTACGATCCTGCTGGTGAGTTGATTGACCTACAAGGTGTGTGTTTAGGACGTACCACGAACAATATCGCGGAATATAGCGCCGTATTGGAATTATTAACCGAGGCAGTAAACCTTGGTATCCGTGAATTGCTCGTGTACCTAGATTCACAACTTGTAGTGTTACAACTGAACGGACACTATTCGGTAAGAAACCCATCCATCTTACGTCTATATTTGCGTATTCGATTACTGGAAAGGAATTTTGACTACATTACATATCATCATATACCCAGGCATTTGAATACATTAACAGATGCAGTAGCAAATTTGGTATTAGACAGACATTTGTGCAATTTATAAATCATCATCACATGTAAAGAAAGACTCATCCAGAAATAGATATGTATATATATAGATATCGAAATGTTTACATAGAGTGTGTCACATAAAACTCAAAAAAATATACATAGTCGTCTTAGTACATCCGGAGACGCTATGTCTCTCAAAAAATAGGTGTGGTATAAATCCTAAGGACTAATCCGCATGGTGCTCATGGTAGCACGTCACTGCATGCACTAGGCGCCTCAGGATTCGGTGGATCCGATTCGGAACTCCCACCGTGTGGCGCTGGTATGCCATCGGTACATCTGATAGCCGGGCATAGTTTGGGATCCCATGGGCAATCCCCTCGAGGTTCTGGATCAGTTCTTCTCCTCCGGTGCCTTCCCCCTGGATCTCAGGGGCGAGTTGTGTCCTCCGGGAGATTGGAGACATCCCGGCTGGTCTCTCAGGTCCTACATCTGCATGCATATATAATTGTGTTAAGAAAAATGTGTATTAACAAAAAAAAACATATAAACATAAAATAAAAAATATGAAGTCCTACCCAGCTCCTCGTCCCAGTCATCTCCTTCTGGTAGTGGGAGATCTGGGTCCCCAGTAAAGTCAGTTCCTGCATAGGGCCAGTCTTCCACGACAATCATCTGGCACCGTAACCACCTAAAAAACTCTGGCCTCCAGGACATCTGTTGGCCACCTCCAGATCTGGGCATCAATGCTGCCCAGCGAACCATTCTTGGCTCTCATGGTATCGGACTCGCCATTGCGGCCCCTTGGCCCTAGAAGATTGGTAAGCGTTCCAGAATGAACGATACCAAGATGGAACCATAACCAAACTGTTTCAGTTTCCCCTGTTTGCACTTTGTCAGCTGCCTTTTCATGTTGATAGTTACCGCTTCTGCCCAGTTGAACAGTAAGGGACCCATGCATTCTGAGGCCAGCAGGAGTTGGGTCTTCATGGCCTCGTGCGGAGCCTGCGACCCAGCAACCCGCGTAATGGTATGGAGAACTACTCTCAGTGCTAGATCAGGGATGGTGTGGATATCCACCTTCTTGCTTCTTGATCCTTTTTGTGCCCCGCGGCACACCCGTGCCATTACTTCTTCCATCTTTTCCACAGATGGTCTGCTTCCAGTCAGTACAGGGATTGGACCTCTGCAAGACAATCCAGTGATGAAATAAACGTCAGTGACCTCCAGTTCTAACACCTGGTCTCGTAACCTGAACACCTGTTCCTATTCATCCCAGATACTGATTAAATACTGCAGGAGCTCGGGCTGAGCTCGTAAACATGGCGTGCGGAAGAAATTTTTCAATCCACAGTTCCTAAGTGCATTCATGCAAGCTTGGCTTTGCATGGCTTGTTCATCCTCTTCTCCGTGCTCTCGTTCCTTCCATTCGATTGCCATTTTGAGTGATTATCTGCATTCACATGGTCAAAAACCCTTAGTTAGATCTTTGATGAGCTTCAAATTCCATGCAATTTGGTCTACATGTCGAAATTTTGGGCGGATTTTGAGCTTCGGCCGCTGGCGCGGCTGTTTTGTGAACAGTCGCGCCACATGGCGCGAGCCCTTTGTAAAAAAGAGCTCATTGGCGCGGGTCCGTGCCCGATACCCGCGCCAATGGGCGCAGCCCTAAAATTTTAAAAGTGGCCACACAGAACTGATTTTTAAGGGAAAGTTATTAAAAAATGAATGAAAATGAAGAGCAAAAGAGCGCCTCTTACCTGTGACAGACGAGAAGCTGAATGGTTAACTAGATTTGTCGCAATCACCGTCAGAAGTTTCTGCTCCAAAAGGACCACTGTTGCTTTTCAACAAGGTAAATAGTAAAAGTAATTTTATTTTTACCAATTTGACATATTTATAACTTTTTCGACGTTAAATGAGTTTTAAAAGTTATTTTTTATCAAATATTTGCATATGTTATGTCGAAAATGGATTTTACGCTTGCTTGGTATGTGCAGCAGCAGGTTTTTGCGACTTAAACGATGGAAACGAGTTGTATTTTATACTTTTTCGGACTCGGTAAATACACGAAAAAGTCACTCTGGAGTCATCTTTCGGCTCTTTTCTGGCTCTCTAAATATGAAAAGATCGCCGAGGCCCTTGTCGTTTCGATCTCGTTAAAATGGACACGAATCGACATTCACCCAGTATAAGTTTAACCCTTTTTCGGGCTGGGATGGATTGATTACTAAAAAGGAATACCCTAGCCTATCGCGACTAGGAGGTTTTCCCGGATATTGTTTTCTACCTTTTCGGATCTGGGGAACTATTTACGAAAAGGGACCTGTGGAGTTTTCTTTTCTGCTGTCTTTTCAAACTCTCTAAACATGAAAAGACGCCGAGTTCTTCCTTTGTCAGACTCGTTAAACCCTGATGATATTGGATCTAGTCGAAATGACGTTCTCCGAGTTCCTCCTTCCTAGGACTCGTTAAATGCACTAGGATGGATTCGCCCGAAGAGCGGACTTATATTGCAAGCATATGCTATCCCCTTCAAGCTTGTTACTAAAAATAATTGGGGTACTCGCCAGCATTGGTGGGGGAAAAATGGAACCATCGTCGTTATCGTCGGCGGTATGTCGCTCTTGAACATGGCGCTTGGCATCTGCATTAGGTGTTGGGTTAAGGACATCTCATCTCGCTGCTTCACTTTGCCTCAGTGGGTTTGATCTCTTTTTGGCCTCTCATCTTGTTCATTGCCTGTCCCCATGACCTTTGATGCGTTGATGTCAAATACGCCAAGTTCACTGCCAAGTCCTCTGTCGTCACGTTTATATTTTCAAGAGAAGTTGGCCTCTACAAATATCAACCTTCCTCTGTTTCTCATACGATCCTGATTCACAAACAAAAACATCATGTTCCTCTGTCTCGTGTCGATGATGTGGGAATCATTATGGCCCACCTTCGATCAAGGTCACTTCCTGTCGACATCAACTCATTATCCGGGAAGTTGGTCTAGAGACTCCTTATGGTACCTTGGAGCCTGCATGCCTCAATGGCAGGTTCGTCGTATTCGACGAGAGGTTTACATCATTGGCCTCCGATCGAGTGATTCTGCGGGTGTTCGACGTCAACTCATTTATTCGCACGCCGTAGATTGTACCTGTAGTACCTTGAGGACCATTGTCATTATTGGTGGTTTCTCTCGCATCTGTTAATAGCTTTCATCATTGGCTGGTAATCAGACGATGTTCTTGCATGTTCGACTTCAGCTCACATATTCGCATGCTTGAAATTGTACTCTGTTGGGTCGAGATGGAGCGCAAGACCCTGGATTGTGTCTGTTGTAATCCAGGCTGCGATTGTGGATTATTATCATTATGTACATGACTCATTGATTGGATGGCTGCGACCATACCTGAGTCTATTTGTTTGATCTTAGTTGGATGGCTGCGCCCATACCCTGGATCCGGATTATAGCATACTCTATTTCGGATGGCTGCGTCCATACCATATACATCATGTACTTGAGATATCAGTTGTATCTTTCTGCGCAGGTTTTCCGACGGCGGGCCTTCAGTTGAACATGTTCTCGTAAAGCATTTCACCCCTCTCTCTCTCGGGCCTCATACTTTAGGGGGCATCTGTTATACAGTAATTTGTCACCATCCCTACCATTCCCCGTCCCGCACAATGGAGGACCCATTTTGTGACCTGTGAACATTGTCATGCCTTGAAAACTTCATCAATGCATTCCTCTAAGCATGAGCTTCATTTGCCCTTGAGACATCTCCTTGCAAAAATCATGAAAAAAATCCCTTTTGGCATTGGCGCGGGAAGGCAGTTCAGTACTCGCGTCAATGGGGGAAATCCTGCAAAGAGGTCGCGCCAACTGGCGCTCTGTCATAGAGCAGTAGTCGCGCCACCCAATTTAGGGACTGTTTTTTAAATAAAGATGGCGGAAGTTGAGTTCCAACAAACTCACAAACAATTGCCTATCTTGAGTTGGGAGGTTTGGCTGCGGGAGTTCTATGGAAGGGAAGTGGTTTTGCCACCTCCCATGGAACCTTCCTTGTTGATAGGGCCAATCCCATAATAATAGGGATCCCAACTCCTTCCTTCCCCATCTATAAAAGCCTGCTCAAATCCATGGCAAGCTAGTTTTGAAGGGCCTAAGCTCTGAATCTCCATATTTCCAAGAGCCTTTGTGTTGTAAAGAATCCTCTCTTTCCCTTAAGGCTGACTCAAGTAAGGAGACCCATTGTCGAGAGACTCCGAAGAGGTTTTCCTTCCTCGCGAGCTTTAAGTAGACGTGGACGACCGGAGACCCGTCCGAAGGAGACCGCGACGTCAACTTGGTTGTAATATTTCTTCGTTCATTATTTAATAGATGATTATGATTATGGTTCCACCGTTTCCCATCATGTTAATGCGAGTAACATCCTTCTTCGACCGATGTTTAGGTTACGTGTACGGATTTTTATGCTTGTATCCGTTCGTTTCTTCCATGTGGCAAAAAATTATCCGCGGAGACCGGGGGTGGAGGGATTGTGATCCGTCGAGGTCGAGGAACAGTGATCGCTTCTTCTTCGATCGCGCGTTGGAATCGGTAGGCTTCTATTCCTAGTCTTTTCATTCGTAACTAGGAGCTTGCGTCATAAGGTCATTGTCGGATTGTTGCTACCGCCGGGCTAGTAGGGATCGCTCTCGTCCACAGAGGGGATTTACCTCCTCAACACTTTCCAACCCACTTCAATGTCGATTTTTCCCGTTGAAAATCTTTCCTTGTGAATCATCTCGACTCACATCGATGATGGAACCTCCTATTCATTCTCACTAGTCTTTTATCCACTTGCTTCAAATTCTTCTTTGGATGCAAAGGTCCAACAATGGTCAATGATATGTCCTTCTTCGACAATGAGTGCAAATCTTTTGCATATTTTTTCAAGTCACCTTTTTCATATTATGTTCAAAGATCTGAAACTCGATGGTTATACAAACCACAACATACAACAACTTTTTTCTCCCATTCATGCATGTAGATTTTTCATGCTTCTTTTACATAATCATAAACAACATGATTATAGGAATAATTATACCTTGAATGTTGCTTTAATGTCCATCTTTTTCACCTTCGAGAAGATGAACTTGAAGAGGTTCCAGCCTTGAAGACCAACAACATTGTTCATGTCCTTAGAGTTGTCACAACTCTCTTGTTCGCCATAAGCTACATGTCTAAAAGCATCTGGCCGCAACATGGGTTTCAAAATTGCATTCATCTTTATTAAAAACTTCTTCAAGGCTCGATGGTTTGAACTCGCAACAAAAGTCCTTCTTGGAACTATTTCAAGCCCCTTCATGGCTTTAGAACTTTCTCCATAAATTTTTTTCCATAGCCAAGACCCAAATATTTAGGCCTTCTCAACCATAATTGGCCCAATCCACACCTTTGCATGTTTGCCTAACTTTCGACCTTCATAGCCCATTTTCATCATAAATTTGGACCTTGTCTCTCTAGTTTGTTTTTTCAAAATAATGCATACATTTATTCGAGAGGAAATTGAAGAAAATTCTTTAATTATTTACCTCCTCTTCAAGCACATGCTTAGCTAAGGATTCTTTGGCATCATGAAGTCGAATTCCATCTCATGCATCTTTTGAAGAAGTTCTGCTTTCTTTCTTCATAAAGCAACTAACTGCTCTTGAATTTTAGTGCTCTCCTTTACATCTTCATACAACTCGTTGCACCATATATTTCATGATGTGAAAGTCCCGCTCATCTTCTTTATCAAAGAGTCTTGCAAAGGAGGAGGATTTAGAAACATCGCTCGATGAAGTTGTCATCACTATGTAAATGAATTAAAGAACTTCAACAACACCCGATGTTTCCAAACAATTTGGTCGTAGATCCAAGCTCTTCTGCAACTTGTATCTCTTCTTCAAGCAAAATCTTCTTTGCAAAACAATCCCTCTTATGCTTCAAGGGTTGCCTTGAGGCTGCCCTTTGGGTAAGGAGGATACTTTCGCATTTTTCCTTATTGTCCTCTTTCTAGAATTAGCTATGCGTAGCTCCCCTTTCACCTCTAGCAAACTCAAACTTGTAAGCATTGGCCTAATTTGCAAACAAGCAAATTATTTGCACCGTTAAACACCCTTCAAGTCAAACAAGCAAGCAAGAAACCCATGCTATTTCAAGCAAGAAAATTAGTAAGCTGATAACAATCCCTGATCCGATATGGGTATCGACTTTTTTTCTATGCAAGCACCTCCCACTCAATTAAAACAAATTAATGATCTTGCTTATACATGCATGTAAAATTGAATTACCCAAGTGTATGTGTTTAATCGGTTTAAGGTTTTATTTGTGAGAAATCAAACATTTTTTAAGCTGATTAAAATCATGTAACCACCATAAATTGTAGCTAATTAACCAACAACACATAACACGTTAAATATAATAAAGGATTTCACCTCAACACCACATGCTCTCCTTGAGCCTACGTCAATGGACTGGCTCTTTGGACAGATGTTCAATTTATTTTAAAATTTGATGCTCAACCTCGAATGGTTTTTTGGACCGTAAAAATGGGTTTAGAATACCAAAATACCCCCGGATTGAATTCGCCGAAACATCTCGGAAATGGATCTAGGCTCTTCGGGTCACCTCGGGGCCGATGTCCCGAGCTTCCCCGAGCTTCTGTGTGGCACAAACTCTCCATAAGTCCTTTCGCTTCCGTATAACCTGCCCTACTATCTCCATCACATATCAATCATCCAAAATAGGTTGTTTATTTGCTCGTAATGAACCTTGTGCTCCCGTTCTATGCCTCCAACACCTTGTGGCACTGGCCTCGAAAATTCCTTGTGTTTCTTCAAATTTCTAGAAGTCTCCAAATGCTTCGAAACCTCTATCATTGGATTCATAAGGTTCAAGATAGTTAGAAATGACTATTGGTTTCTTTAGAATGGCCTATGGTTGCCTGGCTAGGCCTCATTCCCCCGTTGGCTCTCGGTGGCCCCAAGGGCCCTCGGGAACTTTCAAAGAAAAATCACGCTCAAAAGTCCTCAAATGGCTCGAAAACCTCACCGTTGGCTCTATATACCCTGAATTAGTCAATAATGACTCTTCATTCACCTTGCACGTGTTCTAAAATTTGTTTCTGCTACTTTTCCTGTATCTCACAGAAAACCTTAATTAAATGTGGAGAACTTCGCTAATCGGAGTTAGATTAGGGCTAATCGGCTAAATTTGGCGCGCCCTTATCCGCTCCACCAATAAAGTTGTGCATTAAAATTTATGGTTATGGTGGTGGCTACATGTGCACCCTCAACTCATGGCTTATACGTTAGCGTAAATAATAATACACACGGGAGTTTTCAAACATACATACGTTCGTCGATCAACATCGTGATCCCTTTATGGGACTTCGCAATATCAAAAAATTACCATCAGAATACAAGGTACATCATGCATCGAGAGACATGCAATCTTACATCGCATGTCACAAAATATAAAAAATTCCCTTAACGTTTAAAACAATACAAGTGTCGACGCAAAGTTGCAATCACATCGCCACATCGCAATTGGCCGAAATACCTTCGTTATCGCAGATTTAAGATTTTGCATATCGCAAATCTTAACCCATCGCCTTTCGCATTGTCGTCATATAACTTGTCGCACTTCAAATTTTAAATTTATACCATTAAACCTTATTCCTTGTAAACTTCGGGTCGTTCCCGTGTGCTGATATCCAATTACTGCCTGGTCTCGATCCGACGATCCTCATCATCTTCAATTTTCACGCATCGCATGTTAAACAATTTACTTGCGAAACTATTTTAATGCAAACTTGTTATGTGTGATGTGTTATGTTTTCCACCGCGATGAGATCTCTCCCATCGATCTCCCCACCGCCGCTTCGTGATCTAATCATCACCCCGACCCTCATTGTCGACTCCATCCTACGACCGTCCGTTCCACCTCGCAACATTTCGCGGTTGTAACCGATTCTAAGGCGCAGTTCAAGACTCTATGACAACCACTAATTTGGATCCCACTTTGTTGGTCGATCCGGCTCGAACTCCGTTTTGGAAAGCGAACAACAAGCCATAACTCAATCATACGAACTCGTAATTTGATGAAACGAGGTGCGTTGGAATTGGTGATGAGCCTCACACTCATCTTGGTTTGAAGTATTTTTTAGCACTTTGAAATTTTAGCTAATCTGAAGCCCCGATCCCAACCGATTAGCCTAGTGACCCCCGGATCGACCGTGGCGGTAAAGCCTAAGAGACTAGGAGGCACTCAAATTCTCATGGTGCAGGTGGAGAGCTCGGTATATCCATGCTTGTTTGGTTCTTTTTTGGTTGGTTACCAGTCCCACATTCATGCTTTTGATTTGTTGAAGAGAGATTTGGCTCACCTATGGTCGGGTGGAACGTGAAGTTCCATATTCCAAGTTGGATTTTACATTCAAAAGAATGGTATGAGCTCATTCTCCGGTATTTGGCATGAAAATTTATTGGCTTATGTATGGATTTATTTGTTGTTATATCCATTTTATTTTCTTTGTTATTATGTTGTTGGTAAGCATGTATTCGATAAGTGAATATGTATGAATTTTATCTATGTTTTTACCCTCGTAAATGAAATGCACAATGTATCTATTCAATTATGTTTTATTATAGCCATGATATATGGGAGCAATGTTTAGCTATTCTCATATTTGCAAGAGACCCTCATGCTTTCATTCTCTTTGCCGTTGCTAATTGTGAGATGCAATGTTTGCATGATGTCAATAAAATCCTGGCCATGACCGGGGTGGGCTTCGATGAGTTCCCGATGATGTGATTGCTTCCATATATTTACTTTAATGTTATTTTCCTCTCCTAAATTTACATGAAGTTTTGGGCAAGGACATGGCCTATCGAAATGGGTACGATCTTCTTGAGTCAGAGGCACAAAGATTGAACTTTTTTGAAGCCATAACCGCGGCCTTGAAAAGGCAAGACATAAAGTCATCTAGTGCCGAATCATATTAGTAGCCTCTCGTCACATGTTTACCTCGCTGGCCATTACTTGGGTATATGTGGTAAGAGGGTGTTACATTCGCTCAAACCTCATATTTAGCCAAGTATTCTCGTGAAGATGAGCACCTCCCAAAACCGAAGACCTGAGTAGGCTTCTCTATTTTAGGTACCAGTGAAACCCTACCCCGCTCACCTTGTGGTCGTCCCTAAAATTCTTTCCACTAATGTTACTTCAAATCATGACACCACTAGGGGGCCATGGTCGTGGATCGTACGTTGTATGGGCAGACACCCGGTCCCCAACCCAAGGCTTCGACATCACCGAGGGGAACCTCCAAATACAAAATACCCATCGGGAAACTAATCGAAGGCGAGCTACCTTCTCTCACACTCCAATGTTTTCGCTTAACTTCATAGGAGTGGTCCCGAGGCATATGAGTGCAACACGATTTTTCTCTCTTTAATGACAGCTCAGTTTTCAATTTTTTGTGATCTTGGGAAAGTTTACTCACCACCGCCAGCCCGAGATCCTAGCCCTAACTAATATGTGTGTGTTTCTAAAAAAGAATGCTCTAGCAAGCGCAATTTATGTACTGTATTAAAGTCTTCGTAGGGTTGTGGAAGTATGGATTTTTATGTGACTGACACAATCCACACAAGAAAAATGATTTAAATTTTCATTCAATGAAAGAGCTTCCTACAAGGAGAGGTTATCTATACATCCATGTAGTAACACACATCAAAATTGCATTTCAAACAATGTAGATATATAATGCTCTCTAACAACCAACCCAATATATACAAAATTTAATTAAATACGGTTTAAAGATAAAACAAATTTTTTCTATTTCTCTTTTCTAAAAAATGCACTTAAGCTATTTTACTAAAAAGAAAAATGAGTATGTGAACAACTAACAAATCACAACATATAGTTAAGTAAACTGCAACGTACTATAGACAGCTTTTCCAACCCAGAATTCACAAGATCAAGAATGTCAAGATTTTGGTCAGATAACGCTTCTGAGACAAGAAGAGCATTAGCCGGACTAATACCTGGACAGCCTAGGTAGTATTATAACGCTCCTGCTGTACAGTCAAGGCATCACATAGAGGCACAAGATGCAAAATGGCAATTTAGGTTTGATCGAGGTTAAAATATCAAAGAAGGTGGGTGGGCACACCGAGTGGTCGATGAAGCAAGGAGTACATGAAGTCATGTAGAGAAAGAAAGGGATTAGGAACTAACGCACAAACCAAGAACTACAGTAGTCCCCGTGGAGTCTCCAATTCTACTATAGGGTAAATTGCATGGGTAGTGAATGAAATCCCCTATCGAACCTTCTCAGACCCAAGGCAAGACCGTAATATTGGGTCCTAAAATATCGCGCAGAAAACATGTATATATCTGTGTTAACTAATGATCGACAAAGCCAAAGAGAGAAGAGTTAATTTCAACGTGGTGGCAACCTTGCTAGAGATCTCACGTAGCAAAGTGGAAGACCTCCTACTAGCTCCTAGATTAGATCCCGCACACAAGCAAGAGAAAGCGTAATATCTACAATATATAAATGTTAACAATCAAAAGACTAACATACAATCGAATATGTAAACAAGCATTCATGCCTACTACTTATCATGTTCCATTGAAAAAATATATAAAGTAACATAACATCACAGTTACCAAGCAGACAGAATAAGAGATACGTATATTATTAAATCAAAGAGATTACAACTATACTCTGGCCGACCAAGTCTCCCTCTAGCCCTTCACCTCCATTCTCTTTGTCTCTTTCAACTCCCTTGGCATGACAATGATTAAGCTCTCAATTCTCAATGAATCATGCAAGCATTATAACCTCACACCATTGAACAACTATTTGACCTTTCTGCATTGTATGAGTCTCCAATTTATAGGATTAGGGAGGTCACCTCATACTTCTTCCATTAGTTCCAATAAGGAAAAATATATTACCTTTTCTTGCTTTATTGTTGTTTCCCTTTTCCACGGACTGAGATAGGCTTAGGAACATCTGTAATGAATATTGATCAACAAAGTTTCCTACTTTTTTGAGGCCGATCGATCGAGTGAAATGGATGCCGCCGCTAACTCATGTTTTGACCTTTCTGGACTATGAAAATTCACTCATGCTTCCTTAGGAAAACAATGTGTTAACCTAGGCACTAACACCCTTTTCTAGGGGCTACAATCGTTATAACTCTTGTTGATTGCTTCGAGGTGCATTACCTTGGAAAATAGGCTTGTAATTTGGGTCTTTCCTTCAACCAATTCGCCCTTCTCTCTAAGTCAAGGAGGAGGTAATTTTGTTGTATAGTGTTGGGTCATTGTTTGCCTTTAACTACTGTTTTTTACTTTAAACTTCTTACAGACCGCCAAATCATATGAATGTCCAACACCATGCCGCTCATATGACTCATAGGAGAATCTTTGTAGTCTACCATTATGTGCTATTCATCTTTGATTTCTCCTCGCAATGTGCAATATGTTAGCTAAACCAAATCATAAATAAACCAGTCACACTAGTGTAATTTGGAGATGATATAACCTCGCAAGATCACCCAATCAACGCAAATACATGTATACATAATCATAACATCATATAAACTCGTAACACATGGTATATTAGTGCATAAACATCATTAGACTAGTTGGATTCCAACATCAATGCATAATCATACCAAATACACACCATGACCCAATGCATGACAACCCCAACCATACCAACGCAAACTTGACTACATGCACCCATATGACATGTATAACCAACACATGAACAACCAATGCATGAGATCAACATAGAGCATCACATAAGCAAGCATACACGGAACACACAAGCATAACCAATGTGTGACCTAGCATAAACAAGAAGCATATACAAATATGTAGCAACATGTAAGCAAGTGTGCACTAACAATACATACATGAAAGCCACATAACCAAGCTATAAACACATGACAACATGTTGAAAACAACACCATCATCCCTTTCATGGGTGACACCACTACCATGGCTAACACAAATACGTATGCAACAAACACATGTTTACATAGGTATGAGAAACACATATGCAACCAATAGAAAAGCATGACCAACACACTACCCATCCAAACTAAGTGGGTTGAACTTGGCCTTTATACCACTCTACAAAGACCCTCTTCCCACATCCTACACAAGCAACCAACCAACCTAGGTAAAATGTGATGAGAGGCTACTATAATGATATTAAACCTCCTGTGATGACCTTAAGGAAGTGGAACCTGAAAACACAACCTACAAACACCAGACAACAAAAAAAAACACCCGAGGAGGTAACCTAACCTTTAGGTCTTCACTACGGGGTCATACCTGATATTTGACCTTGAGCCATAGCCGTAGTACAAATATCGCATGTTAGCGATCAAGAGGCCATGGCCGCAGGCATAACATCGCATACGTCGTAGCCCCAAAAACTCATTTTTGTTCCAAAGATCCCAAGATTTGAGCCATCTTTTCAAGCACATAACCCTAATGCACTACCCAAAACTTCATGAAAAGTTCAGAGATGATAAATAACAACAAGGAAATGATATGGAAGCAATCACATCAATAAGAACTTCATCGAGACCCCGTTAGCCATGACAAGAATTTTTTTAAACATGTCAAGCAACATGAAAGCCACAGTATAAACAACAAATCGTAGCATAAAGGCCCCATACTTATATGAGAATCACTAAAAATCATTGCTCCCCTACATCATTACTGTTATACAATCCATTTTACCATAGATACATTTTGTATTCATTTACAAGTAAAAACATGGGGAGAACCATACATCATCACCGTAAAATACATGCTCATAAATCAGCCGTAATAACAACAAACTACCATGGATACAACAACAATAGAATCCACATATAAATAAGTATATTTGCATACCAAATACCAAGGGAATGAATTTCTTTATTAATGAATTTAGAAACCAACAAGAGATGGGACTTCCACTGCTCACCGACTATAGATTGGCCGAGCCAAGTCTCACTTCGCCGAATCATTGCCATGCCAATCCAAGAATGAATGTTAGAACTCATCAAACACATCAATCACAATAAATCTAGGGCTTCCGTAGGCCAAATCACCTCAACCCTCAACCAATGATTCCACCCCACGATCGTACATCACAACCATCATGGATTAGTCTTTATCCAAGTTACTCCGGTGGCTTCCACGACTAGTAACTCAACCCAAACTATAGGGCTTCCGTGTTTGTCCAACTAGGGTTCCAAGACTAAGAATTCAACCCACCTAGGGCTTCAGAGCATTTGTCCAACCAAGGCTTCTAGGACTAGTAACTCAAACTCACGCTGTTCACTCCAAGCCTCCAGGACTTTGGGGTGAAATCATGAGAACCAACTATAAAACAATCAATGGAAATAAACCCACAACACCATGTGGCAATCTAGGAAATGGCAAGGCTAGGAAAATCCACATGCATACACCATGCATGCCAAAACTAGTGAGAAAACATGCACGCAACTTGGTACCGCAATCAAAACTCAATGTAGTTGTTGATCCCAACAAGTCCGCTCGCGCTTTCCTACTCTTCCTTTGTCTTCGCTCCAAATCACCAAGTGTCCACACTTCAAGAGTGCTCAAGAAAATCCCCAAGTATCCAAAAGTATGAGAAATAAAGAATAATGAGAAGTCCAAAAATGTACTCACCAAAGGTATCAACCTATCCTCACAAGCCTTTTTTATCAAGGAGACCTCTATTTTCTTCATTTTCCATTATTTTCCTTCTTCTATTTCCTCCTCACATGCAACCCGTGACCTTTTACCTCCCTTTTCTTCTAATTTCCATTATTTTCATAACAAATGTGTCAAAAATACATTTTGCCTTTTGTACCTTAGCCATAGCCTTCGCCAATTTCCTTAGCCATACTAAACCATGTGAACACCTACATTAGGATGTTTTTCCCAACATTCAACTTGGAAATACATTTACCATCAACTCGTTATTATTTTAACTTTATTACATGGAATTTTCACCAAGGCTAATACGGGCTACTTCATTCCTCGCATGTTTCTCACCACAATGAAGACTCATCATATTTTATATTTTTAGGACCCCATTTTGGGCACTCTCATTAGTGTATGTAATCCCTTCGACATATATCGTGTGACATAGACCCATATTGCAATTGCTTGGCGACATAATCAACATATGATGACATGGATTCGTTGTGTACTTCCTCGATGGCCATGAAATTGCCTATTTTCTTCTCATGTGGATTTACAATATATTCTATTAGCAACCATGATCTTCATTTTGCAACACGTGGCCCCGATTGACCACCTCTACCTCTTTCATTAATTAAGCTAACAACCATCCACTCCAAGAACTACATCGCCAAACTCCATGTCTTCATGAGCATTTGCAAAGTAGGGGAAGACTTGAGGAACCATGACATCCGAGAAGGGCCTGCTTTTCCAACATAGATTTAAACTTCTGTTGTTTCTATTTTTGTATAACTAATTATTATCATGATGGGGATACATGTTCATCCTCAACTATCAACTTGGGAGTAATACAAGTAATGCAAAAAATGGGAAAATTTCTCATTATTGATTTTCTTTTTCTTGGTAAATATAAAGCTCTATCACACCTCAAGACAAGTTGGTCGACTACCAAAACAACCTAATTTGATTCTCTCTCTCAACTAAAAATTCAAATCTCCTTTGCAAAAATTGTTCCTCATAGTTGACTACCAAAACAACCTAATTCTTGATTCTCTCTCTCTCAACAAAAAATTCAGAGCTCCTTTGCAAAAGTTGTTCCTCATAGTTGACCGTATTGATTGGGTTAACTTTGCAAATCATTAGCTCTCTATGTAGCAAATCAATAGTTATGTGGTCTCTTTGCTAATTCTTAAACACTTTAAATAAAAATAAAAATAAAAATAAAAATAAAAAAAAATAAAAATAAAAACAACAACAACACTTACAACCATTATCCCTTCATACAATATTTATGTTTAATGTTAGAAATTTTGATAAAGTAAAAAATTTCAAAACAAGCTTAAAAAAAGTTAACCTAACATTTTAATAAAACACATCCATACTATATCTATATGTTTTAAACATACCTCGTCAATTAAAATTTGATATTATAATACTTGCTTTACCTTAACAAAGGTATACGTCACATCTCATGACACAACCTCTTCCAATGAAGGAAAAATTTCAACAATATATATCATGTCACAACAAACTTTTTCTCGTCAATAGCATTATATAAGAAACTTTCTTACAAGATAACATGTCTTTCGCAAACTTTCCACACATCAACTTTTTATTTAGTATGACGTACAAATTATGTCACAAATGTATATTACACTTATTAAAAATAACAAATTTTATAATACACTTTTTGGTAACTTCAAAATCTACACTATGTAGAAAGTTAAAAGTAAAATTATAATCCAGGTACCCCCAAATTTAAAGTCACTCTCTGCAAACATCCCTTTGCATAATGATTATTGATGAAGTGATACCAAAAACCATTAATGAACTTTACAATATAACAGTTGATAGAGCGTAAGATAAATCATGATATTGGTCTGGGCCATGAGTGATAATTCAAGGCTACTAAATACATCAACACATTGCTGCTTCTTATGTCAATTTTAGTTAAGACCAGAAACCCTGAATCTTTACCAAAATACATGACTACTGATTCCCTGTAAAATGAAAGAGCAACGATCACAAAAAATGTGAGTAGGGACATCTATGGCAACAGCAAGCCATGCAAGATGTCAAATATCACATTAATTTGCAGTTACAATTATAACCGTCTCATCTCATGTCTTGGACTTCTTTGTAGCAGGCACCGCTTGGGCTTCTGAGGAGCCGCCCTTTTTACAGCCTTAGCAGGCTTCTTGGCGACAGCAAGCTTTCGGCAGGAGCTTCTTTCTTCACAGTTGACCCTCTCAACAAGGCGCTGCTGCCTTTCTACCTTTTTCAGTGGACGCCGCAGGCTTCGGCTTAGTGACATTAAGAACCTCGGTTACTTTGACAGAGGTTTTTTAGCAGGCTCGAGACCTTCTTGGGCCTAGAAGCGCCGCCTTGGACTTAGCAGCAGGCTTATTGGCCAGGGATTTGGTTTACCAGCCTGGCGGCTTCGGCTTCACCGGCTTCTTCAACTCCTTTGAAAGCTTGAAAGAGTTCTTGACCTTGGTGAGCTTGCCAGATCTGGCAAGATTTCTGCTGAACTGTCAGCAGCTTCTTGAATGCTGGCAGGGAGTTGGGACTGGTGCAATTTTCGTTGCCGATATAGGCTGCTATGGCATACTGGCTAGAACCGCTCCTCTCCTTCAAAGAAGTAATCGCTTCTGTGATCATCTGCGGAATAAAAATGAAAATGAAACCCTTGCATTCTAAATACAATGTGAGGAAAAAATTCAGAGGCGAAGAATTGAAACCTGAAGATATGTAGGATGAGAAGGTGATGGTTTCTTGATCTCCTTGAAGCTCCTTGGCTTCTTTTCTTTGTCACTATACATAGGCTTTGCAGTTGGTTCCAGCTGGAAGACATTTGTTTACACCACTAAATTGTTCAAAAACTACAAAAGATAATGATACCAAGAGACGAGATTCGATGCACAGACAAATATCGAGAAAATAAGGTTTGGATGGTAGAAAATGAATTGTTATTGCTGGTTATATAGACAGGGGAAGAGAAGGGTACCTAGAGATGCACACCCTCCCCGGTCGGCTGGCAGGTCACTAGCTCATTTTTTTCCGCCGGATAGTTGATCTGACGGTCAGGAATCACCCGATCATCCTGCCACGGATTGAGTATTCAAAGCGAGATTCGTTCTGGGTCGTTACAAGAAAACTCATGGGAACTTTTTATATTTATTATTTTAAATACCAGTTTAAATTACCATAAAGGAAACTTTTAACTTTGGGTTGGTGCGTTGAAGAATATATACCTTTTACCTGGAACGAGGAGCTGAACTTTGCTTTGTTATGAGGCACACCTTTAAATTCGGTGGTCCCTTTGGAATTACTTAAACATCTTTTAATTATTTTTTGAAGTGTTCTTTCCAATGAATCATTTTACTTATAAAAAAACATTTTTAATAAATTACACCTAAATTTCCAAATATAAAGCAAAGTTTCACCTAAGCTTAATTTTATTGTTATCTTTTCAATCCAAAACTACCTTTATTAATACCTCTTCTTTGCTTAAAAATTTCGTCACTAATTAGCAACACGTATTTTTTGCTATCTCTTCTTTCATTTCTAGAAGTACAAAGTTTAAAACTTTCTTTATATAATTATTGTTCACTTCACAAGATATTATTAATGTTATGTTATGGGACAAGATTGGTGAATGACATTTTTCTATTATTAATAATTTATAAAGGTTTAAGTCTTTATTAAATATGGATAATAGAATTTTTCGATTTATCGATATTTTATGTTTTGAAATTTTTTAATAAGATATTTATTATATGTGTAATTTTTATTATTAAACATTTAATTAAGTCTAATTAAAGTGGTTAAGAGGAAAGTTATCCTCTTACTTATATTTAACTTTATAAATTATATGTTGAGCTTTATCACCAGGATTTTGCAATTTTCGCAATTGGCTTTTATTCTCAATGTTCTCTATGAGATTTTGAACCTAAGGCCTACTCTCTGCCGTGGAACTTTATTATTTTCTTAATTTAGAGGTCTTATTTTTAGCCACATTTGGACCTCTATTAGTTATTAGGGGCGTAGGGGGCTTTCCCCCCAACTATCATTGGTGAGCCCTAGTATTGCACCAAGAGTGTTACAACTTCCAAGGGTTGTCCTACTTTACTTTTATCAACCCGAGGTTCATACAAGTCTGAGGTGACATTGATATATACACAGAGACGCATTTTGTTCATGTCATCCTCTTCTCGCTTTACGAAAGGGTGTTATTTCTTAAACTATGATAAAATCAAAAAGTAAATTGCCGGAAGGAAATGACAAAAAAAGGAAAACTATTTAATTCATAAAGGAAATGACTAAATGAAAACTAATTTAACGTAAAGGAAATTATTTAAAGAAACTAAATTAAATTGTTGAAAAGAAATGACATGAAGGAAACTAAACTAAATTGCTAGAAATAAATAGCAGAAGGAAACTAACTCTAAACCGCAATTAACTTGGCCAAATGGCTAAATGCACTTCATTTGTTGGGCGAAACGGAAGTCAAGCACTTTTCCGAGAATCAAGGGCCGAAAACTTTTTTTCAAGAATAGTTCTACCGAACTTCTTAGAAATTTTTACCGAACTCGTGATTTCGTTTAGACGACGGTACACCTATTTGCCATAAACGAATTTTCGTCGGAGATGGGAAAACTCTACGACAAAAGTTCGGCCAAATTTTTTACTTTTTAAAAAGTTCGACCGAACTAGTTTTATAAATAAATCGCCCGCAATGTTGGTTTGTTTACCGCTTGATTATTCGCGCGCTGTCCGTGGATCGTTCGTCGCTATGTTCGTGCGTTGTCTCAGACCTGCTCGCTCGCTTCCGTTCGCGTGTTGTCCGTGATCGTTCGCGTTCCGTTCACGCGTTTTTTTCCCCGCCGACCGTTGCTCCTCCCGTCCGTGACTATTCGTCGCTCGTTCGTGCGTTTTATGTGATCGTTCGTTGCCCCTTCGTCGACGCGTGTTGTTTGTATATAGGGTATGTTCGGAAAGCGGAATCTTTGTAACCTGTGATGACCTTTCCACAAAAGAATTTTGAGTAGGAATAATGAACAAAAATGATCAACTGCTCCATCGTTTGTTTTTTAGCTTTGTTTGCCGTGTTTTTTTACCATTTGAGTTCATTTTTTTTATTCGCAGAGCGTAATGGTTTTATACAGTCATCAAATTTGCAGTTACGTGCCGTGGAGGTGAGGGGAATAATATATATATATTAATGATCCGTAACATAGGTGATTAGACTAGTGCCGCGCACATCATATACCAACTATGGGTGCCATCGCCCGAATATATAAAGTTCTATGATGTGCCGAAGCCCGGTGAAGCATACCTCCCTCACCCTTATGATAATAAGAAAACATGCCCTTCCTTTTTTCCTCGCTCACCAATCTTCTTAGACCTTCAAACACCAATAAGAAAAGAAGTGGAGACAATTGTCATCCTCGTCTAAGCCCTTGAGAAACATGAAAAAGGCCTCGAATGAGAACCCATAGATCAAAACAAAAAAGTGGCTCAAAAGATACACCCCACAATCCAGCTTGACTCGATTGAAGATTCGCGCAATTTGCATAACTAATGACCCGATATACAAACTACCACTCTTATTGTAATATTTTTTGAGATCAAGTTTTTAACTACAAGTAGACTCTTAAGATTTAATTGAATGAAGCACTTCTTGTGTAGTCTCAAATACATCATGAACTTTTCTAGTGAATAAAACCCAAATTGTTCTAACTTCTTCTAAAACAATCTTTGGAAAGAATTCATTTTAACCTATTAACAATTACTTTCAAGATGAGTTTGTAGGTCGAATTGCTAGGGAGATGGGCCTCGAAATCCCCAAAGGAGGGCCAATTTTTTTTTTGGATTTAATGCAATAAATCTAGAATTTAGAGCTCCCAAGACTTTCAAGGCTTTAGATTCATCTAAGACTCTTATTAGCTCCTCTAATAAACATCATGGAATCCCAATAAAGCTCTGTCACTCATATTAGGCCTAACTTCTTATTTTCAAACAAGTTTAAAATCGATTTTGATTCCTTCGGTAATTTCCTCGCCCAAAATATGAATTTATATCTTCACTTATCCACCTTGGGAAGAGGATAACACTCGGGCATTCTGCTTGAGTCTAGTGGTTCTTTTTTGAAGAGATCTTGAAAATATTGCTCGCTGTACCCAAATATATGTCTAAAGCTCTTGCCTTCTCTCAATTTTTTTGAGGTCCATTCCCCAAATAGTATTGACATTTTTTTCTATGATTTACATGTTTCGGAAAATTAGTGAACTCGTTATCACTCAAATAACTAGATGGCTCTACTTTGAAGTCTTCATTGAACTGCTTTCCTTTTCTAATAGTGCTCGTTTTCTCCCCTCCAAAATTTTCAAAGACCTGCAGTCTTTTCAAGAAAAACTGCATTTACATTATTGTCAAAAAGCCTAGAAATACCCTTCTTCTACTTAAAAGATCCTTTTTATCTTCCGTTGCCTTCTTTTTAGACTAGCGTACCATCGAATATTTAATTCCATATCAATAAAGGTATAATACTTTGGTTCATATTGTCCATTATGTTTGTTATTCTATTTCCTTTTGTGATATATTTGAGTAATATTTGTAAGTTGTAACTTTCGCTTTGAATATTTCTATTTGGCACACCACAAATAGGAATTTAAACTATTAAAATTAAGTAATATAGATTTAATTAATCGTACGTATCAAGAGGTGTTAATATGGATTTAAGTTACCGTAAATGAAATTTATAATTTTTTTTTTTTTTCGGTTCATTTACAAATATTTTTTTTGAAAGTTAATATTATTTAAACTTTTTATAGTATGAGTAACTCTTGTCTTATATTTGACTAATTTTTATATAATTGAAATTCAAAAACAAATGATTTTCTCCAAGTTTTAATCGTTTGAAATATGATTGCTCGAGCAACTCTTTTCTTTGGGATACAAGGAGGCTCAAAGATTTTTTTCTTTGTATATTTGATGTGCTCTCCATTATTATAGAAAAGGATTTTTGCTTCAGATATTTTTTTATGCTCTTTTGTCATAGTAATGTCATAGTGTATGAAGTTTTAAATTATTATTATTTTTATTATGTGTTGGATGCGATTTTGATTGAAAATGTTTATTTTATTTAGTAATTAAAAAAAAATATTAGAAAAATTATTGCTTTAAGCCTTAGAATTTACAATCAAAATTAGAAAATGTATTTTTATCTAAACTATTTATGAAAAGTTGAATATTGCTTGATCTTCTACCATGTCCTTTTACATATATCTATAACAATATTATTTGTAATGCTTTCTAGTTTTTTGTAACATTTACTACCATAATCAAAATCTATAGAAATAATAATCTAACATTACAATATTCTAAATGGAGCTAGCCAACCTTGCGTACCCGCCGACCCGCCCGTATTCTGCGACTTCCGTAGCCACTCATGTGACTATAAAAGTCTGCATAGCTTCTGTTAATACTGCCAACCGTAATATAGTACGAAACTGGTTAAGTTAGATGAGGAGATGGTTTGAATGAAAGACTTGGACTCTTTAGATACATATCTAAAGAGTCCAAAAGCTCATTCAAGACCATATGTAATACATAGCCTCCTCATCTAATATATAAAACTCTTAATCCATGTGCTTTTAACCTTAACATCGACACAAATGGAATACAATTTTACCATCGCTTTATGATAGAAAAATATGCTAAGGAATATTGCCCACATATCCAAAGTCAAAAGGGATATTAAAAGGGATGCTCCTATTATCTATAAAGATAAAATAGCAGCTACGGACATATTAGTAATGCAATTAGATATGTGTACCAATTATGTTCATATAACACAACAAATAGATGATTCAATACAAATGTCACATAGAAGTCATATTTATCTCATGGGCCTTCAACTTAAATTATATATCTAGCATTACATTGGTTATAGGAGATAAATCAAAGAAGCATTTGAATGTAAATTAAACATGTGTAATAATTATGCCCTTTAGTTCAATAAATAGATAATAATTTGCAAATGACATATCTAAGCTATTTTTCATCTAAGTAGCTTTCACTTAAACTTATATCTAATGTTAAATTATATAAAAGAATAATGTGAATCCAAACTTCAAAATAATATTTAGAACTTTAGTATAAATGTGACATAATTTTCCCCGTGTGGAAAAACATAGTTACTCTAGAGTTCAAAACTCATGCATTTGAATAGAAAGTGCGTATATGAAGGGCAAGTAGATTTTTCTAAAATGAGGAAGTGAAGGTTGACAGAGAGCCACACAAAATTGCAAATTCATACCTTAACAAAATTGTTAGATCCTTTTTAAAGAAAACGTGTCATATAATCAACTTTCTACCGAAATATATGATAAACTCAACCCAATTTTATGAAAAATAGTATACCATTTTTTTACATTTCACATAATACAAATAGATAAATATTACTTAAGTATTATATAAATATTTAACTACCCATAGAGAGATGGACAAGTGATTACATAGGCATCATCACAATAAAAAACCAAGTACAAATTGTAGTAATCTTAGAATCATGCTTACATAAGGTGAAATTGGGAACTCATGACTTGTACTATAGATAAAAACATTTACCCTTACCAAAAAATATATGATAAAAATTGACAACCATATAAGTTTAAGCTTAAGGTGATATAATCCTTCTTGCCTTCCATATAGATAATGAAAATGATTGTTTCAAGTCTCATGTTGTTTCTCATGTTACTTTATAAACCTTGATTGGAAAGAAAATAGGAGGGCATAAATGTAAGAAACATAAAACATAATGAAACACAACGTAAGAAACAGAGAACATAATGAACACACACACATACATATCTCTGCATAATCAACACAATTATTTTCCAGGAAATCCTTATGGGAGACAAGCAACCCTAAAAAATTAATGATGCTCTGTACTCCTTTTTCCCTAGAACTTTATGGGAGAAACAAATACTAAAATGTAAACATGCTCTACTCTCTCTTTTTCCGGGGTATGGAAAATATGTTTAAGGTAATTCTAGAGTTAGCTAAGACTTTGGCGTGTAAGGTTGCTATAAAAACTTAACGTCATACATTTTTCTCTCTAACTTCACACTCCTAGTTGTATTTTCAACTATGAAATAAAATACAATAACACAAAAATGGAACTCTTATTCCTCCTAGTGGCCAAGAATTTAACATAGCGTGATAGCCAACTAGGTGTAAGATTTGACTTCATCAACCATTAACGAGGTTTGTGATTTTAGACCTTTAGAGTCTTGTTAAAATTCCACATGTAGCTAGCTTGCTATGCATGAGTAATGGGGCTAAAAATGTCATTCTCTCATACCATGGTGGTCAACATGATATAGGTCAACTTACTAAAGGCATAAATTTTGAATGAACTGGCCTCATGTTTTTCTTGCACCATTGGATATATGTCTTTATGTAGAATAATGGTCAAGATTTCGGCACAAGGAATAATCGTTTGACCCCCAAAAATGTCATTTAACACTAAAAAATGACTCCAAAAGGTTTTAGATCCCAATTCTCCACCCACCATTAAAAATGACCCTCATGTTGATTCTTTCGCCTTTTTCATACTCTATAAGCATCAAAATATATGACAAATAATATAATTATCCAATTCTAGATCATTATTTAATAGAATATAAAAATTATGAGTAAGATATACATCATGGAATTTAAATAAATAGTGTTAATTATCAACACCTTGTACATTCCTTGTTGATACTTTGAAAGTAATACTTTTGAAAAAATAATTTGTTTATGGATTCTATTTTTCCACATTCTCTCAACCATATCAAAAACCTTCTTATAATATTTGAAACCTAAGGTCTTTCCCATACCAAAGTATGTTCTTTAAAACATGTTTTCTTGGTGAGTGGGTGATTTAGAAATGACTGGGAGAGCAAAATTCCTCATTTAATACACAATATGTTTGGTTCATGCCACTAAGCCAAGAATTTTAAATTCAACCGACTTTTAATATAACCAACCTAAATCTCCGCAAAAAAAGAATAAAAACAATTTATGTTAGGGCTTTGGATCTGTGCATTGAAACAACACACCATGATATTTCAAATTTAAAAATAATGGTTTGAGTCCTAGGTAGCTTAGAATCCTATTTGTTTTCAAAATAACGATGCACTCCCATTTGATTCTCATGATTATTAACTCATGAGGCCTTTCGCTCAAGAGTGGACCTTCCCAAATCTTGTGACGTCTTGTCACAAACAAAAACCATCAAACCGAAAAACACATCATGCAAGAAACATAGCTCACGGACATATCATTTTTTCTCTTCAAAGAAAAAAATTCACATCATGTGAATATCTCCATGTACTCTTACATATTGGTGTACAAAACCATCAACCAAACACAAGTCGACAAAACATGCCCTCTTCAAACCAACCCACTCTCAAGTCAACATTATCAGCTCATGTACAAATTTCCATATTTGTTGCATTTAAGTGTACAACATAACTCTACTTTCAACATCTCGCTTCATGCAACATGCACTATACTTTGAATTTGCAAAGAAATTCATGAAACATCAAAATACATGCAAGGCCTTAATTGACAAGAAATCTAACCATTCACAGCAAACCATTTCAATGTCAGTTTCTTTTAGCCGTATTTCTATCATCATGTCAATCATCCTCGACCCCTCATCGATTATGGAATCCTATTTTTCCATTCTTGTCGTTATCTCTCTCACCTTCTTCAAATGTTGTGGATGACTTGTTGGATAATAAAGTCCAACACTGGTCTACAAGGTGACCTTTCTTAAGTGGCAAATGAGTAATAAACAATTGCATCTTATTTTCAACATCATTTTCCTCTTGTCCAATGGGTCTTTGACTTTTCATTTCTATTTATTTAGAAAGTTTTAATGTATGGATATCTTCTTCCAACATCTATAAACATTATGATTATTCAAACCACAAAAGGAACATGTGCAAGTTCTTTTCTCTAAATCTTATGTGAATATTTACCATGTTTATCATAATCAAAAGCAATTTGATTAAAGGCAAATTTATACCTTGAACATTCACCGTTGTCGCTCGAGGAGGTGAATTTGATGAGGTAAGGCTCTCCTCTCGAATACCAGCAATGAATTCAATGATCATATAGAGCTTTCTCATCATATTCTTCTTTTACATTCTCATTAGCCGCATGATTATTAACATCTTCTTGCAAAGTGGGTGTCAAACTTTTCGATTCATCATGAACACAAACTTCACAAGCTTGAGGTAATGAACACGAAATAAAATTTATTCGGAAGGGCTTCATGTGGCCTCCTTGGCTTTGGAGCATTCTCCATCATGTTTGTATAACCAATACCCAAATAATTAGGCCCTTCCTCAACAACATTATTCTCAACTATGCCTTGCACATGCTTGCCTTTAACCCTTTACTTTATAGCACATTTTCATCAAAAATTTGGACCTTATTCCTCTAAGTGTCTCTCAAAAGCACGTACACATTCATTTTGAGAGGAAATTGAAGAAAGAAACCAATAGCTAATTCTTCTAACTAACCTTGACTAAAATGAGCTAAATTGTACTTTGATACCAACTTGATTTGAATATGGACAAACTAGTTTCAAGGCTATCTCCTCATTAGTTAAATAAAAATGTGTTTAGGATCGTCTAAAGTTAGCCAATTGGGAAGGGGTTTATGTGTCAAGCTTAAGTGTATTTTGTGAGAAATATTTATGAGTTAATTAGCTTTTAAAAACTCATGTACAATAAATAAAAATGCAAAATTTTTATTTTGGAAATTTTTTTCCCTCAATCCAGACTTCGATCACTGGACATGTAAGAGGAAGAAAACAGGGAATTCACTTTTCAAATTCTAGACCTTGTCTAAACCAAAAATAAAACTAGAGGTTTTACTAAATACATTCACTATTTCAAAAGTTCTAGCCACCAAAAGTCCACATGCCAATCTACCTCCAAGAAATCCATTTATTACACCACCGGTTAGTTTTTTTGTCTTCCTATATTCTTTATCAACCTCTTCTAGTGATTCTGAAAGGTGGATACTTAAATCCTTCCTAAAATTTGAGCTCTAAAACGAGAAGACATACAAGGTCATTTTAAGTCATTCTTCTATCCAATTATAAAAACCAAGTGAATATTTCTACATATTGATTTCTATCCCATAAACCTGCATAACATATATGTGGAGTTGCCTCGCCCCTAAGCGAGATGTTTAACAACATAATAATAAGAGAACAATTAGTGACGTTACCAAAAGATGTAGCCTCTTCAAGGTATCATATCCTCTCATCAAGGTCAAGAATCTATTCACCAAAAATGTCCTATGGAAATGATGGTTTAAAAAACAAAACTAGACAAAAAAAACCTGAGAACAAAATCTAAACCTCTTTCAAGGTCTTCTTAATCAGTCAGAGAGTTAAATTGTGTCTTGATCAAGTCCAACAACAAAGAAACATTCGTTGACAACACCAAAATCTACAACTTTCCAACATCTTCTAAACCATCTTCAACAATATTGTGTGCATCAAATTCCTCAAACAAGGTTAATAATGGAGTCATCAAAACTACTATTTCAAACTTCAATGCCAAAATAAGTCAAAAGAATTCAATTAAGACATTGAATTAAATTTCATCTCAAGATGTGGCTTTGGAGGACACTCAAAGCCAACCTTCGTTATGGCTTTGAAACACATGGTAAGTATCAAGACTTAGTAAACCTGATTTTGCATAATTTTTCTAGCATGGACCTTAATGTCATAGCCTTCTTTTGCCTAAATGAACAATGCAAATTTCCTTGAAATTTGGCTTTGCGACATTCATAATTCATGCTCATGGAACATGATTGTGTTGCAATTGTGATAACATCTCGCCGTATGCGTATTAACAAAATGATCGAAAATGACATTTTGGCTTTGTTTTTTTTAAGATTTAAGGAAAATTACACCAAGCAGCTTCCGAAACCTCATATGACCATCATGTCAAACTCATCTCGTGATATTGTCCAAGTAAGAGCCACTTAAGCAAGCAATTCAGTATACATGACTTCAATTTTGCACTAGCGCAATGACAAGCCGAGTATGGTGCAAAACATTACCTAGGATCTCAATGGGGCATAAGCCTGATGACAATAATTTGGGGAGTGAGAGAGATGGTAGGAGAAAATTCAAGGAATCCACGGAAATTGAAAAATATATAACTAATAAGGTGGAAGACACTTTGTAACCTAAGAGAGAAACTCACAGGGAAATGGGTGAAGTTGTATTAAGCACACCAATCGATAACCTCGAGGAGAAACATTCTAGCCTTGCATTTGTTAAATGTAACCTAGTAAGTGTTCACTAGCATGTGTCATAAAGGCCTTGACCTAGTTCCCATTCAACTCCATCCACCAAAGTTGTAGAGGATTCCAAGCCTAATTTCATGAAAAGTAAGTTGGGGATGATCACATTGACCTCGATGATGTGTCTATGAAGATTAACTACCTTGAACTATTTTTTTCAAATAGAAAGAGACACATTCCCATGTCCTGAGCATGAAAACGTTTCTTGATATTGTTAATGCCTCTAGTGTTTACTTCAATAAAGTTCTATAGGCGTAGTCCGTAAAGGCTGCAGCTCTTTGGATCTCATCTTTTATGAAAGGTGACACATCTAGTAAGCGCCCTATAGTCAATCGAATGGATCTAAATAGAAGTTCTTCATTTTAACATCAATAAAACAACAACTTTAAGGTAAACTATGTACATGTGTCATTTCTCCCACAAACTAAAGTGTATATGGTAAATTTTATACCAAGTGTGCTCCCACCATGTAAAGTGCAATTTGGTGAATTTATCATTTTTATAATTTCTTTTTCAACATTAAATTTAGTTTCACACATGATCAATTATTGCTTTGAAAGTTGTGTTCTACATAATTTGTGCACACTAAATTACAAATTGATTTTTGAAATCTATTTTGTGTAAAATGTCGACCAATAGATATATATCATGGAGGATGAACAACGAAGATCAAACCCTCAATCCCATATGGAGGTCTGTGGATCGTGGATGTTCCGAAGGATGAATATAATTCAAACCTCCATACATGTGTGTACATATGGAATTGATTTTTTATTAACTTTGTGAGTTAAATTAGTTGTTAATAAGTTTGCTGTTTTTAATTTTAGGAGGTAAGAGGAGAAGGGTTTCTACTCCATCCATGGAGCGGTGGCCGTTGTCTGAACCGATCGAGGTAAGAGTAGCAAGTCACAGCAAAGGCGTGATATTTATCTCTCCTAAGCCAATCAACAAATTACTTGTTCTCAACAGATCATATTGGAGAAGATGTTAACCAACAACGTCAAGGTTGCCATCAATTTCAATATTTTTTTCTTATTAAATTTGTACAAATTTTTTTACACGTGTTTTTCCTAATATACGAAACGAAATTTTATATATATTTATTATGAGGCCGAAAATGTTCGAACTAGTGGTCAAATAGATGTTAGTATAAACTTCGCTACATTCAAGAAGAAGGTTGTCAACCTAGCACAACTATCCAAACGAGATTACCGATATACCATGGGAAACCAACATGGCGAATGCACCTTACAAAGGTGTGAAAGACGATGCAAAATTGTAAAGAGATCTTCGTGGCTTTGTCTCTACCGCCGAGAGTCGACAAAGTCTAGCAAGCATACATCCACTGGGTGAAATGGTAAATGTGCATGTAAATCTCGTGCCAACGACCGATTCATTTGTATAAATGTTGAGAAAGAGAAAAGAAACAAAGGATGGGTCGCATAATGGGAGGACGTAAACAAAAAGTTATGCACATGGGCCAAGTCAATGTTTAATTACAAGGAAGGGCTAAAAAGAAAATGTTGAAGGTGCAATATTTCAAAAACGACATAGCTCGTTATTCAGATGAGAGGCATCAAGGCCTATGGAAGGCTTCCATGAAATTAATGAGCTCTCTGCTTATTTTGCACAAATGTTTTATGCGTAATTTTTTTTGGGTATGAAACCCAATTACAATGATCTTCCTTCTTAATTTTTTGGCCCGGTGAAAGGTCGATTATATGACCGTAAGGGCGAAGCGAGATGTGGAGTTGCTCGCCCGAGCCGCCATTTCTGTGAGTCGACCGTTTCAATTCAAACTTGTGATTTAATGATGCGACTTCTCAAATAAGTCGCAGAAGCAAGTGATGTTATGTGATCGACAATGTTCATATGATTGGGTAGAGCTCAATTTTGCTTAAATCGGGATAAAGACACGTGAAAATTCACGTGCCAATTTCTATGACAGAAGCGTATGAGGAGATTGGACAACATGAATGTTGAAGATCTCCGAACATATGCAAAAAATTGTCGCAATGGTTTGCAAGACCTAATTTTTATGAGGAAGAGGCACCTAATGATGTTAGTGACCTTAGGTTTGAAATTATTTTTACATATACATGTGTACACTATAATGCCTGTGTGGGTATGTACATGTATACATTTATTTGTATGTGTACATTAATATAACAAAAATGTATGATTATATGTTAAAATTATTTGTAGTTCTCACACGTGATGCGTGACGAAAATGTTAATATCACGTCGGACCCTCTCGTTCGAAACAATGCAGAGTGGTCTCCACCATCGTTATTAAGGTTGCAAAATGTTAGTATTTTTTAAGTGACTTAAAATAAATAATTGTTGCCACACATGTACATGTATATATGTATATATATATATATAATTGATAAAATGCTTGAACAGTACCGATTCTGCCCGATGTTTTTGGGACGGCGATATCTTCTTCTTCCCAGGGAGATGTACCTTCACTTCCTTGGGAGATGAGCCGTAAGTATGGACAAGTTTTCACAAGTTTAAATTTATGTTTAAAATATATATACATATTCTACCTCAAAAAGTTCCATTAAAAATTGAGATATATATATATATATATATATATATATATATATATATATATATATAGAAAGAGAGAGAGAGAGAGCCCAGGTATTTCGAGTTATTTAAAATTTTTTGAATTTAGGTTCCCATAGAAGATTTCTTTAATCCATGGACTCTAGCGACGTAGATTAGAACATCCACAACATTTTAATGTTGTCTTTAGTCTTTTTTAATATTATTGAAAATAAGTTTATATATGTACACGTGCATTTTCATTTGAAAGTTTTTAATATATATATATATATATTGTACATTTTTTACCAATGTTGCATGTTCCTATGGGAGAACTTGTTCATCAAATGGAGGAGGGAACCTTATGAGGTATTGCATGATTTTTTTGTTATATTTTGTTTTTACATGAAGTTCTAGATATATATATTCTCATTCATTTTTAAAACATCAAATTTTAATGTTCAAGTACATGTGCATTGTGTATGTAGGTTTCCCATTCACATGATAGGGCGCTGACCGAGACCCTAAAGAGGGAAGATGCTAGATACGTCTCTATTTGATGTATTTAATTTGGTAGATTCGATTTCAAAATTTAGATGGTCTCAAAATTTGTTAAACTTGATATAGTTTGATGTTACTGTAGATTTATAATTTTTTGACATATTTTATTACATTGTTAATATAATTTGTTTTATTTAATTTGGATGGTTTTAGTACTTTTGGCATGTGAATGTGAAGTAATGTTGTCATCTATAAATTGAAATGCTGTCATCTGTAATACATTTGGCATGTTATGTAATATATGTGTTGAGACTTGTTTTGTTTTTAAAATTTAAGTTTTGGATGCTTGGAGTACATTTGGTATGTAATAATGTTGTGATCTATATTTTTTTGTTAAATTAAAGTAAAAGTTTTGGATGGCTTCTAATCTACATTTGGCATGTGATATTTAATGCTAAATGTTTTGTTGGATAGTTGAATTATAATTGGCATGGCATGTGAAGTTTTAAAACTCGTTTTGGATGGTTTCAATCTACATTTTGGTATGTGATATTTAATGAACTTTAAATGTTTAATGTTTAATGTCACACTTATATATAATCAAAAGGTTTTTAAAACTTAAAGTTTTGGATGGTTTCAATCTACATTTGGCACATGGGGTATATATTTTGTTAAATGTTTTGCTGGATCTAGTTGAACTATAATCGTATGGCATGTGAATTAACGATCTATATATAATCAAAAAAAAAATTTAACTCAAGTTTTAAACGGCTTCAATCTACATTTCTACGGATGTTTATAATTACTAATGTCAGACGACATATTATCAAAAATTTTAAAATTTTAGCCAGATGGTTTCAATCTGAAATATATATATATATATATATATATATATATTTATGTATATAATTAAATGTTTCTATTGGCAGTTGTTCACTATAATTGGTACGGCATGTCAAGTAATGTTGCACAAACTTTTGGATGGTTGAAGTACATTTGGAATTTTAAGATTGCTTTTGATCTCTCCATGTAGTTTTGTTTGAATGAAAAAAATTTCCAATAGGAAGAACATAGCTTTTCAATGCAACAAACCATGTATCAATTGAAAATGAATTGAAAAAGAGTTTAAAGAAGTAGATATATGTACAAATTATCCCTTTAATTTGATTGAAATATAATTCTAATACATATATATGTTTGTTGAATTTGGGTCAATGTCGTTAATGCACTCAAATGTAGCCTTGTCGATTTATTTACATTGTGGAAACTTTTACCAAAAACCAACTAGTTTTTCACCATGTTAAAATTCAGTCTCCGTTTAATTGCATTCTGTAATACATATATTGAGTACGTAAATAATTTTTCATCAATGCACATAGTAAAACTAGAACAATTAATTTCATTCTAGAATATATATATATATATATATATATATATCCAATACATATAACATTTTTCATCAATGCACATATAGAAAAGCTACTTTCTGGGCCATACTAGAGCACGTGCTTCGTACTAAAAAAAACAATTTGTACATGTGCAAACACTTGCACAAATAACATATGTACCACCTATTTCATATCGTAGTTTCAAAATATATTTAATCCTAATAGAATAAATTTTGTTGGACAATTCACTCAAAAAAATTCTAATGGAATTCCATATTCAATAATCCATTCACATTCTGATTTCGACATTTTCCATCTCTTTAATTTTTTTATTTTTTTCTTTTCGATTAAACTTCTATCATATTTATGCGTGATGCACACACCAAGTGACTATACGATAACTTATGGAATCAAAGTTCATAGTCTTCAAAGTAAAAGTCTCCACTTTACGTATTTGTTCCAAAAATACAATCTTTCAAGATAATAGACCCTTCCGTCATATTGAAATCCGTGGATCATTGTGCCTTTGTAATAATTTTATTTTTCGTTCAAAGGCAACGCATCAAATAATACTTCACATTTTCATCGTTGTCAATAGGTGTATCAGCAAAAACATCTCCCGCACAATAAAATAAACGAATAAATTATACATATTTAAATTTATTTCTCAGATTTTTAAATCATTAGAAAGTAATTCAAATGTTACTCTCTTTAACAAGACCGAAACTTCTATCAATTACCTGGATGATATTAGAAGTTTCCTTCGATTGCATTTCTTCAAACATTGCAACAGTATATTTTGCCCTTGTATTTAGCTCTGTATGTTTCCAATCGTTCATGTACATTTTGTTTTCACAAACGTCATTGGATTTTGTGTTGTCTATGAAAACATCACAAAAACAAGAATATTTTCTTTTATCCAATGCAAACACATTTCGGAGGACTTTGTTTGAATTGAATGCAATTTTCAGTCCCTTTTATTGTTTCAACGTCATTTCCAATTGATCTATCTACGTCGATTCCAATATGCCGTAAAAACCTTTATATGGAAAATTAGAAGAAGAATTTGTAAATATGATATCAAAATACAATCAAAGATAATCATTGCATGATAAATGTACAATGTTTAAAATTAGATTTCCAATATAAATTAAATTGAATGTACCTTCGCACTTCTCTTGATGGGTTTCTCTCATGGCTTAGAGTAGCGATGCACTATCGAACAACTTCTTCGCCGTTCGTGCCTGGCCACAGAGTGGTTCATTTGATATCTTTGAAGTGCTCAAGCGATGCATGCTCCCGCACCATCATGTTCTCCTTTTCCATAGACAACAAAGAAATTCCAACAATGTTTACGTGTGTTTTCTTATGAAGACAATACAACCAAAAGAATGATCGTGCGTATTTGAATTGACTTTACATCCATCCGACCATATCCAATGTTCATTGAATGTTATTCCACGATTTTTCAATGAATCATAAATTTTTTCCAAAACAATGTTGTACAAAACATGTATCATGTGTACAATCGTCACTAATATAAAAGTGATAGCCCTTTAATGATATGTCGATTTTCACTCGTGCTTTCTATATGATCGACATTTTGTTCTATGTCTATATAGAATGTGGACTTACATGGAGACTTGGTCGAATGATAGTATTCACTCGAATTTCTTTTTGTGGAACAAATGTGTAGTTTTCTCGCAAAATTCAATCACCGACAAAATGGTCCTCGGTGGAAAAACTTCACAAGATTTTTAACTACAAGTCTTTCCATCGAACCTATGGGAATGTTTGGTGTATTTAAAATTTCTCGCCTCAAAGTCTTCTCAAAAGTCTATCGAAAATTTCATCTTCTAGTAATTCAATTAACACTATTTCAGACCTTGAATCCAATGTATCGATATATTCATATCTCTTCCATTTCACTTTCATGTTGGAAATGATTGATCATTTATATCAATATGATATTTGTTTTGAAATTTAGTCAAATTTTACGCTCATCGCATTTTTTACCACCAACACATTTCTTTTTGTAAAATAGTTCTACCGCTTTCTTTTCACATAGAATTTGAGACATGAACATAGTGGAAGAAGGAGGTGAATCCTTCCATAATGTTCTACCGAAATCAAGGAATGTGTCATAATATAACCCTTAAATTCCAGCATGATAACGACAACAACAAGGTCACGTACAAGATAGGTTTTACATACCATGGCTTTTGTTTAACAAAAGCACGAGTGAAACATGAATTTGAAGATTCTCTTCGGAACTTGTTGAATAACCTCTATCCGGAAAGTGGTTTCCAAGAAATATTTTTCATGTTCTTCGTACTAATTTCGTGTTATTCTTCTTCGCATCAGCGTTCCTCAGCTTGGTAAAACACGCGAATTGTTCTTCCAATATTCATATTTTTTTAAACATTTTCTCCAAGTCTATCTTTGTATGGTTGCCTACAAATATCTCTCCAACAAGCGAGTTCATCATTTTTACATCTATTTGAAAAATTCTAAATTTCCGATACTTGTGCAAATTTTTTCGAGGTTCCTGAAGGTTTCGTGCCATAGATGTTACCAAACGTATTCTCTTGAGTACTCGATGAAACCATTGCCATCCGTATTCTCCAATGCATAATCGAAACATCTTTCTCTGTATCTCTTGATTGACTTTATAGCACTAATATTTTTTATCACATCTTCCTTCATTTTTTTATTATATTTGGTTGATTTTCGAATACCCAATAGTGTCGTAGCTTCTTTTTAATTTCCTTAATGATAGGAGACCTTTCAACATTTGAGCCTCGAATCCGTCACTCGCCATTTAAGAAATACTTTTCAAAATGCAAGTTTAACAGGATATCGTATAACATGGTCGTTTTTTATCTCCATATGTGTGAGTGTCAACATTTTCTAACATCACATTATCGATAGTGATTTCATCCGTACATATTCAATAAATAACTAAATTAATAAATATATCTATAATTTCAATGATATGTGCATGTGTTTAATATATATATATATATATATATATATACCTTGTGATTCAATTTTTTTTATTTGATTTCTTTCAAAATTGTTTTCACCATCTTCACTATTGGTTCATTATCTTCAAAATTTTGTATCTCATCATCAATGTTTTGATAATGATCACTGCTGTTATTAAACAAAATATTTTTTTCAAATTAGTTCCTCAAATAAAAATTAAGCTTCACATTTTACATTAGAAAAATTTTAAATATATCAATAGATCATAATATTTACATTTACATACCTCGCTTCAATTTTCTCGCTTGAGGTTGATTTTCTTTCAATATTTTGAGGAATATCTCCGTCTGCTTACATTAAACAAAATATTTTTCAAATTAGTTCATTAAATAAAAATTGCTTCACATTTTACATTAGGGAAATTTTAAATATATCAATAGATCATAATATTTACATTTACATACCTCGCTTCCACCTCGCTCGAGGTTGATTTTCTTCTCTTCTCAATATTTTATGAATATCTCTACTTATTTACATTAAAACAAAATATTTTTCAAATTAGTTCATCAAATAAAATTAAGCTTCACATTTTACATTAGGAAAAATTTTAAATATATCAATAGATCAATAATATTTACATTTACATACCTACTTCAATTTCTCGCTTGAGGTTGATTTTCTTCTTCAATATTTTGAGGAATATCTCTCGTCTATTTACATTAAACAAAATATTTTTCAAATTAGTTCATCAAATAAAAATTAAGCTTCACATTTTACATTAGGAAAATTTTAAATATATCAATAGACTGGTGACATTTACATTTACATACCGTTCAATTCTCGCTTGAGGTTGATTTTCTTCTTTCCGTTTATTTTGAGGAATATTCTGCCTCGTTTACATTAAACAAAATATTTTTCAAATTAGTTCATCAAATAAAAATTAAGCTTCACATTTTACATTAGGAAATTTTTAAATATATCAATAGATCATAATATTTACATTTACATACCGTCTAATTTCTACTTGAGGTTGATTTTCCTCTTCAATATTTGAGAGGGCTTCTAACTTTCTTTTCGTTTTTTTAGATTGTCTCGTTCTCTTCTCTACGTTCCTCGTGGTCTCTTTTCGATCATATTTTTTCACACAAGTCCTTCAATTTCCATGACAATAGGGTATGAAGTTCAAAAAATTTCCTTAAAAAAATTAGACAAGAATCGATTACAAAAATGTCACAAAAGATTTAATTTTAAAAAATTCAAATTTAAATGGAAAAAAAATAATATACCGCAATCCAAAACACTTACTTTAAAAAATTCGAGAGAAAATGTCTTATAAAAATGAAACGAAGCTCAAAAGATTTAATTCAACCGAAACACGTACATACCTCCAAGAAATGTCTTTTGAATGTACATCCAAGAAATTTTTTAAGTTCAAAACATTTTTTGCAAAATCAAAGCCGCCTCCAAGAAATGTCTTCCAAAAAATTCTTTAAACCCAAAAAAATTCTTTGTAAAACTGCCTTGCTTCCAAGAAATGCTCTTAAATCCAAAATTTGAAGAATTTTTTTTAAACCCAAACCAAGATCTTTGTAAAAATCGTATGAAACATCCATGCAACCGAAGCTATCCATGGCTTAATTCTTATTGAAAAAGTGTTGATTTGTACTGAGGAAAAAAAGGGTTAAAGAGGCTAACGGAGGGCTTAACACATGAAACAAGGCTTAGAAGTGGAAAGACTAGGTTTACCTCATTAAATATTTATTATAGCGCAAAAATGTTTAAGCGAAATAATTTGAAAAGTGCGATGGTAGAGATGCGATGGAGCAAAAGTTGCTATGGAGTGACAGTAGATAAAACCGTGACGTGCGAAATGGTATCACAATCGCAATATCGCAAAGTTGAGGAAAGCGATAGTGCACCTGAGGAACGTGTGACATGCAATATGCGATGGAAAGAATCACAAATAAGAAATGCGTAAGGGGATAAAAAGTTGCGATGTGCGAAATGCGATATCACAATCACAATATCGCAAAGTCAGAGGGAAAGCGATAAAGCAAGGCTTCTGGAGGAAGGCACAGATGTGCGATATATGGCGGGAAAGAACCGCGAAATGTGAAATGCAATAATTCGATAAATGTGGAAGTATGACAAATGGCGTAGCACTTTGATCATATCTCTGAACTCAAGTAATATAAGGGTGTTAAAGAAATAAACTAAACAAATGTGAAGTGATGGGGCAAAAGTTGCGATTAATATTTGCGATGTGGTAAAAGTTGCAGAAAATGCAAAATGCGTTGGGTGACGGGGCGAAGGGACCGTGCGCAGAGTACAGTGATATCGCAATCGTCATTTCAAGCGATAAGCCTTAAAATAAAAATAAAGACGATGTGAAGTGTGAAGTGTGAAATGCAACAGATAAAGTATGTGGCGGCGAAAATGTGATATCACAATCACAATATCAAAAAGTCAGAGGGATAGTGGAAGTGTTGTTCATGAAAAGTTTATGTATGCGATTGCGATGCAAAAGAATTGTGGTAAGTTCTAAAGGAAAAGGAAAAGGTGCGACATGCGAAGTGCGATTGCTGGTGCGAGTGTTGCCAGATCTGTGACATGTGATATCGCAATATCGCAACTAAAAGAACAAGAGTCTAAATGAACCAAATTGAAAATTCCCATCAAAGATGAGCGAAGTACGGTAGTGGGGATTTCCAAGGAGGAAAGGTGGAGGTAGAGGTTCGATGGTTTTCAAGCGTTTTGCTTTAAAAAGGTAAAGGTGAGGTGAAAAGGAAAATTCTTGAGATGTCAAGAACTACAGAAAGGAAGCTCAAAGAATGGTCGAAATGTGATAATCCGGAAAGTCCAAGGTAAAAGAGAACATGCAAAAATTTAATGGTTTCTATGAATAAAAAGGGTATAAAATTGACAGAAGAGAAAAGAAGGAGGGAATGACATAACATAGGTGTTTGGAAGCGTAACACAAGAGATGGAAAATGATGCTGTGAGACGCCACGAAGCCGTTTATGGGGATTTATCATTAATCTCTACAAACAACTTTGCCGGGTTCATGCACAAAAACAAGACAAATGTGTGAAATGAAATACAAAAAGGAAGTTGAAAATGGTAATGCAACTCTACTTTTTATCTTAGAAATAGTGAATAGAAATCGGCTTTTTGGGTCCGGGAAGATTCGCCCCTCCTCAAGCCCTATTGGACAGAGATGAGAAGGGGGTCTTGATCCACAATTTTTTGGTTTTCTCTTATTCTATTACTCTAACAAGCTATGAAAACCACAACATCACACCGAAAGCAAAACTAAACAATAATGAAACTATCAAGAGGAACTAATTGAATGATGAAAGCAGTAGAACGAATGGCGAAGAGACGCCGAGGCAGAAGGCGATTTGGGCTCTAACCCACGAGCGTAGCTCGAAACTTAAATCAATAAATGAAGTCAATCTTCTTCCCATTTAGTAAAAGAATAACCTCATACATTTATGAAAGTTTGATCACCGAGTAAAATAAAAATCTCAATAGCTTGCAAAACAAAGTTCCAACTAGAATCAACCCCTTCCTAGCTCTATCTTCATCATTTATTCTATAGGGCAAAGCCTATCAACCCCTATAAAATGGTGATTGATTCCACTTGACTCCAAGTAAACAAAGATTGGGCACTCCTCTTTGAGTTTCATGGTTGCCTCTAAAATTCAAATTATCGGAGAGAATCCTTGGGGATCCTTTGGTTGTCTTTGGAATTCGAATCGATGGAGAGAATATTTGGGATCCTTTGCTGTTTTTGAGAGTTAAGGAGGGTGGAATCCTCCTATAATGTCCCCTCCAATTATTTATGATAAAATCGTTATGCGCTAATAATTCATTATTTTCTCGCACTAACCTCATATTAGGCACTCAAACTATACAGCTTTAATCACCACCTATATATACTAGCATCATAAAACAAAATAATAATAAATATGAAAGAAAAATAGATCTAAGAAGGGAAAAAGGTGACTATTAACCCCTCCAAATATGTCTAATGATGGAGCTCACTTATCACCCCTACCGAATGGTTGCTCATCGTCCGAGAAAACAATCCTCCTCCCCGCCTTTCCTTTAAGGCTTTGAAAGCCCCTTGGTTTCCTAAGGAAGAAGTGTGGGAGTTCTTGGTGGGGGCAAAACCATTATTCTTTATGCATTCTCCCATTCTCTATCTTTGCAGACTGTCATTTTCATCATCCACCCCAGCAGTTAAAGGTGGCCCGAGCTTTAGTCCCAACCATTGGACATTTTTGGCTCCGCATGGCCCTTGTATAATGGTGCCCTTTTCCAATGCACCCCTCACCAAGGGAGCATGGCACTTTTCGAGGTTGTAAAGTGAGGTTGTTCCATCTCCTTCCGGATGTACATAATGCACTCATCTTCTATCTTCCTAGAAACATCATCAAAGTGGTCGATTACCTCCGTTTGAGTCTAAAGGTAGTTTTCAACTAGTGCAGTGTCTTTCAATCTCTCGATGGTTAAGGATGAATCTCTTGGGTCGAACTATTCGGTCCGATATGTAAGGGTTCTCTTTTTCTTCTTTCTCATGACCCACCATATCTCTTTTGCTCTAGTGTCCTCATTCATCATCCAAGATATTAAATCCATCAAATGCATATCCTCTATCAGGATTGGGGTCCCACATCTGTATTTGTCAAAGACAAGGTTATGCACATAAAACTCGCCATCTTTTCTCGATCAACCATGTTAGCTTGTTTTTAGAAATCCATGAATTTCCCATAATCTTGGAAAGGTAGCGATCCATGGAGACTAGATTTGAATTGAAACAGGGTCACGCATTCGAGGCAAATACAACATATGAGTCGATGTGGGAATCGTGTCAAGGGATTCTATGCATAAGTTGTCCATGGTGGCTACTTGTTGCCTTTTTGTCAGTAATTTCTCCTCTGCTACATTCAGATAAAGCCTTCTCAGCTTTCTCCTTCAAAACTATTTCTTTGATTCTTTCCTCCTCCCCTTGGTGATTCTTCAATGATACTTGGGCTCGTGGGAGGAGTATTTGTCTCTCTCTAATTTATCCTCTCGCTCGATTTATCAATCCCAAAACACATAGAGGCCCCGCTTGTCTCTTTGCGCCGTAGAGCCAGGAAACCACTCCTTTGCCTTCGAGGGACAAAGTTGCGTTGTGAGTCCGTTTCTAAGCCCACTTTCTCGCTATCTCTCATGATTTCTATTGCCATCTCTATTTTTCCTTGGCCCTTTGTCTCTTCTTTTTCTTATTCTTCTAGTTGTTCTTGTTCCTCTTCCGGTTCTTCTCCTCTAGTGAATTTGTTATGTCGTCGAATGATGTCCAAATACGCAACCCACTCTCGCATTGCCGTGTTGCAGTTCTCTCTCGGTCTCTTTTCCTTGAAAATTCTCAATCTAATCGGTTTGGATGAGACAATATCTCTTTTTTTATTAGATTGCACAACTAATTTGGAGCGCTTATGTAACTAGGCTTCATCAGCTTTTCGTTAGAGGACCGTTGTTTCTTTCTTCGTTAATTCGTGATGGATGGTGTGTTTCTCCCCGTTCTCTCACTCCACTTGATTTAAATTTTTTCTTTGGCATGCCCAAAAATGGCATGACTTTGCGCTCTTCCTAGCCATACTTCACGATGATGGCCAAGCCACCTGGCCACCTTTATACCCTTAAAACTTTAAGTCTCCAAACGCACCATTCATCGGGGTTATTATGAATGCATAGCGAGGGGTGAGAAGCTATACCTCGAGTTTACCTATTGTTATCAAGGCATTTGCAGATTGGAATTTGGAGACAAGCCTCTTATATGTTGTGTTCTTCCTTATTTTCATGTTTTCCCGAGTGAGCACTTCGTCGAATGAGAAAATCTCCGAGTGAGTTTCTCGATCTTTCTGATGGCTTTCTTACTATTGTAGATGTTTTGTGGGTTGTCTAAAATTTCAGCGCGGTGGCACTCCTATTCTTTCACGGGTTCCGTTTTATCACTTCCTTGTTTTTCTTTGTAAACAAGAGAAACTTTGTTTTTAAAGGAACTTCGATGTTTGCAGCGCTTGTGGCTTGCTTTTTGCTACATTGTGCTCGTGAATGGAGTGAACATGGTATAAGAGTGTGATGGGTTGTGTTCGAAAATGAATGGAGTGAATGATGATGGATGGTAAAACAGAAAATGGAAAAGAAGATGAATGCTCGTGCGTTTCCGTAAACGAAGACACAACTCGCAAAATAGAAAACAAAGCAGCCACAGAGATGCATGTTTTTTTGTTTTTTGTTTTTTTTGAACAAAATGGGCTTCAGCTTCTCCATGGAGGTTTTCAACCCAATAAACTTCAAGGTTTTGGGCGCCTGCAGAGGTTTTCACCCATGGATCTTTATTCTCTTCTTTTTTCTCTCTTTTTTTTTTTTTCTTTTTTCTTTTTCTTTTTTTTTTCGAGAGCAAGAGTCGCTCTCCATCAAGGTTTTCAACCCACAAGATTTCCTTGGGTGCCTCGTAGAGGTTTTCACCCATGGATCTTTTTTTTTTTTTTTTTTTTCTTTCCTTTTTTCTCAGAGTTGTGGGAAACTATGGATTTTCTCCCATCATATACACCTCTCTTTCTCTATTGGAATTTATGAACTCCGCCCTTGAAAAAGGCTTGTTTGTGACATTTTATGCCCAATAATTATCGATAAGTGTATGGATTCTCATTCCGTATTTATGCTAAAAGAACGCAACAAGAACAAACACATAAACATAAATACAAAGAGATGCAACTAAAATAAAACTCTTCATTTCCATTAATATCAAAGAACCGAAATTTTCTTACGTACGTAATGGAAATAAAACTATTGCATGCTGGTAGCTATCTCCGAGAAGAGATGTGGCGGCTACAAGCCTCCTCGAACCGAGTTACAATGAGGCTCGAGGGCCTATTTATCATTTAGAAACACGGAAATCATAACGCTAAACCTCAACTCTAGGAGATGAAGCGCTAAAACTATGGGCCCCGTTTGGGTAAATTTCGAAGTTTCAACTTCCCAGCTAACTTTGGCATACGATCTCCATTTGACGTACCATACCTCGTTAGAAAGATCTATCCGAGGACTACAAATTTGAATGAGCAACATCGGTCCATGGGACCCATGTTGCTCGTTTTCCCAAAAAACGTCGTTAGGGCCTCAAAATCATCGAAGTTTAGGACCCGAAAAAACCTGCTAAAAAATAGTAAAACCGCTCAAACTAAAAACCGAAATAGACAATGGTGAGCCCCATGAATAGGCGGTGACCACCAATATCCACCTTAGATCATTCCTCCCCCAGGGGAAGCAATGGTCTCTATTGCGTTAAGTTCCTCCATGAGATGAGAAATTTCGCCGAACTTGGTCATCCCCGTGAACCACTTTCCTTGGTGCAGGAGTTGGCCGCCCTTGGACAAACCCTGGTACAGCTGGATCTTCTCGTCGGCGAGTGTTCTTGATTCGCATGTCCATGATGCAACTGCGGGTGGCCTCGGTTCCATGCGCTCCGGATTTAACCCGCTTGGTGTGAGTTGTTCTCAGTCGTCCGAGGGTGTCCAAAGAGAGGTGAAGTAAGGATGAAGGCGATCCACATTGAAGACCGGGTGCGTACCAAGGAATGGTGGAATACCGAGCTCAAAATGCATTGTTCCCTACAACCTTGGTGATGGTGTACAACCCGTATCGGAGCGGGCGAAGCTTGCGGTGGGGTCCAGTGAGGCGCTCCTTCTGCAAATGTAGCCATACTTTGTCACCCACCTGGAAGTTGTGTGGCACCCGGTGTTGATCATGGCGTTGCTTGTACTTGGCATTGGCTCTGTCCAATATATCATGAACCTGTTGGCGGATATGTTGAATGCGCTCGATGAAGCTACTTTCTTTGTCAACTTCAGACTGGACATGAGCTGAATTGGCCTGAGCAGCTGCAAATGGCATGGCTACGTCAATGGGACATAGTGGCTGGAATCCCAAGCCCACCTGAAAGGGGCTATGGCTGATTGAACTGTGGAGAGCCCGATTATAACTATGTTTTACATAGGGGAGGCTCTCGTCCCATGTGCATGGATGCTTTGAATTGTACATGCGCAGAATGTGTACAATCATTCTGTTGACGACCTCTGTCTGGCCATCTGTTTGGGGATGGAAAGCTGTGGACTTGGTGAGCTTGGTATCTAACATCGACCAGAGGCTGGACCAAAATGTGCTGAGGAACCTGCTATCCCGATCTGATATGATAGACTGTGGGATCCCAAAGTGCACCCACACTCGCTCAAAGAAGAGTTTAGCAGTGGCTTCTGCTGTGATATTCTTCTTGCAGGCCGCCATAATGGCCATCTTCGAGAATCTGTCGACGACCACAAAAACACAGTCATTTCCCTGCTTAGTAGAAGGCAGGTCCGACATGTAATCCATGGAGATGGATTCCCAAGGTCGACTAGGGGTAGGTAGAGGAGTATATAGGCCTTGCTTCTTGATGGTCGGTTTGGCAATGGCACAATCAGTGCAGGATCTGATGTGCTTCTCGACATCCTTTCGAAGGTTCGGCCAATAGAAATACTTCTGCAGGATTGCTACTGTTTTCTCGACCCCGAAATGCCCAACGAATCGACTGTAGTGTGCTTCCCATATCATCTTGGCACGCTCGCTTGAAGGAACACAAAGGTGTCCCATGTGACATAAAAGTGCATCTTGGAGGTGAAAATTTGGAACTTGCGTACCCCCCAAGAGTGCCTTGTAAGTTTGGCCGAATTCTGGGTCACTCTCATAGAGAAGCGGCCAATCAGAAGTCTCGTGCCCACAAGAGTTGAGCACAATGGTGAGCGCCACGATCGGTGGTCGGCCGAGGCAGTCTGCAACATGATTGGTGCTACCCTTCTTATACTTGATGTTCAAATGAAACTGTTGCAGATATGTAGACCACTTCTGATGGCGATCATTCTGCAACTTCCCTTGTGTCTGTATGAACTGCAGGGGACTGTGGTCTGTGTGGATGATTGTTTCCTTCCCCAAAATGTAATGCTTCCATTTTCGACAAGCTTGCACAATGGAGTACATTTCTTTGTCATATGTGGGGTACTTGCGAACTGTGTCAGACAATGTCTCACTGTGAAATGCCACTGGATGTCCTTGTTGAGTAAGAACTACCCCAATAGCATAGTCAGAGGCATCTGTCTCGATCTCAAATGGCTGTTGCAAGTCTGGTAAAGTGAGCACTGGGGCAGAACAGAGGCGGTTTTTCAGTTCTGTGAACGCCTTCTATTGAGGTTCCGACCAAAAAATTTTTGCTCTCGCTCCTCCCTTCGTGACTTGACTCAAGGGCCAAGTGATATGAGAGAATCCCAACACGAACCTCCGATAGAAATTAGCAAGACCCAGAAAGCTGCGAAGCTCTGTTATAGTGGTTGGGGCTGGCCAATCCCGAATGACTTGGATCTTGGCTGGATCCACATGCACCCCCCCTTCATCAATAATGTATCCCAGATATTGAACCTGGGTCATGCCAAAAGTGCACTTCTCCAAATTGGCACACAACTTGTGTTGCCGCAGTGTTTGGAGGACTTGTCGGATGTGGTGAAGGTGCTCTTCCCAAGTCTGGTTGAAGATCATAATGTCATCCAAGTACACCACTACAAATGAGTTGGTGAATGGCCGCAAGATGTCATCCATCATCCTCATGAAGGTGGCGGGAGCATTCGTCAACCCGAAAGGCATGACCAACCATTCGAAAAGGCCTTCCTTGGCTTTGAAGGCAGTCTTCCACACATCGGAGGGTTCAATTGGTACCTGGTGATACCCAGACTTCAGGTCGATCTTGCTCAACTCCCGATAGTCAATACAGAGTCTCCATGTCCCATCCTTCTTCTGTACCAACACGATCGAGCTCCCACAGGGCGATGAACTTGGTCTGATGTGACCTTTCTGCAACAGCTCCTGAATCTGCCTCTTGATTTCATCATTCTCCTGAACAGAGTGCCGATAGATCGGTCCATTAGGTAGCGGCGCACCTGGAGTCAGATCAATCGGGTGCTTGACCTGACAGTGCAGAGGAACCCCTGTGGGTGAGGTGAATATGTCCCCGTACTCCTCCACAACCTTATCCATTTGTTGTTTTTGTGCAGAGGAGCCCTGTCTAGAGGTCGTGGCCACAGTCTTCTTCTTGCCCTGGGGGCGGATCATCAGGAAAACGAATTTCCTGGTTTGGGAAATGAGCTTACTGCATTGTTTTGCAGTAACCAAAGAGATAGCAGCAGGAGGTGGTACCTCTGGTATCCTGTACAACTTATTTCCTAAAGTAACAATAACAGCACGAGGCCGAGACTCATACACAACATGACGCTTCCACAAGTATGGTTGTCCTAATAATACATCAGAAACATCAATAGGAGCAACGTCACATAGTACCTCATCCGTGAAGGGCTTGATGTTATAGGGAAGGCGACACTGTCGGCTGACGCGGAGATCTCGTCCTTGGTGAAGCCACCCGATGGTGTATGGATGTGGGTGAGCTGTGGTCGGCAAGCCCAACCGCTTCACGGCATCTGCTGAAATGAGGTTCTTTTGGCTCCCATTGTCGACAATGAACTGTACAGGGGAGCCTTTTACCCACATCTGGGAGTGGAAGAGACGTTCCTCCTCCTCTGGATCTTCCGGTTCCTCCTTCTGGACCTTTGTAGTGGCAACAGTGGCGTTGGGCTCCGCATCAATAATCTGTTTCCCTTTTTCATTCTCCTTTTCAGGTTCTGATTCGGAGTCAGAGCATGCATCTGACTCAGAAGCCCTCATCTCGGCCACTAGCGACTGCTTGGCCCGACACTCACTCGTGTTGTGAGTGGAGCTCTTATGGAACTCACACCACTTTCCCGTGTCCTTCTTTGGCTTTGCGGTGCTGTTCTTTTCTTGTGGCTTCGATGAGTTGTCTTTAGCCGCCATGCCTTGGCTCGGTCCTTTGTTCTGCGGTTTGGAAACACCTTTCCCTTGCTTTTGATTCTCAGATCCAAAGTCTCGCTTCTTCTACTTGAATTTCTGCTCAATCTTGGCAGCATACCGGTATGCCGTACCAAGCGAGGAGATGTCAAGGAACTCCATTTCCTCCTGAATGTATTTGTGTAGACAACTGCGATACTTTAGCACCAGATGTTTCTCTGAATCTTTGATACCCAACTTTGTGCGCAGGGTATGGAACAGATTTGTCAGCTCATGCACATCTTGATCCCTTTGTTTTCGCAGCGTGGTCCATTGTATGTACTTGTCCTCATAGCTCCCCACGGGATAGTATTGTTCCTTGACGACGTCTCGTAAAGAATTCCAAGTTGGTACGGCCAAGAATAGAGAGGGTTCTGTCTGGTCCTTGTTCTCACAGTAGGTTTCCCACCAGTCCTTAACATGGGGGGTAGCTTTGAGGAGTGCAAAAATAATCTTCTCCCGGTCTGAAAAGTCATGAACCGAGAAATATACTTCTAACAGATTCAACCATCTATCTACGGCATCTGCGTCTATTTGACCCTCAAATATGGGAATGTCAAAATTTACTTGTACCTTAAAAGGAGTCGCGCCTCCAGAGTGGCTGCTGGATGCAGATGCGCCGCAGGTGGGTAGCCGTTGAAGGATCTGAGCAAAGTTATCCATCATCACGTTCCTTTGTCTTTCGAGGGCCTCCTCGAGCAATATTTTTATAGGATCTCCTGCTCCCTCATCTTTCTTTTCGTCCCCCATGGGCGTCCGTCGAGGTTTGCGAGGCTGATCTTGCAAAGGTTCCACCAGATCGAGCCCTAGCTTCTTATACCCCGACCTCGTTGGGGACATGCAAAGAAGGATCGAGAAAAAGCAAACCCCTCTGATACCACTGATCCGGATTTATGCAGGAACGCAACAAAATAAACATATAACCATAAATACAGAGATGCAGCAGAAATAACACTTCTTTTCATTAATATCAAAGAACTGAAATTTTCTTACAGACAAATTGGAAATAAAACTAGCTAGGGCGCTGGTAGCTATCTCTGAGAAGAGATGTGGTGGCTACAGGCCTCTGAACTGTGTTACAATGAGGCTCGAGGGCCTATTTATCATTTAGAAACAATGGGAAATCCTAAACAGCCAAAACCCTAACCCTAGGAGATGAAGCGCCGAAACTATGGGCCCCGTTTGGGTAAATTGGTGTTTCAACTTCCCAGGGGCGTAACTTTGGCATACGATCTCCGTTTGACGCGTACCATACCTCGTTAGAAAGATCTATCCGAGGAATACAAATTTGGAATGAGCAACATCGGTCCATGGACCCATGTTTCTCTCCGTTTTCCCAAAAAACGTCGTTTAGGGCCTCAAAACGGCTCCGGAAGTTTAGGACCCGAAAAACTGCTAAAAATAGTAAACTGTGCCGAAACTGAAAAACTGAAATAGACAATGGTGGAGCCCCAAGTGGAATAGGCGGGTGACCACCAATATCCACCTGGATCATTCCTCCCCCTTAGGAAGCAATGGTCCCCATTGCGTTAAGTTCCTCCATGAGATGAGGAAATTTCTGCTGAACTTGGTCCCTGGTGAACCACTTTCCTTGGTGCAGGAGTTGGCCAGCTTTGACAACCCGATATAGTTGGATCTTCTGCTGGCAAGTGTTCTTGATTTGCATGTCCATGATACAATCTGTGGTGGCTTGTTCCATGCAATATGGATTTAAATTTGTTGCTGTGAGTTGTTATGCAATGTCCGAGGTGTCCAGTAGAGGTGGGAAGTAAGGATGAAGGCGATCCACATTGAAGACTGGGTGCAGACCAAGGAATGGTGGAATACTGAGCTCGAAGGCATTGTTCCCTACAGCCTTGGTGATGGTGTACGACCCGTATCGGAGCGGGCGAAGCTTGCGGTGGGGTCCAGTGAGGCGCTCCTTCTGCAAATGTAGCCATACTTTGTCACCCACCTGGAAGTTGTGTGGCACCCGGTGTTGATCATGGTGTTGCTTGTACTTGGAATGGGCTCTATCCAATATATCATGAACCTGTTGGAGGATGTGTTGAATGCGCTTGATGAAGCTACTGGCTTTGTCAACTTCAGACTAGACATGAGCTTAATTGGCCTGAGCAGCTGCAAATGGCATGGCTACGTCAATGGGACATAGTGGCTGGAATCCCAAGCCCACCTGAAAGGGGCTATGGCCAATTGAACTGTGGAGAGCCCGGTTATAACTATGTTGTACATAGGGGAGGCTCTTGTCCCATGTGCGTGGATGCTTTGAATTGTACATGCGCAGAATGTGTACAATCATTCTGTTGACGACCTCTGTCTGGCCATCTGTTTGGGGATGGAAAGCCGTGGACTTGGTGAGCTTGGTATCCAACATCGACCAGAGGCTGGACCAAAATGTGCTGAGGAACCTGCTATCCCGATCTGATATGATAGACTGTGGGATCCCAAAGTGCACCCACACTCGTTCAAAGAAGAGCTTAGCAGTGGCTTCTGCTGTGATATTCTTCTTGCAGGCCACCATAATGGCCATCTTCGAGAATCTGTCGATGACCACGAAAACACAGTCATTTCCCTGCTTAGTAGAAGGCAAGCCCGACATGTAATCCATGGATATGGATTCCCAAGGTCGACTAGGAGTAGGTAGAGGAGTATATAGGCCTTGCTTCTTGATGGTCGGTTTGGCAATGGCACAAGCCGTGCAGGATCTGATGTGCTTCTCGACATCCTTTCGAAGGTTCGGCCAATAGAAATACTTCTGCAGGATTGCTACTGTTTTCTCAACCCCGAAATGCCCAACGACTTGACTGTAGTGTGCTTCCCATATCATCTTGGCACGCTCGCTTGAAGGAACACAAAGGTGTCCCATGTGACATAAAAGTGCATCTTGGAGGTGAAAATTTGGAACTTGCATACCCCCCAAGAGTGCCTTGTAAGTTTGGCCAAATTCTGGGTCACTCTCATAGAGAAGCGGCCAATCAGAAGTCTCGTTCCCACAAGATTTGAGAATAGTGGTGAGCGCCACAATCGGTGGTCGGCTGAGGCAGTCTGCAACATGATTGGTGCTACCCTTCTTGTACTTGATGTTCAAATGAAACTGTTGCAGATATGTGGACCACTTCTGATGGAGATCATTCTGCAACTTCCCTTGTGTCTGTATGAACTACAGGGGCCGGTGGTCTGTGTGGATGATTGTTTCCTTTCCCAAAATGTAATGCTTCCATTGTCGACAGCTTGCACAATGGGTACATTTCTTTATCATGTGGGGTACTTGGAAACCGTGTCGATATCAGTTCACTGTGAAATGCCACCGAATGTCCTTGTTGAGGAAGAACTCGCCTAATAGCATAGTCGTATATCGAACTTCGATTTCAAATGGTCACAGAAACTGTAAAGTGAGCATCAAGTGCAATGCAGGCGATTTTTCACCTCATGAACGCCTCTCCGTTGAGGTCCCAACCAAATTTTGCTCTCGCTTCTCCTCGTGATCACACAAGTTAGAGTGGTGCAGTGAGAGAATATCAATACTCATCCTCCGAGAAATTAACAAGACCTAGAAATCTGCGAATCTCTGTTAGAGTGGTTGGGGCTGGCTAATCCCGAATGACTTGGATCTTGGTTGGATCCACATGCACCCCTCTTTCATCAATAATGTATCCCAGATATTGAACCTGGGTCATGCCAAAAGTGCACTTCTCCAAATTGGCACACAACTTGTGTTGCCGCAGTGTTTGGAGGACTTGTCGGATGTGGTGAAGGTGCTCTTCCCATGTCTAGCTGAAGATCAAAATATCATCCAAGTACACCACTACAAATGAGTTGGTGAATGGCCGCAAGATGTCATCCATCATCCTCATGAAGGTGGCGGGAGCATTCGTCAACCCGAAAGGCATGACCAGCCATTCGAAAAGGCGTTCCTTGGCTTTTAAGGCAGTCTTCCACACATCAGAGGGTTCAATTGGTACCTGGTGATACCCAGACTTCAGGTCGATCTTGCTCAGTGCCTGATAGTCAATACAGAGTCTCCACGTCCCATCCTTCTTCTGTACCAACACGATCGGGCTCCCACAGGGCGATGAACTTGGTCTGATGTGACCTTTTTGCAACAGCTCCTGAATCTGCCTCTTGATTTCATCATTCTGCAGAACAGAGCGCCGATAGATCGTTCCATTAGGTAGTGGCGCACCTCGGGTCAAATCAAACGGGTGCTTGACCTGACAGTGCAGAGGAACCCCTGTGGGTGAGGTGAATATGTCCCCGTACTCCTCCACAATCTTATCCATTTGTTGTTGTTGTGCAGAGGAGCCCTGTCTGGAGGTCGTGGCCACAGTCTTCTTCTTGCCCTGGGGGCGGATCATCAGGAAAACGAATTTCCTGGTTTGGGAAATGAGCTTATTGCATTGTTTTGCAGTAACCAAAGAGATAGCAGCAGGAGGTGGTACCTATGGTATCCTGTACAACTTATTTCCCAAAGTAACAATAACAGCACGAGGCCGAGACTCATACACAGCATGACGCTTCCACAAGTATGGTTGTCCTAATAATACATCAGAAACATCAATAGGAGCAATGTCACATAGTACCTCATCCGTGAAGGGTTTGATGCTATAGGGAAGGCGACACTGCCGGCTGACGCGGAGATCTCGTCCTTGGTGAAGCCACCCGATGGTGTATGGATGTGGGTGAGCTGTGGTCGGCAAGCCCAACCGCTTCACTGCGTCTGCTGAAATGAGGTTCTTTTGGCTCCCATTGTCGACAATGAACTGTACCGGGGAGCCCTTTACCCACATCTGGGAGTGGAAGAGACGTTCCTCCTCCTCTGGATCTTCCGGTTCCTCCTTTTGGATCTTTGCAGTGGCAACAGTGGCGTTGGGCTCCGCATCAATAATCCGTTTCCCTTTTTCATTCACCTTTTCAGGTTCTGATTCGGAGTCAGAGCATGCATCTGACTCAGAAGCCCTCATCTCGGCCACTAGCGACTGCTTGGCCCGACACTCACTTGTGTTGTGAGTGGAGCTCTTATGGAAATCACACCACTTTCCCGTGTCCTTCTTTGGCTTTACGGTGTTGTTCTTTTCTTGTGGCTTTGACGGGTTGTCTTTAGCCGCCATGCTCTGTCCTTTGTTCTGCGGTTTGGAAGCGCCTTTTCCTTGCTTTTGATTCACAGATCCAAAGTCTCGCTTCTTCTGTTTGAATTTCTGCTCAATCTTGGCAGCATACCGGTATGCCGTACCAAGCGAGGAGATGTCGAGGAACTCCATTTCCTCCCGAATGTATCTGTGCAGACAGCTGCGATACTTTAGCACCAAATGTTTCTCTGAATCTTTGATACCCAACTTTGTGTGCAGGGTATGGAACAGATTCGTCAGCTCGTGCACATCTTGATCCCTTTGTTGTCGCAGCGTGGTCCATTGTATGTACTTGTCCTCATAGCTCCCTACGGGATAGTACTATTCCTTGACGGCGTCTCGGAAAGAATTCCAAGTTGGTACAGCCGAGAACAGAGAGGGTTCTGTCTGGTCCTTGTTCTCACAGTAGGTTTCCCACCAGTCCTTAACATGGGGGGTAGCTTTGAGGAGTGCAAAAATAATCTTCTCCCGGTCTCAAAAGTCATGAACCGAGAAATATCCTTCTAACAGATTCAACCATCTATCTACGGCATCTGCGTCTATTTGACCCTCAAATATGGGAATGTCAAAATTTACTTGTACCTTAAAAGGAGTCGCGCCTCCAGAGTGGCTGCTGGATGCAGATGCGCCGCCGGTGGGTAGCCGTTGACGGATCTGAGCAAAGTTATCCATCATCGCGTTTCTTTGTTTTTCGAGGGCCTTCTCGAGCAATATTTTTATAGGATCTCTTTGTCCCTCATCTTTCTTTTCATCCCCCATGGGCGTCCGTCAAGGTTTGCGAGGCTGATCTTGCAAAGGTTCCACCAGATCGAGCCCTAGCTCCTTATACCCCGACCTCGTTGGGGACATGCAAAGAAGGATCGAGAAAAAGCAGACCCCTCTGATACCACTGATCCGGATTTATGCAGGAACATAAAATAATAAACATATAACCATAAATACAGAGATGCAGCGGAAATAACACTTCATTTCATTAATATTAAAGAACTGAAATTTGCTAGTATTCCACCATTCCTTGGTCTGCACCCAGTCTTCAATGTGGATCGCCTTCGTCCTTATCTGCCCAGATATAATGAAAGATATCTTGTTTAGCTCTAGGAAGAGAGAAGATTTTAATATCAGGAATCATAACTTGGGATTCGTGTTTTGGAGACTCAACCTGGAACGTGGAAGGGGATGGAACGCAAAACTGGCAGTCGTTACCTATATGTGATGTAGACTTTCTGGGATTATCTCTTTGAACAGAAGAAGCGGGATATCTGACAGACAAAATCCTGGGA